>JAKTSJ010000002.1:0-378336 GCA_030580115.1 Kregervanrija pseudodelftensis
AGTTCTAGACGTCAATCAATTATTAATTAATTGAATCTATTTTTCAGCTATTCAAACATTTGCTATTATTATACTTTTCAAAATTTAGCATAATTTTCACAGGAAAGACTGCCACCCAGGACATACCTCGATCTATTGATAACTCTCGTGACTCTGCAAGAGGTAGTGAACCTCACAATTGTAATAAGGAGTTGGTTTGACGTCGAACGTCGAACGTCGAACCTCGAGCTTCGAACCTCGAACTTCAGAAAGATTTCATCCTCGAATATTTTTATAAACTGATATAGAACTTTATGAAAAAGGACAACAAAAATAGAAAATAAAACAGAAGTAAATAATTACTTCTGATTATTGCTTTAGCAAACCTTTCAAAGGCAATAATTGGCAACTTGTCCGAGCGGTTAAGGAGAAAGATTAGAAATCTTTTGGGCTTTGCCCGCGCAGGTTCGAATCCTGCAGCTGTCGATAATTTTTTTAAATAATTTTTTTGGCACATATTTTTTGTATTTTCTTTGTAACATTCTTAAGTTGTGTTTTACTTATACTATTATACATAGAAAAAATGCTAGTGGCTAAACGACTTTTGTTCTCTAAGGTCTGTAATAATGCAAGATTTTTCTCAACGACAGCCGATATCTGGAATAAGTACATTGAGCCACCGACTATCCCATTAACATCACCTTTATTGGGTCATCGTTTAATGGGAAAACAGTCTTTTATTACGAATTTTGAAGAAGAAACTATCCTTGAATTACTACAGGACATTTCAGATACACCGGTTTTCGGTACAGATGTGAAATACAAAGAGTTTGCAGACAATGCTTTTGGGTCAACTTTACCTTCAGTTCCCAAGAATATAACATCAGATTCAATAAATCTGTATGTGCAATCACTTACGACTTTTCGGTATCCTGATCCCACCCGATTCACTATTGAAAAATCAATTTTTGAAATCTTGAACTCTATTCCTGAAATGATTTCCAAAACGACATATCTTGGCATAGTATCTTTTTTTCATTTTCATTCAAATGATTCAAAAGCTTTTAAAGTTCTAGAAATTATGCATGAAAAAGCTGAAATTAAACAAGACATAGACTTTGACAATATTTTGTTAAGTTATTCCAATCGTCCTACAGATTATAAACCTCGTATCTCAAGACTTGAACATCTACTGAATGCAGGCCTAAGAGCAAATGTCAATACTTGGTATGTAACCTTAAGAGTACTGAAAAATGTTGATCCTAAAATACAGTTGATAGAGTTGATGGGGGATTATGGAGTCCCAGTACTACCTGTTTTAGGTACAATTTCACATTCTTTATCAAAATTCTATTCGGCGGAGCAAATGATGAGTTTATATAACAAATCCGGTATTACATTGAACAATCGAATGACCCCATTTTTATTTAATAGATTATTGGACTGTTACTTAAATGAAGATAGAGTTATAGAAGCCTGGGATTTAATGACAAAGTCTCACAAAGATAAGGGAGTCAAGTTTAGAGTAAATAGTGGTAGTTTTTCATGTTTTATGACGTATTTTGCTTCAAAAAATCAGCTACCATACTGCTTTGCCTTTTCCAAACTTTTCACATATACTTTCAACATGAAGACGGAAAATATAATGATCAATATGCTCATTAACAAGATATTAGTTGAATACATTTATTTCGATAACTGGGCCAGTCTAGTCAGAATTGCCGTTGCTGAACTAAAGCATAATTCCAAGATAAATACTTTTATAAGAAGAAATTCGTATAGCAACTTAAAGGATTATGCTAAAGTGCATGGTGTTGAGGACTTTGAAATCGACAAACTAAAACCGGAAGATATTGTTTTGAGAGACCGAATTATGTGTAATCTAGTGTGGACTAAAGAACCCGTATTAGATATTTCAAAGAATTCTAAAGAGTTTCAAGAAATTTCTGAATTACTTGGATTTAAAGATAATATAGAAGCTGTTTTGAACCCGACAGATTTACTTTAATTTATTGAGCTGATTCTGTATGTACATAGTTTAAAAAAATAGTTAGCTAAAGGGATAAAATAAATATAACAATCCAAACGAAAGTAGATATTGTAATAAAATATACGAAATGAAACGAGATTCATCAAAATTGAAAATAGACGAAAAGGAGTATAAAAGAAAAGCAAAATCAAAATTAAAAAAGAATTGGAACAAATCACAGTTCGATTAACTAATATCCGGAACTTCCAGGTTCGTACACGTATTTAATCAGGTCTAAAGCACTCATAATATTGTAAATTTCATTACGATTATTACCCAGAAGACAAAACCAATCTTTAGGCTTGCCTTCTTTTTTTAGAGACGTGCCCATTATTTAAGTCATTATTAGAAGATTTATTATGCATGTTATTGTTGTAAATATCATTTCTAGGTCTTCCATTTAGTGATTCATTTTGGATTTGCGAATCTGATTGTGTTGGTGTGCCTAGAATTGGTGTTTGTGAAGAAATAAAACCATCTCCAGATAAGGCCATTGGAGTTGCAGCACCACTATCTAAAGGTTGTTGTAAAAAGTCATCCACTTTGAAATCATCCGTGGGCAATGGAATACCGGAATCTAAACCTTCATCACCACGAGTAGCAAATTTATTTATCCATTCATTTGCTTGTTTTAAGGTACCTTGATGTCTGTTAAGCTGACTATTAATGTTTCCCATTAATACTTCAGAAACAGGAGTGAGGGGACGGGATGAAACTAGCATGTTTGGGTTATATAATTGCTCCTGTGTAGATTGGTCAGGATAATATATTTCTGGTGATATTGGCTGTGGCTCCTGTGATACACTAGGATTATAATCATGTATCTGAGATATTCTGCCATTTGAAAAATCTTGATTCTCTTGTAGAGGCCGATCCAAAGTTGGTTGCAGACTCGAGAAATTCCTAGATGTATTGATAAAATCAGAAGGAGATTGAACAAGGCTATGTTGAAAATCTTCAGTATTCCTATTTTCAGGTCCTCTAGAAATATCTTGAATCGATGAGTCCTTTAAAATCGTATCGCCAAAATCAGTCCCAGAATTAATATTTTGAATACTAGAAGAACTTCCCAAATCAGATTTTGAACTGGATTGACTATTATCCACAGGTGACGTATTTGGATCATGTGCTTTGTTGGTAATCATTAAAGTTTTTCTATTATATTGCTGAGGTGGCTGGTTTTGACTTTTAACCATATCATTATTCTTATCATAATATCCGTATTGTTTATGTGGTTCTAATTGTTGAGCATTATGGGATGTATCATTACTGTATTGTTTCGAGACAAAATCCAACATATCATTTGAAACACCATCATTCATCGACTCCAATAATTTTGACGTATTATTACCATAAACACTGGCCAAAAATCTAAGAATTTTGTCTAAAGTATCAGATTGAGCTTTGTGTCTCTCTCTAGCAAGAAAGTTTTCTTTCCACAACATTTCATTATCTTGTCTTACCCTCCTTAAATCATCCGCTATTAATCTTTGATTGCTTTTCATTATTTCCAACTGATCCATTAAATATTTAATATCAAGCTCTTCGTCATCTTCTTTGGTTGATTTATTTCTAATTATATTATCCAACAAATCTTCCCTATTTTCTATGAAATTCGGATTTTCAAATTGCCAAATTTCTTCTCCAACAACCAAGGATCCGGAATTAATATCTTGAATTTTATGCCAACCATACATATTCAACTGCCTAACAAAAGATGCAAAATTGTTATGCTTAAAATACTTAGGCAAAACAAATTTCATAAAATTTTCACGATCAAGAACTTGGAAAGCATCCCCTTTGGGCATCCAGCAAATATATTTAGTATTTGTAGGATCATTGACCATATTCCATAATTTAATTACAAATGCAGGCCTCTTAGGTGGCATGTTCGAACTGGTCAACTTTTTGGTTTTTGGTTTTTTGAAAGTTGCGGCTTTAATATTTAAATTTGAATTAATGCTCTCAACCATGTTAGATTTCTTTATATTACTGTTTAAGTTTTGAATTTTGTTAGCCTTGATATTATCAGCTGATGTATTAACAATTGTTGGTCGTATGCTTGAATTTTTATTATTAGTTAATTTATTATAGTCGGATAAAGTATAACTATCCGCAAAATGATCATCCGCATACAAAGCCAATTGACTTCTCTCGGGATTTAAAGGAGCTAGACTTCCAGGAGTTGAAATTGATGAAGCTGTTGGAGACGTAATGATTGGACCATTCTTTTGTGAGTTTGATGTTTCAGCTGGGTTGTTAAAACTATATAATGATGGTATCTCTGGAATATAGTTGGAAGGAGTTGGGGCATTTGAATCCAGGAATAGAGAGTCTACGGAATGATCCATAAACTGTGAGGACGTCTGATTGCTTGGCTGATTATTGATCATTGTGGTCAAACTATTGTCATCTGCTTGTAGAGGAATATGTGAAGTATTTTTCTCAGCCATTGAATTATCAAATATAATAATAATTTACTGTTTTAGCAAAATTTGAAGATCACACAAAATTGGGTGGAATGTAATAAGTAAGTTCTTTTATGTATACAATTTAAAAAATATAAATTTAATAGCAATGACGAAAAAATAATTTTTTTTGTTTCAAGAGAGAACTAAACTATTATTGTACCAAAATATTGAGGATTGAAAAATTGTAAACTATAAACTTTAAACTAATTCTGGTATGGTAGCCCTTGATATGAAATAAGTGTAGGGGAATAGTAGTGCAAGTCAAGGAATTACATCAGTTAATATTTTTAAATCTGTCCGGAGACATTGGAAAAAAAGATAAAATTTAACATATACACGACAGAGGCTGCTAAACATCCACCACAACTCCCACGTTACGATTTAAAACACGGGAGGAATCAACACCCAGTTTTATTCTTCTAACAAAATCTTTCTTGATGTCGCCTGTTTCTTCAATGGCACTTTCGGTCAGAGAGTCCATTTTAAGATAGCTGCGAAGACGACCAGTGATAATGTCATTACTGATGATGATCGCACTGCCGCTTTCCACAGTACTGCCTTCAGCTTTGATGCTAGTGTAGTAGTCACTGTCGTTTTCTCCAACCGCATTTATTTCCTTCATATTAATGCTGAAAATTTTGCTAGCATCCGTTTCTTCGCCAATGGAGTATTTCTTTGGTAATTTATATAATGTATCAGTGTCGGCTTTAAACACGCCAAATGTCTTGTAGTCACCGTATTTCTCTGTCAATTTCAAACAATTGGAACAATCAACAAATCCAATTTTAATATTTGGTTGTTTATGGCTAATATCGTTGATACATTCGTTAAATTTGTTCAAATCATTATAGCACAAAACAACAAGTTTTTCCTCTTTTTTATTAGCTGACACGTCCTTTTCATTCGGTAACCTCAATTTTAACTCAGTAATAACGCACAATTCATCTTGAAAGTCTGCAAAGAGTTCAAAAAGTTTGTAATCTTCTTTATCACTTTTGTCATTCTTAACGGTTACAATTTTTCCATCAGGTAATACAACTGTACATCCATCCACCAATTCTTTACTAAATTTACCGCTGATAAATCTGTTTTTAAAATCGGCCAAATTGACACCCGAACTAGTTAAAAATAAATCCAGGGCATTTGCGCCATCGGTTATTTTACCTACCCAACCTATACTATTCAATTTTTGAATCAAATCTTTACAATCAATGCCTCTGCCAATTTTGACAAACAATTGCTCATCATCCAAAGTATTTTGAATTTCAATTGTGTTCAATTTACTTAAGTTCATTTCAAATGCAAGACCATTCACAACGGCACCATTACCTGCTGTATAAATAGGAATGCTAAATTCTTCACAGAGCCTTATTATATTGGAAACATCTTCCGTCTTTTCTGGATTCCAAATAAACTTTTTATTGGACCAACTTTTAGGATCTTTACCAAAAAATAAATCGGACAAACCGTCAATTTCATTCATTAATTCTGCAATGCCTTTATTACAAAATGGCTCATCAAATAATTTTTCATTTTCACCATGCTTGACATCAACTTCTACACCTTTAGATTCTAAAATACGCAAAGTACATCTTTTAAACTTATCGTATGTTTTAGTGGTTGACTCAGAATCTTCGTATTCTTTCAAAACTTCATAGGGTGTGACTGATTCAGAAGGAAAAAGTGTAGCCGGTGGTGAATTTAAAATTGTAGATTTGCCTAATGTATAACCAGCACCCATGGCACCAATAATCAAAAACAATTGAAATGTAAACGAGGAATCAAATGGCGAAGATGATGTACTTATTTTCTTTTCGGATGCTATTCCATTTGATTTTGATAATGGCAAGCCGCCAGTACGTGTTGAACCTGTAATTTTGGAACGCTTAAAAACTCGTGAAGTAAATTTTATATTCTTGAAAAACGGTTGAAACATGCCTATGATCGTGTTCAATTCGGGTATCTAATAAGAGAGAAGGAATTATACATGAAAACTTCTCGACATAATGAAAAATAGTTTTTGTGGAGCTTAATTTTTCCCGTCAAGCCGGCTTAAAACTCATTAATCTTGTACAATAACAAGTCTAAAAATATCGAGTTTGTCTCCATAATTTTTGAACTCTGATTTTAGAAAAAACCAAAATGGCCAGTGAGATTTAACCAGTTACCTACTTTTGTGTATCTAAAAAGTGGAATATACTTGATAATTTAGTATAATACAAAAATATGTTGTTAATTTTATTTTCCTAAGTTTGTATACTTATTATTTACATATAATATATATATGTGTGCTATACCCTATATACAATGAATCTGCTTCTTCAAAGACCATATCTATTTGTTCATTTTAATCATAAAGTTGTTCATTTTACAGTTAGCAACATTTTGCTTTTTTATCAACTTTCTCTTGTATCTAAAGTAATCTTCATTTTTAAGTTGTTCTAATTGTGCATCCTTGTCTAACAAAGTCCATAACCACTCTGGGTATTCCTCATCTTTTAGAGCCACCAATGGCTTGCCAGCTTTGTAAACATTTAGCTTGATTGGAGTGCCTTCTTTACAAGAAGAGTTTAAAATAGCACGTGAGGTATAAAAAAGTCTAACTGATTGTTTAAACATTCTTGATACTGGACCTTTGTGTGTATTTAGTTGCGGTATATTTGAACGTTTTTTTAAGTCTATACAGTAAAGTCATCGTTAAGCTAGATTTATTCAGTTCCCCAAGCATTCGCTGAGAAAATTTTCAATCAATTTCTATATGTGGCGCATGCATTTCTTGTTCTATGTGTAGTGACAACAGTCCATAAAAGATTAGAAATTCAAATTCCAATTTCTTTAAAACTCTTTATACAATCAGGATCAATCCAGTGAATAGACTCAAGAACTTCTTTCAAAAGTACCTCATCTTCCCGAAGTGGCTCTTGTAAATCCAAAGAAATTTGCTTTTTTCCAAGGAAAAACTGAATCACTTCTATTGAGTTTTCATCTACAATATTTTTAGAAACACCTTCTTTGTTCAAGTCACAATCATGGAATAGGACTCTTATAACTTTAGCAAACTTTTCTTCCCCCTTTTTCTGCTTACTAAATTCTTCATAAATGGTCTTGAAGGAAAGCAATATTATTCTATTGACTTTGAATAAAAATTGCTTCTCATTTTTAATTAGACTCTCATGTATAGTTTTTACAAACCAATTCCTGGCGGCAATGGCATTAGTAATATTCTTTCGTGCAATAAAATATTTGACTAAACTTTCACAGGTATCAATTCCGCAAAGTTTTTCATTATTAACAATTAGTTCTATGGCGCAATTAATATCATTATCGTTAAGAGACATCTTTACCATACGGTGGAATAGTTTTCTCTCATCTTCTGCATTATCTCTTACCACATTTCTGTTTATTAGCCAGTTCTTAATTATCAGCAAATCTGGCTTTTCCCCCTTGAACCTGAGAAATGCATATGCATCGTCACATAAATTCCATTTAATATTTTTCACATCAATTCCATGATCAAAGAGAGCTCTACCGACGGCCCATCTTTCTCTGGAAGGTGTCATAATCAGATACATTAAAGTTATAGTAGTATTATCGGGAACAATCTTCCAATGATTCAAACCAAGTTTCAATATTTTGACAGTGACACTATATTTCCTTACAGATCTTTCCATGACCGAAACTCCCTTTAATAACCAATTGAAACAAATAGAATCCGGTTTAATTCCAATTTCTTCAAATTTATTGATGCAATAAAATACTGTTTTCCAGTCATTTATTCTGCTTAAATACCTTACTAAATATTGTAGACATTGAATATCAAGTATATAGTCCAAAGCAACCAATTTTCCAATAATACTTTTTATTAATCTGTGAACAACAAACCCCCAACTTGAAGCCAAACCAAAATCATGACATACTAGAAGTCTTAAATACTCTCTTATCGTGCGTTGTTTTAAATCTTTTGGAAATCTGGGAAGTCTTGATCGACTTTGTTTCTTTAATGGTACCATATCATAATAATCAAACTCGGGGGTTTGAATATCTCTTCTCCGATGATATAGTGCTTTTTGAAAATATGTTGAATAAATATAGCTAACACTGTTTGCCTTAGCTTTTGGCATGTTCTCATTTATACGTGATCCGTTATGAATACGAAACAATGATGATTTTAAGTCTAGGTTTACTGAATCTAAATTTAAATCTAGGTCTGAATCTGATTCGTCAGCATCTAATCCAGAAAAGTCTTCATATTCTTCAATATTAGTGGGTACTATTAGTCCATCATGTGTTAAATTAAATGAT
Source organism: Kregervanrija pseudodelftensis (assembly GCA_030580115.1). Lineage (NCBI taxonomy): Eukaryota > Fungi > Ascomycota > Pichiomycetes > Pichiales > Pichiaceae > Kregervanrija > Kregervanrija pseudodelftensis. Next base: position 8,782 of record JAKTSJ010000002.1, read on the forward strand.
TTAAAATCTTTATAGTCTTTGAAAATATTTCTGTCCTCATTATTATTTCGGTTACTATAATTTTGCGAATTTGTATAAGTCTGACTCAAATTTCTTATACCTTCATAAACTTTGAAAGTTTTAGTTATTCTAAGCAAGCATCTATGACAAACGATCATATGAATAAAAAAAAGGTATTATATACAAGATCTAGATATGTTCGTTTCACTCCAGTTTTATCTGTGGCATAGATTTTCTCAATTACATCGGTTATATTTTTTCAATGTAGAGCGATTTTAAAAAATTTTAGCAAACCGAGATTAGCTACAGAATATTCATTGAAAATTTGGGTCTGGAATAAACAATATATAAAATATACAAGAATAATAAATCTATTGTAATGGTTCACTGGAACTTGTCAAACGATTTAAGTGTAAATAAACATCGGTACCATAGCCTTCCATGCTGATCATCTTTAGATCACCAGAAAAATATCTAGCATACAATCTTGAATGTGGTAAACCGACACCTAACCCCATAAATGGTACTTTATAATTAAGACCATCTAAAAATTCATCTTCATTAACTTGCTTGTCCGCAGATGTATAGAAATATGTCCAAACCAATGGAACAGCCGATCTCGGGATACCACCACCTTCATCTGAAATCTTAACTGTGAAATCCTCGTCACCTTTAGCAACAATTATTTTAATTGGTGGATAATCTAGATCATCAGGGTCTGCATCTGGATTTAGTTTTCTGTGATGCTCAATAGTAGCCCTTAAACTATTTTTCAAGGTTTCATATAACATATGAACTAAATGTCCTGGAACATACATAAACGTTAAATCTGATGGACAATATAATTTAACTTTAGGAACTTCCAAAACGTCATAATGTTCTTCACAGGCAAATCTAGCTGCATCAATTGCATCTTGGGCAATTTCTTTAATATTGCAACGCAGGCAAATAATACCAACGTAGTCATTATCCTGCATATTCCCCTGAGCTTGTTGATTGATTGCAATTGTTTGACCAATTAGCATTCTAATGCCAATACGACTCATGTAAAATCTATCTAGAAACTGATTGATCGAATTATCCAAATATCTATATTTGTTTTTACTTTTCCAATTTTGAACGCCTCTTGCTATCGTAGTAACAGTCGCATCATGTCTTCGTTTAATTTTTGATAAAGTTTTGGTAACAAGTTTATTGTAATCAGTAACTTCTTTAGGGTATATTAAATTTATTGGGGCGCTTTGAAAGTATGTATTTAACCCTAATGGCCTGATGATATCTTTATCAGCGGATTTTTCAGTTATACCTGGTAGTTCTTTAACTTCAACCCTATCAGCATGCGTTTTTCTACGATCAATAAATATACCATCATCTTCAAAAACAAACCCGTCATGTTCTTTGAAATTACTGGAACCCCCTTGTTTTAAATCGCTTTCTAAAACATCACTTTTTGAGTCAGACAATAAAAAATCTCTCATTTCAGCTTCCAAAATTGGTTCTTTTAGTGAAACTAATTCTTCAAAACTTTGAGCATACCAGTCTCTAACCAATTTAATTGAAGGCTCATCACTAAGACCAGAAGGTAGATGCTCAAGTTCTTTCACTCTATGACTTAATCTAATGGGTAATTCATGAACAGCAAAATATGAAGCATGGAATAAAGATCCTTGAGATGGCCTTGGTCCAAACTCAACCATCTGTCGGAGGGAAACACCTGTTTGGGGTAAACGAGCATACTTATAAATCTGATGCCTTAGGACATCTGTTAGTTTCCAAGATGACATGTTACAATTGATACTACTAAAAAAATTGAGAAAAAGAGTTATCAAACCAACGTTTAGTAAGTAAGACTCATTAATTCATGTTGTGACGTATGCTTCCCTCATATAGCGTGTTACTTTTTCACCAACACAGCCATAATTGCATGTCTCGGATAAACGGCATATGCATTTTACGTTGCTCTACAAAATAACTATTATCACATTTTTCAAACTATTACTACAAATTAAACTATAACTAAGGAATAAAATTATCTTGCAACTCCAACCACTGCTGTCATCACCGCATCATTAACGTCATTTAATAAATTCTCCATCCTTTCTCGACCATAGTTCAAGTTGTCGTTCAACAAACTTGTAAACCTATCTTTGCCTAGCATAAAACTACCAACAACATCTCTAAAACCTTCTAACAGATTTGAAAACATTGTAAAATTTTGAACACTAACCAAATTCAAGTGATTTCCAACAACAATAAGTAATAACAACAACATAAATGGTAACCAGAAAAACAAAAGCCTTTTATCTGCGTCCCATGTCTTCTGTGATTTTAGTGACATAACAATCCGCTCATCTTCTTTAATACTAACTTCGCCCGTAATTGAAGAACCAGGAGAAACTTGACGAATTTGAGAAGCGTATCTTCTTTTCCTAATTACTTTTTTAGTATTTGCATCGTCCATGTGCCCCCTAAAATTCATCAAAGTTCTTAATGATGCACCATTAGGAAATAAGTCATCATAAGAAGGCAAAACATCCTCTTGTATTTCCTGATGATTATCATCACTAACTTCGGGATTTACCACTATAGTATCAGTTTCTTCAGAATTTCTGCTATGATTATTATTATTCACCATACCTGACTCATTCATTTTGTTCATTATGGCCTCCTTCATAGCCATCCATAAGTTCAAACCAAATGGATTGGTTTTCACTCTTTTTTCTTTTTCCTTTTTCAAAACTGGCTTATCCTCACAAACTTCACTAGCGTCACATCCTGTATTTAAATTAAATTCGTCTGCAATATCATCGAAATTGTCTTCATCATCAGCCTCAAACTCAGAGGCATCATATTCACTTTTTCTGGCTAATTTTTGACGTGAAGTCTTATTACCTAGATAATAGTTGTGATTATCTTCTTCCTCAGAATCAATAGAATCACTCGACAATCTTCTCATCATGGATCCTGATTGAACTGCGTCGACATTATCAATCAAGTCTAATACGTTGGAATCTGAAATATCCTTCAGATAAATTCCATTGCTTAATTTCAAGGACACACTCGCTTTGTATCTTATCAAAAAACATATAATATCTCTATAACCATTCATTAGTGCAAAATGTAAAGGAGTGAAATCATTAATATCTCTAAAATCCACTTTAGAACCATGTTTGATTAAATACTTACATAGTTTACCATATCCTTTGATACACGCCAGATGAAGCATTGTTTGACCTTCACTATTACACACTGCCCAATTTGGACTACTAAACGGAGAATTAGGTAGTTTCAGCATAGATAAAAATTTCAATAAAATTTGTTCATGATCTAAAGTGGATTTTGATAGTTGTTTAATTTTATCGGAGGCTTCAGTCATCCAATCATTTATTTGTTGTTGTTGTTCATGATGATGCTGGTTATTTACTTGCGAGTCACTTGATTGAGATTGATCTAATTGATTATTGCCAATAATTCTTTTGGCGATATTTTTGGCGTCTTCCAATTTACCATTCATTTTCAAACCAACAATTTGTAAGGCCAATTCAATTAATTGTCTATCTGTATCATCGGTATATGTAAATATTTGGCGAGAGTTAGTATTATTCAACAGTGATTCATTATTTGGATCTTCGAACGTTACTAAAACAGGGCCAGCTTGCGTTGCAGGAGGTAAATATGTAACAATGGTACTTTCGGACCAACAGTGTGTAGCAAGTGATTGACTACTACCAAACTTAACAGCTAAACCTGCATGAAAATTTGAACCTAATAAAGTTATTTCAGTTCCACCTCTAATTGGACCATGTGCAGGAATGATTCTTTGAATCGTTGGAAGATCCGGAGAAAAAACAGAAACATTTTGTTGCGAACTTCTTGTTGAGGGAGGTTCACTATATTCTTGAATTTGATTATCAGATTGATAAGGCGGGGTCAAAGTAACATTCCCATTGTAAACTTTCTTTTCAGGGGTTGTAGAAAATACACTAGTTGCAGATGAAATTCCAAACCTATTATGCGGTGACACCGCATCAGAACTCATGGGTGAAATAGCTTCCTTTTTGATTTGAATACTTGATTCTGATTTGAATCCTAAACCTCTTTGTTGATTAACACTATCGAAATAAGAGCCAACGGAAGCATCTGGGGGAGACCACGGTCTTTTTTGCCTTTTCAGGTGTCTACTAGTTTCATCACCTAAAACATTCTGTTTAGAAGTCATTTGAGTAGTATTCGTTGTAGTAGTGCTATTGAAATCACTGGAAGATTCATCATACGAAAAAGGTGAATTTCCATTTGATGAATATTTTTTAGGAATTGACTGTGTAGTCTTATCAGAAAATGAACCCTTTGATGAACGCTTAATTGATGAAGTTTGTTGTTGTTCGTTATTTAAATTTTCACCTTTTAAAGCTTTTTTCCTATCCATAATCATGATTGGATTGGAGTACGTCTTACCAATGATATTGCCCTTGCCATTTTTTAAAACAAAAAGTAATTTAAAACCATTAGGCTCTTGATGATGCCTACAATAACAAACAATTCTTGATAATAATTCTAAGCTTTTTTCAGGATTTGAATTTCCTGTTGGACGAGGGAACGAAACAACTTCTTTGCAGTTAAATATAATGGCCCTTTTTGGAAGATTAATATCCCAATTTGAAGAATCGTCGACTAAACCTGCTTTCCTCCTAGATGCTCTTTTTAATTCTCTTCTCATACAACGTTTACAAACGTTACAGCTTTTAATTTTGCCTTCCTCTGAAGAAGCACCAACAACAAAAGTATCCAAATACAGCATATGCGGTTTAATAGATTCAGGAAATTCGTTAGTTTCCAACGTCATCTTTGGTTTGGCAATTGTATCTCTTGGTAAATGTAATAAGAATTCCGGAGGCGGTGGCGAAACATTCAATCTAAATTTAATTTGAGTCTCAACTCTTGAAAATGAAGGTAAATCCAAAATGTTTAATTTGTAAGGTAAAAAATTTTCATCAACATTACATGCTTCTTGATACCCAGTTGGTAAAGAAGTAGTTGAGACATCTGCATCATCACACATAGTTATAGTTGGAGCATTTAGATAATCGAAACCAATGGCTGGATCATTTAGGTTTGCCGTTTTCAACCCACCAAATTTCAGTTTCATTAATTCGTCCTTCGAAGTTTCATAACGTTTAAAATCATTTGATTTCATTGATGTGTCATATAATATGTCAGAAGAAAGTTCATCATTACTAATAGCCTGTTCCAACGCTTGTAGAGGATCTGAAAATTCTTGCTTAATTTGACCCGCGTTATCAATATTCAGATCATCTTTTGAATTATCTAGGTAGTCTATGATTTCAGATTGTGACTCGTGATAAAATTGAGGATCAAGAAACTCATTCAAAACATCATCGTTTAATATATCATTTGCCAAATCAGCGACGCTTTGCTGGTGTAAATCTTGACGTTGTTGCTGCTGTTGTTGCTGTTGTTGTTGCTGTTGTTGTTGCTGTTGTTGCTGTTGTTGCTGTTGATGTTCTTTCTGGGAATAAGAGTGTTGTTGTCCAGATGATATAAATGTCATTAACGTTTCCATGATGTATTGTGTAGGAATCTTTTATGAATAACTAATTACGAGTATGACCAGGAGTATATTTTTGTAGATTGATATGCTCTAATCAAGTTTTAAATTTTTTTTTACCAAACTTCAAGAATGAAAAGATTGAGTAAAGATTGCTTCCTGTAAATAATTTAGGGAGCAACTAATGAACTGTCTCATGTTTTTGTACGCAGATTATTTTTTTTTACGCTTCCATCGCTTAACAGGAAGAAAATCAAAAAACTTCTCTTCCTCCACATTACTAAACAGTAAATTAAGAGGATTTTTCTTCTTTAGACTTAATTGCTGGTTAGATATTAACAAGCATTTTATACTGATGTTCATAAATACTTAATGTTTTAATTAATTTATTTCGAACATGGAATTTAATTACTGAGCTTTATCAATTCTCCTGAAACAGAAAATACAACGTTCGAGAATTTCCAAAAAAGGAAATTTTAGCCAACACGTCGTCTAGCAATTACCGGGTAACGGGAGCATCATAACATAAAATCAATTAATAAACCATAATGTTATGATATCAATAAAAACAAGACTTTTGTAACTGATATTTACTTGTAAATGACACAGAACTAAACAAACATAATTAGTTTTACACATCAAAAAATTTACTCTTCATCATTATTTCTATACTCATCTTTTGACGGCATTCTTTCATCTTCGAAATCTCTTGTGGGTGGCGGAGGTGGCGGTCTATCTTCTCCATCTGAATAAGAGCCTGTCGCAGGTGGTGGTGGGAGCGGATAACGATCATCTGTATCCATTCTTTCAACTCTTTCATCTCTATCTCTATATTTTTTATTGGATGAGTGTGATTTCCCATCTGTAAAGGTATGAGAATCGTCAGCATCTTCTCTATTTCTATTTCTATATTCAGGGGAGCGTGACCTATATCTAGATGCTCTTCTGTCTCTTCCATCAGACTCATCTCTTCTGTCTCTTCCATCAGATCCGTCGCTTGCTTGATCTCTTTCAAAATGATCAAAGAAGGTATAGCTATCTCCTCTATCCCTATCATCTCTTCTACCTCTTTCATCTCTTCTACCTCTATCATTCCTTCTATCTCTATCATCCCTTCTATCCCTATCATCTCTTCTATCATAATCATCATCATATCCCCTTCTCTTATCTCCATCTTCATCCCTATAGCTCCTTCTACCACTGTTTCTGCTATCTTGTCTTCTTCTATCATTATCTCTTTCACCGCGCCTACCTCTATCATCATCTCTACGACCGTACTTTCTCTCCCTGTCTCTGTCTCTGTTTGAATTAGGTAATCTTTTGGCCTTTTGACAAAGCAATCCTTTTTCAGGAGTAAGTGCTAGTCCATTATCTAAAATTTTACCTTCATCAAGATCATGAAGAACAGCATTCATGTCATTAATGCGTCTAAACGCAACAAACCCGTATTGTTCACCATCTGAACGACGAGGTGGTAAGACGTTGACTTGGGCAAGAGGTCCATATCTGTAAGATAATTGGTTGGTTAGTGATTTGTTTGGTTGGTATAAAGAAAAGTAATGGGAGTGTAGAAGGTATGGAAATATGAGTATAATGGGTTTGGGGAGTGTAATGAAGTAATCTGGCGAAAAAAGTATGACTGGTAATACTAACTTTCGGAAATATGGAATGAAAAATATAGCAAGGCATCTCAATTCAATTAAAGATAATAAACATCATCAAAACCAACAGCAAAATAACATGCATTATAAATAAACTTACCTTTCAAAGGCACTTGCTAAAGTCTTAGCACTAGTTCCTTTGATAAATCCAGTAACGTATAAAGTGGCTTTTGGAATGGGATCGTAACGTGGCTTATAACTATCTCTTTCGTTTCTCATTCTGTAAGATTTATAACGTATGGAGTGTTGGAATAGAAAAAGAAAGAGAGAAGTGTGGGGACAACATCAGATAAGAGTAATTACAAATTTTGAACAAGTCAGAGTGAATCTCACCTGTTGGTTTTTTTTTCCTTTTGCGTTTTTGTCAGCCAAACAAGCAAGCTCAAAACTCAGAATTACAAGCTCTAGTAAACAACACTAATTGTAGGTCCTTAGGGACCATTAAAAAAAAGCAGAACATTTTCTTCTTCTTTGAATTTGATTTAGCCTCATTAGTTGCAGTAGTCATCTATAATTATATTTGTTAGAAGTTTTACGGTCACTTTTACGTAGAAATGACTTTAGTACGGTGCAACCAATTACCCGTTGAACCTTTCTTGAGATAATTCCAAGCCCATATAAAATATTAATATGTGATATTCTAGATCTAGCATCACAATTTCAATAAATAATATATTGAAATATATTGTAACTGAAAGGAAATATTTTAAAGTAACAATCTCTATTAGACGATCACCGTATGCATTAGCTATGCAATAGTATTAAATCTGTATTCCATAGCTCGGGATAAGAGTATTTCTAGATTGTTGAACTCAAAATTTCTGGTTGAAAAATCAGTTTAAAAAAAACACTATACAGCATTTCAGAAAAATAGAAGCAAAAAGTAACGACTGATATTAAAGTAAATATATAAAAAAAAGATGAGAAACTTCTTTCACACATCCAAAATGTTCAGCAAGTTTTACTTCACTTGAATCCGATAAAAGAGCCAAACAGCTTACAAGTTAACTTGCAGTTCATTAAAAAAAAAGTCCTTTTTAGTAGTAATACACGACATTGAAATTTTTTTTTAAGAATATATTTTTTTCATACATTTATCAGAGTTTTATATATTATTTCCTTTTGTAAAATACAATGTCCCAAAATAACATACAATTTAGAATTATTGTTGGTTCATATGAACATTCTTTATTGTGTTTGTCTGTTATCCTACCTATTAATACTGGGAAGGATGATGCAAGACAACCACATTTTCAGCCAGTTTTCCATTTTCAAGCACATTCTTTATCAATTAGATCCATGGATATTGCTAAAAGATATTTGGTGACTGGATCAAATGATGAGCATATTAGAATTTATGATTTACAGAAGAGAAAAGAACTAGGTACTTTATTACAACATCAAGGTTCTATTACAAAATTATTATTTTCAAATGAATCAAGCACTGGAGCTGCTAAGCCAAAAGAAAAAAACAAAGATAGAGACGAAGATAAAGACGAAGATAAAGACGAAGAAGTTAAAACTGAGGGGTCAATTAAAACGTCTCATCAATATCCCTCTCATAAAATGGGAAAATGGTTATTATCAGGTTCTGAAGATGGTACAATTTTAATTTGGCGTACAAAAGACTGGGAAAGATTTGGTTTACTAAAGGGCCATCGTGGTCCAGTCAACGATCTTGCAATTCATCCTTCTGGTCGTATTGCAATTTCTACCGGTGCTGATCATACTGTCAGATTATGGAACTTGATGACTGCAAAGAAGGCAAGTAGTTTGAAATTAAAAGGTGCTTTAACTAGAGGACAAGAAGCATCTTTCGTGCGATTTGATTCAACAGGTGAATGGTTTGTTGTCGGTTTGAGAGATAAAATTATGATTTGGAAAACTAGAGATGCAAAATTGCATAGATTAGCTGGTTTTACTAGAAAAGTCATTATGACAATCGATTTCGTCATTATAGGTAGTAAAGAATATTTTGTTGCTGCTTTAGGTGATGGTTCGATAGAATTTTATGAATTTGACGAACAATTTTGTAAATTGGACTCAGAAATAGATGGTGGTGATGTTAAAGATTTGGAAGAACCAAAATGGATATTGCAAGGTCATGCTGTTAGAGTCAAAGGTATTTCATTTTATAGAGAAGTTGTTGGTGGTAAAAACTTTAATTTTATGGTGTCAATTTCCTCCGATGGTAAAATTGTTGTTTGGGATTTGGATAAGATGGATCAAATCGCTGTCTATTCTACAGGAGAAAGATTAAATGTTGTTTCTACTGTTAACGAAAGTGTTGAAAAAGCAGAGACTATGAAACCAATATATGATCCAACAAAACTCGATTTAAAAGATGCTGTAACTGACAGTGAACATGAAAGTGATGGTGAATCTTTAGCTCATATTATGAAAGGTAGAAAGAAAAAGTTATCTAAAAAGAAACAGAGAAAAGATAAGAAAAAATTGTTACAAGTTCAAATGGAATAAGTAATGGTATTATCCAACCAATCATTTAGAAATAACAAAAAATTTTAAAATTTTTTAATTATTGTAAATTAACCCAAATATTATATATATATATATATATATATTTCAAAATAAATACTTAAAGGATCTAAGTCTAAAGCTTTGATTTATTTAATTTATTAACATGGTTGTCGAATAAATCTTTAGCCTTGGTCCAAACTTGAGCTTCGTGCCTTTTTGGTAACTGTTTTAGAGATGGCAGTAAATCTGTGGCAAAGAATTCAGAGGATTCCCTTGGTAACAAAGAAGGCAGATGATCAATAGAAATGACAGATAATTTTGGACCTTTAGTGGTTTTAACTAAAACAGTTGGATCGTCAAATTGCGTAGCAATGGTATACACTGGAACTGGATTATGTGGATTAGTTGTATCAGCTGAGACATCAACAATTGTTCTTAATTTTCTGGTTTCCTTGTTCAACAATTCCAAGTTAATAAATGGGGGAATTGGTTTAGAAAGATAAATACAGTTGATAAAAAGATCAGAGTCTGCAATTTCCTGGAATGGACCACCCTTTTTAGTTTCATTCATATCCCACTTAATGATGTTTGAGTCTGGGATACCAACCTTTTTACAAAGGTCAATAGCACCTGAACCACATCTACCTAAAGCACCAATAATTAAAACTGTTGGATACCTTTTAGCATTAGAAACTGCTTTATCTAAAGAAGCTTTGACATCGGTGACTAACAACTGTTCATTAGGATAAGGGGTGACACCTGGTAAATCTTTTTTATCAGAATGTGTTTGTTTAAAGGACCAATCTAAGACACCAATGGCTGCACCAGCAAAACCGGCATAAAATCCAAAAGCCGCAACTCTCCTACCCTTTTCATTTTCTAAAAATTCTAAGTCATATAAAGTACCACCACCATTAGGGAACCTTTGTAAAACATCCTTCCAGCCAGCTTGGTTTTTGTAACAATGCGCAAATTGGATATGTTCATGAGCCAATGGAAAAGTTTCCTCTGGTAACTCTTTTAATCCAATAACAATTCTGTTCTTTGGAGCATGCTTCCAAGATTCAAATGGAACAATCTTAGCACCTGCTTCACGATATTCTTCTGTTTTAAAAGTGGATTGTGGGGCTTCCTCAACATAGATTTCAAAATCGCCAGTATCTAATAATTGTTTGACGGTGGTTGGAGTCAACGCAGCTCTAGCTTCCCTAGGTTTGGTTTCAGCTCTGAGATGTAAAATAACTTTGTTGGCCATGGTTATGAATAATGTGTCTGCTAAACAAAAGAGTGTCTAAAAGAGTCTAAGAAGTAGAATTTTTACCGTTATATATAATGGTGGCAAGAAAAAAAAAAAAGAAAATCTAAGAAAAATTAAGAGTCACAGCGCTTGTTACTGCAATGTTATAATTTAGAGTCATAAGACGCTGGATAGTTGTGGCATACAATTACTAAGAGCCATTTTTATATTTCTGAGTTACGTTCTACCACTATTTTCCAATTATGTTGTAATTAAGGCCAACTTTCCTCTCAAAATATTCAATTTCGTCCCACAATAGAACTGGAATAAATAGTCGCATCCGCCACTGTCTATACTTTTCGGGTGCGCCACATTTGAACATGCACAGGAATTTTGTTAGAGTGAGAAAAGGCAACAGACATGAATTTAACAACATTCAAAATCAGTACATTGTATTATAAAGAATAATACACACGTTGCAATTGAAAGATCTGGAAATGGCATCGAACAGTCCTAACAATTCAACACTTACATTTTCGCCGTTAGTAACAAATAAAAAGGCGAGAGATCATTTTCAAACACCTCCAAATCCTTTGAATAGACAGAATCAACAAAAACCTGTATTATCCCTGCCAAACTCATATATTCATCAATCATCTCCTCAAACAATAAAACATTCCAAATCTTTTTTAGATGATGGTAACGATATAAATCGACCAGATTCTTCATCCTCAATGCCCAGCGATAATTTGCACAATCAAGAAGAAGAAACACCACTAACTCAAGCTGATAAGCTAAGATTATGGAGACATGATGCGCTGTTACAACATCATTACAAAACAGCGATTTATATAGGCGATAAAGTTTTATCTCTAACTAATGATCCAAATGACGCATTTTGGTTAGCTCAAGTTTATTATGCAAATGGTAATTATCAAATAGCGAGAAATTTATTATCAGGAGCCAAATTTGAGGAGTCAGTTGGTTGTAGATATTTAGCAGGCTTATGTCTTGTAAAATTGGAAAAATATGATGAAGCTTTGGATATAATCGGTGAAGTGAATCCTTTTAAAAAGGATCACTCAATTAAGAATCCAGACGGAGGTATAAAACTTGAGGCTTCAATGTGCTATCTTCGAGGTTGTGTTTATGCTAAACAAAATAATTTTGAAAGGGCTAAAGATTGTTATAAGGAAGCTGCATTAGTTGATGTTAAATGTTTTGAGGCCTTCGATCAATTAATTTCTAATCACTTGTTAACCCCCGATGAAGAATGGGATCTTTTAAATAGCTTGAATTTTGAGGACGCTGATAATAACAACGAGTTAGTTAAAATGTTATACACTACAAGATTGAACAAATACAAAAATATCAATTTATATGAAGAAGCCAGACAAAGATTAAATGATGAATACAATCTATCGGATAATGTTGATATACTGCAAAGTCAAGCAGATTTATTGTTTGTTCAATGTAAGTTTCAACAATGTTTAGATCTTTGTACAAAAATACTCAATAAAGATGAGCTAAATTTGTCAGCCCTTTCGAATTATTTAAGTTGTCTCTATGAAACAGGTGGCAAAAATCAATTATTTTTGATTGCTCATAAACTGGCTGAAAATTATCCTAATAATCATATGACCTGGCTTGCCATTGGCATTTATTATTTTGCGATTAAACAAACAAGTGATGCAAGATTGTTTTTTTCCAAGGCTTCTTTGTTAAGTCCTAATTTTGGACCTGCTTGGATTGGTTTTGCACACACATTTGCTACAGATGGGGAACATGAACAAGCTATTAGCGCTTATGCAACCGCATCTAGATTATTTCCCGGCATACATTTGCCTAATTTGTTTCTTGGAATGCAATATTTGCAGATGAATAATTTAACTTTAGCGCATGAGTATCTTACATTTGCCTATTCAATTTGTTCCAGTGATCCTTTACTTCTCAATGAACTAGGTGTTTTACACTACCATAAAAACCAATTGCCAAAAGCAGAAACATTCTTTCTAAGAGCTTTACTTGCTGCTAAAAATTTAGAATATGGCTCTAAAGCTTGGTCATCGATTCATTGCAACTTGGCACATGTTTATAGAAGATTGAATATTTTTGAGAAAGCAATTAGTCACTTCAATCAAGTTTTAAAATTGTCTAAAAAAGACGCAAATATATACTCGACTTTGGGCTTGATATATTTAAAATTGGGTAAAGTTTCCAAGGCAATTGATTCCTTACATATCGCATTATCAATCCAATCAAATGATCCTATTGCTACTGATCTTTTGGAAAAGGCGTTAAGTTTGAATCTCCATACCCTTGATGAAAATTTCTTGCAAAGTTCCGCTTTAACTAATAGTTATGTATTGAATACAAGTCCGGGAGGTAAAAATAAGAGTAAAGGATTGGAAGGTTATAATAGAAATTCCATTATTCAGACTCCCATTAACAAACCTTCTAAGGCCTTAAGATTTATAGGTGAAGACAAGAAAAGGGACTTGGATTTAATTGTGGAGGATTTACGTAGAGGTGCGGATTCTAGTGATGATGGGGAATATGTAATGGAAATAGAGAGCGATTCATTTGTGTAATTTAGTTTTATAAATAATGAATATGTTAAATGATTGGGCAATCCCTATCACCGTCTCTTTTTGTTTTCCTGTTCTGCGTTGTTCGAAAGTATGTTTTTTCAACTACTCGTAAACCTTTTATTTGGCACTATCGGATACCCCAAACTGTGATTTTATAATTGAAAAGCATAACATCGCTAGTGTGGAATGTTGAGAGGTTTATAACTATCATGTTCATTTGCTAGAGAAAATTTTGTAACAACTAATAGAAATTTAAAGCATCTCAAATTGCAAAGGGTGAACAAATAGTTAAAGAAATGATAGTTTATCTTATTCGTATTCTTCTTTTCCACACAATAGATGTTAGACAAGCATGGTGATTAATAATTAAACTGTTATTTTTGCAGCTTTACTGTTGCTGTATTTAGTTGATATTGCATTCCATCTACAATATTTTGGGAACCCATTGCCTGTGTTTTGGATATTACAATTTACTGGCTGCGATTCGTTTATTGTTTAAAAATCTAATTCGACGTTTTATTTTGGTAACAAGAATTGGCACTGAAGGGATAATAAATAGTTTCCATGAAGAAAATTAGTGAAGAAACGAAATAAAAAGAAAATATAAACAATACACTTTATACCAATTCAAACAGTTTCGAGAAAACCGGCTTTTTCATATAAGTAAAAAAATAAATGGAAGAAAATAGCAAACTGAATTGAATTTGATTCGGACAGCAAATCCTTCATAGTCTGAGAACGAAAGTGAAGTTTGTGAATCTAGGGTAGTTGTTGTAATTATCTTGAGGGTTGTGGTAGACATAAGAGATGAATATGTGGAAATTTCGCAATCTTGGCATTTTTCAGCACCATATGTAGAAACAGTCGAAAACGTGGATAACGGAGCTATATTAATCTCACTTGAAGTAGAAGTCATTTCCTTGCTAATATTACTAAATGTATGTCCACCACTTAGAAAAGTTTTTGTGGATAATGCAATCGAAACTGAGTTTTCTACTGTACCTTGCAAACAATAAGATCCGCATTTTAATGAAGAAGTCGTAAAGGCACTGGAACAGAAACTAGTTATTGTAGTATACATGGAACTTATTGTAATAAATCCATCTGTACCTGTAATGTTGCATGGTATGACAGAAATTAATGTAGTATAGTATGTTTTTTGGGAAGGAGGAGTAGTAATTGATGCAGTTAGGTTAGCTGACGAAGTGACTAATTTTGTAGAGGACGGTGGTGGTAAAGATGTTGAAGTTATTGAAAATGTTGCTGAGGATTTTGTTGAAGATTTTGATAGGATTGTTGTTGAAGATTTTGATTGAATAATTGTTGAGAATGTTGATAGATTTGTTGTTGAGGACGGAGGAGTTGATGACGATGGTGAGGATGGAGGAGTTGATGGAGGTGGTGAGGATGGAGGAGTTGATAAAGATGTTAAAGGTGTTTCTGAGAATTTTGTTGAAGTGGTTATTGATGTTGAGAATGTTGATATGATTCTTGTTGAGGATGAGTATGGGGATAAATGTATTGAAGATCGTGTTGAGGGTGGTGGAACGGAGAACGGAGACGTTGAGGAGAGATAAGTTGAGAATGAAGAAGTTGTGGATATGAAATCTGAGGATATAAAAGTTGAGGATGATGTTGAGGATGATGGTAATAAAGATGTTGAAGATGTCATTGAGGATTTTGTTGATGTGGTTATTATAAACGTTGTTGAGGATGCTGATAGGCTTGTTATCGAGGAGGAAGGAGATGAGGATGATATTGTAGATGGTTTTGAGGATGGTATTAAGATTGCAGTTGAGGATGGAGGACCCGATGATGTTATTGAAGATATTGAGGGTGCAGCTGAGGATGTTGGTAGGGTTATTGTTGAGTATGGTGTAGAGGACGAAGTAGAAGACAAAGCAAACGATGAAATCGGGCAAACTTTTGTAGTAACAAAACTAAAAACTGCAGTATAAATACTTTCTTTCAGTTCATTGTTACTATCAATATAACTTGATGTTCGAGTTAAAGAAGTTGGAAGAGTTCCAACTTGACCACATGTTGCTGTTGAATATTCAGTTGATGTTAAAATAGTGGAAGTGGTCTGGGTGTACAGTAATTCATCCGAAACAGAGCAGTATGTGAAAACCACCTGTGTAATCCCATCTATAACAACTGCGGTGGTAGACAATTCTGCCCATGATAACTGTCTAGATTCAGTAACCAAAACTGGTGTATACGAAACAATAATATTTGTAGTTCTTTCCGCTGCTGTCGTTGTTGTATAAGTGGTAGTTGGGTCAGTGATTACGGTATTTATTGTTTTTAACGAAACATACTGATAACCATATTTAGTTATCCATTCACAATGTGGATTACATGCAAGAAAACTAGTAGTGATATATCTTGACTCAATTGGAAGATCATCAGCTCTAATAATTGCAAGCACTGATAATAATAGAAATAAAGTAACTTTCATGGTAGCTTTACTGACAATAGAAAATGCTAAAGGACTATACTTTGACAAACAAAAGGTCTTAGGAAAAAAGAGAACAAGATAAGGCTTATATTATAAATAAATAGGTAACTTATGTTTCATATTCGCAAAAATACTTAATGTTTAAGTTGAAAAAATATCAAGATATGTTCAGTTAATCAGACTTCAAATATGTAACTGGAACATAATAATCTGATACATATAGCATATATTCCTGACTAATAACAAAACTTTCGCTTATTTTAGAATAATATAAATTTATAATGTTTCAAACTTATTTCTGACGTGCATATAACATAGTATATTATTCGTGCATGTTAAGGTAAAACTCATCGAGTTAGCTTTCATCAGACATTTCTTTGTATTCCAAATTTGGCAATAAGCTGTATTATTTAATGTAAAATAATAGTCAAGCGTATTATTTATATGCAGGAGTAGAGTTTGTGGACAATATGTTGCTATTATTTTGTGATTTTCTGCATAATGAACTGTAAAGATTTGATGTAAAACTAACGGGAAATATGGCTCAGCGAAAATTAAATTCATTATTGACTTTCCAAATTCATGGTACGCGAGAGTTTCCGTATTAGGAAATCTAAGGTTAGCTGCGAAACAGATTCAGATTGGCAAAATAGGTATATCTTCGATTAACTAAAAACTATTACTGTAGGTTTAGTATTTATACTCCAAAGTTGAGTTTACATTTTAAACTTAGAAAACTTTTCTGTTTATGTTGGTATGTGAACATAAAATACGTTCTCTATATCTAAAAAAAACTTAATAGGACGGTGTCAATCTAGGTAGAAATTATTATCTTGAAACACACATTTATATAAGAATCTATTTAGTTGCTTGAAATATCGTGAAACATCAGTTGAAAAATGGCATTTCTTGCTCTTTCCTTGAAATCAACGCTACTAGAGCCAGCACTCAAATTTTTGAGGGCGTCGTAAAATCCCATTTCAATTAAACTAAAAGCTCTATCCTTGGTCTTGAGATAATTAATACGATATGAGGATGTAATTCTATCCATTTCCATAGCCTGATCATTGTTAATTTCAATTCTATTTAAATCCTGATCTTCAATATCAAAGTCATTATCCGTAAATGTTTCTTCTCTCCATGTCAAATTTGTGATAATCCAAGATATACTTGTTTTAATATTCCATTGTTTTTCTGCTTCGCTTTGACCCAAGTTTTCATTGACTTTCATTTTTAGCATTTGTAATAATTTTTGTAGTAACCTATGATTTCTCATCAATAAAACTTTGTTTTCCAAAGTAGAAGACGCAAAATGAACTACCACATAACATATTGCTACATTAATTAACGGGTCATCTGTGGTTTCCAAATGTCTCCTTAAAAATTCAAGAAAATCAAAATCACCAGTCATTAATCTTGCTTTTGAATTATTATAAGCATGGTAAATTTTCTCTGATTCATCCATAGTGGTGGTTAAAATATTTCTCAAAATATTAAAACATTGAAGTTGAACTTTAGGATTTGGATAATCACACAGCTCAAAAATTTTCTCTAGAGACAAAGTGCTCATAAATTTGAGCTTAAAAGACGTCGCTTCACAAAATAATGAGTTTCTAATTACCAAAAGTGAATTAATTTTTAGAATGTCGTACTTGGAATAAACAATAAATTTTTGTAATAAATCAAAAAGATCTTGTCTTTCAATTTGTTGCCTAATAGAGGAAAATTCAACAACTAAATTGGAAATAATACCTAGAATTAATGCTTTTAATTCAACTTCTCGTTGATTGAGGCCCGTTTCCAGATTTTCTAAATATTTGTTTGAATTTTTTAAAATGTCCAGTAAAACATCAACAAACATAAAATCCGTCAAAAAAGTCCTTAATAAATTTGCTGATCTTGAAAGTGACCTTAACAATAGACACGATGAAACAGTAATTTGATTTGATAAATTAAGAATTTTCAGGTGATCACAATTTGGTTGGTCAGGCATTGCTTTTAAAATTTGTTCATGTCTTTCCAATGAATCTCTAATTACAGGTGCTAGATTATATTCTATAATAAGATCACGATTGTCGTCTTCTACTGCTCCAATATAACTTAGAACTAGTAACGCATTTGATATTTTAGAAAGAGAATTTTCATTCAAAAACTTTTGTTCCGATGAATAATTTTTTATGATTATAGATGCAATTATATCAACAAAATTGACGCTTATTAGTAATTTAACACATTGGGGATATTCTTTGATAACAACGGATAAAAGACGCAAAGGCGCCATTTTTTTAGGAACCAAAAACTTGGATAATAATAATGACTGTAAACTTTTAGAATTTTCCGTTCGTTGAATTAAAGTTAACAATGTAGGCAAAATCTTATCATATAGAGTTATTTTTTCGTTATCTCGGGAATAAAATTGAGCATAGATCACAAACACATTTGTTGTCGCTAACAAAACATTTAAATGATAGCATTTAAAAAATGATGTTAAAGTAAAATATAATGATTGAGGGAATCTAATTGATTTAATATCCAATATATGTAAAGCTTCTATAATATGAGCAAGAGAGTATAAAAGAGGACACAAATCTGTTGAAATAGTGTTTAATGTTAGTTCAGAAGGTGGTTGAGGAATAAATTTTGCAGTTTGACAATTTTCGTACGAAGAAATATCCCATGGTGAAGTATTTTGAGCTAAAACAATTTGAAATAAAGGGGATATGACTAATGATATCCTTTTCATTATCCCTGAATAAAACTTCTTCATCAATTTCATAGGCTTGATAAAAGGAATCAATTGGCAAATATCGTTAATTAACAATGACGATGCTTTATCGTTCATTAAACACTCTATTAATAACTCTGCAAAACTTATGCCATCATCTAATTTCTCCAGCTGGATTGAATGTATGTGATTTAAAGTTAAATAATCAACTATTGTTCGAGCGTTAATTTTTAGTAAAATGTCAGGTTGCTTAACTGTACTACTAATAATAGTAGATATAATACAATTTTTGCATACTGATTCATAATTACTCCTCAAGCTACAAAATTCCTGTAATATTGTAGCAGAATTTTCTAATATGAGTTTATTTGAAGAATTAGTTAGGCAATATGTGACATGCAGAATATTTGGTTTTAGTTCACTTTTATATTTATCGTTTGAAATAACGTTGAGTTTTATAGATAATAATCTTTTGATTTTTTCATCAGTATCTATTTTTTCAAAATCTTCAAATATTAGTTCATGTGCCATTTTGTTCAACAAAAAAAAAAGTTGGATAATTTAAATTTGCTATCAGTATAAATAAAGTAGGTGATAAAGAAGTGAGTATTATCTTTGCCCTAATAAACAATAATCATAGTGGTGCAAAGATGTTAGCGAATATGATTTTTGTATTTGAGATTTTTCAGAATCTTTTTTTTCAAGAGTTCTTCTTCTCATAACTTAAATGATCTAGATGGCCTTAAATCGTCATATATAATGCCTAGAGATCCTTTAATTGGTATTGTTGGGAAACCTTCTAGTGGTAAATCTACCACGTTAAATTCTTTAACTGATGCAAATGCGAAAATTGGTTCATTTCCTTTCACAACTATTGAACCAAATAGAGCCACGGGGTATTTACAAGTTGAATGTGCATGTAGTAGATTTGATCGACAAGAATTGTGTAAGCCAAATTATGGTTGGTGTGAGAATGGTAAAAGACATGTTCCGATTGAATTGTTAGACGTCGCAGGACTAATTCCTGGTGCGTCTCAAGGGTTAGGTTTAGGTAATAAATTTTTGGATGATTTGAGGCAAGCGGACGCTTTAATTCATGTTGTTGATGTTTCTGGTACAACTAATGCAGAAGGTAAAGCAACTAGAGGATATGATCCTTTAAAAGATATTGAGTGGCTACAAGATGAGATTAGGTTATGGATTGAAGGTAATCTACAAAAAAGATGGGGATCAATTGTGAGAAGGCATACGGCAACTAAATCAACAATTGTTGAAACTTTAAGAGCACAGTTTGGTGGTTATGGTGCAAACGCAAATTTAATTGCCAAAGCTATTGATTCAATTAATAGTTTGCCACCGCTGGAAGAATGGGATAATAAATGGATTACAACTGTTGTACAGGCGTTTATGAGTGTTAAATTTCCAACAGTTTTAGCATTAAATAAAATAGACCATCCAGATGCTGATAAAAATGTTTCAAAAATTTTGCTCAAAAATCCAGACACAAGAGCTGTTGTCACGAGTGCAATAACAGAAGTTTTTTTAAGAAAGCTTGCAAAACAGAATTATATTAAATATGAGGAAGGTACAGAATTTGTGGATACAATTGATGATCTTGGACCTGAAAGCGGATTGAAAGAAATGGATGAAAAGTTAAAGGAAAAAATTGAAGACATCAGAGATTTAGTTTTATATAGATTTGGTTCTACTGGTGTTGTTCAAGTTTTACAAGAGGCTGCAAATGTTTTAGATTTGATTCCTGTATTTACTGTTAGAAATATTCAAACATTTACTGGTAACAGTGGTAATTATGTATTTAGAGATTGTATGTTATTTAAAAAAGGTACAAAGGTTGGATCTGTGGCAAGATCAATTATGGGTGAGGTTACAATTGCTGTTATTGAAGGTGTTGGTGGTAGAAGAGTATCACCGGATGATCCTATCGATACTGGTAAGAATGATATTTTATCATTTAAAGTTGCACCTGGTGGTGGGCCTATTAAGGATTAGTAGTTTTGTAATCCTAAAAACATTAATGGAAATAAATATTAAAGTTGCTGTAATAGTTAATAGAGTCAAGTAATTTGTTTTGCTTAGCATAAATAAAGCAAGAAAAATTATTGTTACAGAAACTATGTAGGTATTAAAAAAAATCGGAGTAATATGCAGATTCAAACAAATTGAGAACCCACATTTCCACCTGTAAGGTGATAGATTACTTTTACAAGAGGACTGGTTACAGATGGAGTTCTGTGAGTAAAGAATGCTACACCTTGCAGTGGTTGTAGTAACTTGATAAGAAACTCAGAAACTATGAATATATCAGTTGAATTGAGCAGAAACAGAAAGGTTGTAAACAAGAAATAAGAGAAGAAAATAGAAGCATAGTTTATACATTTTTTTAAATTATGATTTAAAGATAGATCCAATTGCTCATTTTTTATTTAAGAAGGTCATGATTTTATGATTATTATGGCAATAGTATGAATTAAATTAATATTACGATACGAATACGTAAATTATCACTAAATTGACCGTCTTCCATAATCCCAAGTAAATCAAAAATAAAGGATAAAGAATTAATGGATAAAAATATTAAAATAATAAAAACTATTATTTATGAATTATTTCAACGTAAAAAGCTTTCCTTTAAAAAAGCCACAAAAATATGTTGGAACAAACAAAAAAATGAATATATTTTTATTAGGATTCTTATTTCATAATTGTGTTTTTCTTATTGGGCTATGTTCTGCATTCTGTTTTTCTATTGGATAAAGCAAAAAACAGTTATTGATTACGCACTTCGGTTTTTCTTAATAACTGATATTGACTGAAGTCGACAAGTATGAGGCATTAATTATTGTCACATTGATTTATGTATGTTGACTTGAAATAAAATTAATTGATACTTCGATCCTACACTAAATCAATTAAATTTCAATTTCAACCATAAATACTGGCATGTCCCCTTTTTATACTTTATATATCTTTAGTACTTAATTCTTTTCGAAAGAGAAGAGCTTTTGTAAATTTTTGTAACTAACAAGTTTTCTCCTATCTTCATTAAATATTACCATTTTTTTTCAGGAAATAAATATTAAAAAGTTCTCCCTATCTTCATACTACCATTTCGGTAAGTGGATTGTTTATAAAAGCTATTTTCTTCAATTATAAAAATTATATAACATTATATAACATAGTTACCTAATAAGCAACTACACCGATAGATAGCTTATAGATTAGAAAGTACCGCAATGCTGGTTTACCAAAGTAACTTATCATGACAGCTTATCAAGATAAGAGACGGTTAATGAAGGTATTGCAGCTGATCATATTGATGAGAGGTTTGGAATAATGAACAACAAACATATATTCAGAATAATATAAATAGGACATAGTTTCTATTTTATCAGAGGACGGGTTAGCTTCCTGGATACCTTCTTTCTTAATGTATAGTGTAAGTATAAGTTATAGCATTCAACATTTAAGTATAATCTTACTTTATATTCACTAATACAGGTTTCTTTGCCACATGGTATCCCCCCTAGCCTTAACTAAAAGGTCTTAAACAATAAGATAAGAGCGAGTTACTTGCTGTCGATCGTTTTTTGCTAATCTTGAGTTAGTTGTGACTTTTGTCTAGTGAACTATTTACTAAATTATATTAATAAAATATATATCGGAATCCTCACTCAAAAGAATCTCTTATTGATTATACAAAATACGAAATACAAGCGGAATCTTTCTTATACTTGTATGAATTCGTCCATTCCAACAGTTTGTCAGAACATGAACAAAAATTGTATGTCAGAATTGAACGCATGTCATGACATCAATTTTGTTATGTCGTGTAACTAATGCAAGAACATAAAGAAGTCACATTACAAGACTTCGGCATTACTTAAGTGTAACTGCATAATGCGTTTAGTTGTATTAGGACATGAAGGATTTTATATTGAAATCGCACACCTCCTCCAGTAGGGTGAAACGTTATACGTAATCATCTACTTCCAACATGATGATTAGGATAACACTCACAGGAGGAACGATTACAGGTGTGGTCCCGTAAATAGATAAGTTAATACTTACTATTGGGTTGAGTGTAATCGATGTAGACTCAGAAGTTATAAATAAATAAGAACAAAGAATAAATAAATTGTATGTATAAATTATATTTTGGATCTCTCTCTTTTTTTCAAGGGAAAAGAAAAAGATTGTAAAACAAGTAGGAACTAAAAAGTGGGAAAAGCTGATTTATATAGAAAATCGGATTTAATTGTGATGGTTCATCTTTTGTCTAGACAACATGCTAATATCCAATTAAATGGATATACTACTAAAAATAAGATCATGAACTTGGGTTACTTTGATTTCATTGGTTTCTTCTAAAGGAGTTATGCATTTAGAGTTAACAATGGAGTGGCTTTAATTAACCTAAAAATAGGAACCATATTAATTGCTTAGCTGTACAATTTCCCCAGGTTCCAACAAGTTGTAGGTATTTTTCTGGCAATGCTAGGATTGAAAAAGATGATGATTTAACCAATCAATAAAACTACAATGTAAACAATATGAGGAGAAGGTGTAAAATTTTAATATAAAATCCTTCATGTCATAATAAATATTCCAGTAACAAATAATTAAAAAGAATCTAAGGCTTAATAAAATTGGTAAAGCGGGTATCAAAATATAATCATTCATATCCGATATAGTGTAACGGCTATCATGGTCCGCTTTCACCGGGCAGACCCGGGTTCGACTCCCGGTATCGGAATTTTTTTAAGTATTATTTAGATTAGATTGAATGGAATTTTCTTTATTACTATTGATTTAATTTTTTGAGAAACTTTTTACTTTTTATTCTTTTTGTGACAAAATTAAAACATAAGATTAAGTGAGAAATTATAAAACCAATAATACTTTAAAGTACTTGGGGGCGAACGGTATAGAAAAACAATTTCTATAATGAAAACAAACAACATACTAAGACGTGATTAAACTAAAGCGGCAAATAAACCAAAAGCAACGGCAGCACCTGGGATATATCTACCATTAGCAGCATCAGTGAATGTAGAGATACCACTGGAAGTTGATGTACCGTCATCAGTTGGAATTCCAGTACTTGAACTGAAACTACTTGTTGGAGCAACAGAAGATGAAGATGATAGCTGTTTGTTAACTAATGTAAGAGTTAAACAATCACTTGGAGCATCTGAAGTGTAATACATTAATTCGTAAGACATTTCAGAATATCTGTATGGATCACTAGTATTCTTACATGCGTAAAAACCATCAGCAGAACCGTCAACTAATAAAGTCGTATCATCAAAAGTGAAATTATGGGTTGAACCAGTAACAGTAACAGCAACGTATGCTGAATCAACAGAAAAAACTTGAGGTAAACTACTGGAAGCGTAAGAGAGGGAACTATCTTCTTCATCATATTCTAAGCTGGAAGTAATTGCGCCAGTACCTAAGAAAGCATAATTAATACCAGCACCTTCGTGAGGGAAACCAATAGAGTTACCGTCAATTTCGGAAGAATCAGATTTAATCCATAACTGAACGGTCTCAGCAGCTGCTAAAGAAGAAGCAGCTAAAAGTAATAGAGTTTGGGAGAGCATTTCTTTATAATGTTTGTAAAGTGGGAGAGTAGAGTAGATAAAAGTTATCGATGTAGAAAGAATTTTTTTTCAATCGAGGTCTTTAAGAATAGTGACAAAACCGCAACTTTAAATAGATTTGGGTAGACCCTTAGAAATTATCTTTTTGAAGGGTAGTACAATCTAATTTTAGAAATAAATTCAACTTCTTGTGATTCGAGCAAACAAGCATTTTTTTTGTCAATAAATAATACGATACTTGGTGGACGCATGACGTAAAAAAAACGCAAGAAAATAACACAGAGCTTGCAAAGTTTCCTAACTGGGAAAAAACGTGCCCCCGGGGAGCATCTCATGCTTGTCTCTCGGCATCAACCTATTCTGTCCGTAAAATGAGACACTGTAAAAAATGACAGCATTCATCAACAAGTAAAGTGTCTGCCCACCTACGGTACGATAGATCAACTTACTACTGTTTTTTTTACGGCGCTGGTAAATAAATTAAACAAAACAGAATTTGGTCCACATATAAACCTGGTACACATAGGCAAAGGTCTACACACGTAGTCAGGAGACCGAAGCAATACATGTTGCTTTATAGGTCATAATAGTAATAAACGAAAATTAAATTCTATTCAGAGGTATGAACACTGTAATATTGTGAGCCCAAAAAGTGACATTGAAACTAGCCAACAATATTAACAACTACTAATGGCTAAATTATTGTGCACATTAGATCACTACTTTACTATAATTATATCACCCTCTAAAAATAGTTCACATTCGTAAAATGGCCAACACTGTAAAGTTGGCAACGTTTAAGAAAATTTAATAATTTTATCTATTAAGTTTTTGATTTCAACGGAAGAAATAACATTGCCCATAAAATTTATAGTATATGTAAAAAAAATAAATTTAAACTAGTAATTAAGTTAAAAAAATGAGTAGATTTTGAAAACATTGTTAATACCAAAATAGTCGAAATACTTTTTAAAACTTATAAAACTTAAAAACTTGTTTCTCTTATTTACTAAAAATAATAAATAAATTATATATTAAAAGCGTCCCTGAAACAGATATGCTGGCACATATATCATAAATGAAGCAATATTTGAGTTTGGAACAATTTAACAGACTGCCTATCAATATTGTAGGATTAGTACGGAAAAAGGATAAATGTGTGACAATAAAATTAAAATACACTGATATGATTAAAACTAAATATTTGGAAAATTAATGACGTAAACATATTTGGAAGGAGATTGAACCTCTATTATCTGGAATTATTTTGCTTTCAAAAGTTTGTTTTTGTACCAAGCATTTTTATTTGATTCTCAGTGATGTTTTGCAGAGCATATTAATCAGAACGGCAAGAAAGAATTCCCAATGAATAATTTCAATAGTAAAAAAAATAAACTATTTGATTGTAGCTTTCAATAAAATTGAAAAATTGGAATTTGCATTTGCTTGTGCTTGTAAATTTTTTAATTTTTTAAATAAATAACAACCGTGAAAACTTATTTCGATTGCAAAAAGTTGAACTTAACAAGAATTGAAAAAAATAAATGTTTTCTAGAATCTAACAGTAACCTAAAATTATCAAAAGTTATAACCATTTTCAAAATAACTTTACGAATATTTTATAACATATTCATTATTTATTTTTTTCAATCTTGGTTGAAACATCAATAATTCTATTATGATTATGCTGCAGTTTTGCTAGTAAAATATTGGTTATTTTTGTCTGTCCAGTATACCATTAGTGATTTACAAAACATGCTTGGATTAGTTTATTGTAAAAACTATAGTTTGATTTTATTTGTTATTGATTTAAAATTTTGAATTACCCATATTTTTTTAATACTAAGCTTTTAGATCTGCTTTTAAGTAGATACCTGAAATATCTAAAATAGAAAATAAAAATGAAACGACTGACAAATTAACAACATAAATTTCCATGATATGGTATTTTATTAATTAGATATTTCAATAATTAATTGAATTGAAGCATGTTCAAACAAAACGTCTTATTAGCGTATTCTGTTAATATGAATTTAACTCCTTATAATGATAAAACATTCAACTCATTTTTTTTTGATCATCATCAATGTAATATTAGTGACTAAACGTTCAATTATTTGGTTTGCAATAGAACCATTTCAAGTGCTTTGATTTGTTATTGTTGTATATTTCAAATGCAAAACATGTTTGAAATAAATAATAGCTTAAATATTTGAAAAGAAATGAGCTACCAGTACAAGACCAAACAATTCTTTTTACAAAATAGCATGATGTTGAAATTATAATTTTTGCTTAGAAAGAAATTTTGTAACAGTCAAATTAATACTTTATTAAAATCAACGTTTAGTATTATATAGTAAAAAAAAGTTACTTAGTTTTAAAAAATTGCAAAATATTGGAAAGTTTTAATGAAATTTTAATCTAAAAATAGCACTAGTATAACTTAAAAAAGTTACCTTTTTTAAAAAACCGGTTACATTAGAAATTTTGGTGATAATAGTATGTATTGTTGTTATTAGGAATATTAAGAATAGTAGTAAAGTATTATATACATTGCAGCATCTGGTTTTACATAGTATCAACAGTATAAACTAGGTGAATGCTGGCTTGGTTTTCTTAAACCCGCATTACTGACCGATTCCCAGCAGGGAACACATTTAAATTTTTTTCCATCTCTTGAAAACTAATGTTTTTTGTATAATTGAATTGAAAAATTACCTCAAATAATATTTTGGGATTCAAGATATTCACAACCTTTTTTTATTATTATTTATTTACCCTCTTTTAGATGTCAAATTATGTTAAACTGGTTTGTAAAGCTTTTTAAAGGAAAAAAAGCAGCAATTAACTGGATCACTCACAACAAACGTGTTCATTTCTTCTTGGTCATTTCGATTAGATCAGTTTAAAAATTGAAAGAAATTTATTTGTTTCTTCAATTATTATATAATAGCAGTTGGTATCCATAGAAGGGAAGCATGTCCAAATTTAAAACTTTTTATTGTAAATTTATTTCACTTGTTTAGCAGCAGCTAAAAAACGTGGTTTTTTCATTTAGTCCAATAAACCTATAATTTTGCATTTTAATTTGCAAACTGGATACCAACGTTTAAGCAACAACAAATAATTGTGACTTTAGACCCAATAAAAATATTCTCCAAAAAAAATTGAAATGACAGCACATATGAAAACAGATATTATGCTTTTTGTTTTCGTTTTTTGGGACCTTAAAAAAGTTTAACTTTGTCGATTGAAGACTTTTTTAACTGCATTGCTAGTTCTTAGAATAATACTACATTATAGTGGATAGTGGACAATGCTTGAAAAGATAATGGTGAAAAGAAAATTAATATTAAATAGTCATATACAGAAATAGACTAGCCGTTGATGTTTTGCTTTACCGTTGCGACCCTACCAACTCGCCATGAAACCAGAACATCAACTAACTGTTGAGTTAACTGTAGCTATAACTAAAAATAATGCATCAAATATATTCCAAGACTAAATCTAAAGCACTTGAATGTAATATATTTCTACGTTTTTTCCAGAGTAAGTGAAGAGATACCAGATCCTTGGACTATGCACAATTTGTTTTTAGAATTGGAAAGTCTGCGGCAAACCAACTATATTTCTCTCAAAAAATTAATTCAAAATAAATTTCAAAAATGGCTTAAAATTTTCAATATTTAAAAACAATTAAATTACATTAAATAAACATTATATAATTATTTTTTTATAGTTACACAAGGACTTTTTTTTATTGAGGAGATATTAAGGATAAAAAACCTCAACTATCCCGGCTACCAGCCATAATTTATTTTTAAGTAAAGCCGATATACTTGAGGTTTTTAATCCTCACTAACTTATCAATTTGTTTCAAATTTGAGCAATCATAAAATTATAACCAATAATAAATAACAATATATCTTGTTTCACTGTCCCCAAAGTATCGTGAACGTAAAAATTATTATAATGAAAAACTTTTTCTTACCTATCACCCACTGGTATAGTAAATTATATCAGCTTAGAAAGATGCATTAGATACACCATATACATATATGTAAGCTTTTCTGAAAGCAAAATAACTTTAATTGACGTACTAGCCAATAGAAACAACTAAAATTTAGTTGCTATGAAAATGTATGTCTCAGATATTGGACTGGTAACCATCAACTTTTAAATACTCTTTAAATCAAATACCATAGTACTGGAATTGCAGTAGTTTAAATATTAATCCTCAAAATAGTGTGTATAAATAGACAATTTAAACTGGAGACTCAAGCTGGAAAAACGAAAAGATCTCCCGATCGAACAGGTGCCGCACACGCACTTAAACTTCTAAAATTAGTATTATTGTGTTAAATTCCAATCGGTAGTCTTAATTAAGAAGAAAAATTGCCAAATTAGGAACATTAAAGGTTTACATGGTTTTTGCTTGAATTTGAAAAGTGTGTGAATAGTATAGCTAGTAGTCACTGCTATTTTTAGTATTAGTCTGTAATTACGTTAAGTAAGAAAGGAATACAAAAAGAACAAAATAACTTGTAGAATACTGTAAATAGTTCACTGATCTGCTTGATCTATTAACCACTTCCATTTTCTTTTTTGAAATTGATGAAACTGACTATGAATCTTACGCAAAATATGTGAAAAACGGAAATATTGGAAAAGTAACAGCAATTCAAATCTCTATAAAAATTACAATACTAATTTTTTGAAGTAAGGCTTAAATTATTAAATTGTTACTATAAAAATTATATAAGAAACATTAAGTTAAATTTTAAAATTAAAGAATTCAAATCAATGCCGCAAATAAGGCAATTGCACTCGAAATATATGTTGGCTTTATATTGTTGGCACCTGCAGAATATTGTGAAAGTAAGGATTGTGTTGTTGAGCAGTCACTTGTGGTACTGAGAGTTGTTGATGTAAACGTGATATCAGAAGATGAAACGGTGGAAGCTGAAAGAGTTGACGAAAGTGAAGATAAAGATAAAGATGAGGCACTTAATGAAGTAGATGAAGATTGAAATGAAGAACCTAAAACAACATTTAAATCAGTTTTTAGGATTTCAACTGAAGCACAACCTTCTGGAACATCATTATTATAGTAAACTAAATCGTACGTATTTTTTGAATAATCATATGGATCAGCGGTATTTTTACATAAATAAAAATTATCGGATGAACCGTTTAATAATAACTTATCGTTATCAAATGTAACTTGAGTTGAACCAGCAATTGACATTTCAACAAAATGGTATTGTTCATCAACAAAAAATCTTTGAATTAAAGAATCATCGGGTGAAAATAATGATTGGGATTCAGAATCATATTGAAACAAAACGTTATTATCAACTGATTGAGAAGCAAAAAAATAATTAATACCGGCACCTTCATGCAACGATGCTAAATAATAATTATTAACATCAGTATTTGATGACTTAACGTATAAAGTAAAATCAGCGAAAGCCAAACCTGCGAAAAGTGAGAATAAATAAACTGGTTGCATCTTAGACACTGAGGTAAGTAATGTAAATCAAGTAATGTGGATCGGATCAAAATTAAAAAATACTGAGCATAGTTAAAAAAGTAGAAAGTTGTGTTATTTTATACTGTTTACTACAGACTTAATAATGATTATGAATTCTAAATTTAGCAGCATATAACTAGTAATGTGTGAAATAAGAACCTATTATATCAAAAAAAAAATTGAAATTAATGTTTTTTGTGCCATGTTAAAAATAGATAGTAGCCAAGAATTGAGAGACTGATTTCTTATTGTATTATAAGATTAAATGTTTAAAATAAACATTGTAAGTT
Source organism: Kregervanrija pseudodelftensis (assembly GCA_030580115.1). Taxonomy (NCBI): domain Eukaryota; kingdom Fungi; phylum Ascomycota; class Pichiomycetes; order Pichiales; family Pichiaceae; genus Kregervanrija; species Kregervanrija pseudodelftensis. The sequence goes on from JAKTSJ010000002.1 coordinate 38,948, forward strand.
AGATAAAGTGGGACGAGTATTCAGAACCGGTTACGTCATTAAACATCCCTCCTATAAGGCACAAGTTACAAGGTAAACTGACAATTAATTAAAATTTGCATCGCTTACTAATAACTTATCTTATTCCAAACCGACGATTGTGCTTTTAGAAATCTAACCGAGAAAATATTTCAATAGCAAATCGTGTAAACGGTGAACTAATGGCGATCCACCGATCTGGAAATTGTTATTAAAGGGCCGTGTGAGTAGGGAAAAAAAATGTTGTAAACACAGCCAAAAGTTTACACCCGTGCACCAATAAGTTTTTGATATAAACACATGTTCCAAATTAAGGAAAATGTAAATATTGTTAGATATGTCATTTTTGGATGGACAAATTTTCAGATAATGAATTTTTTAAATTGATTAATTATTCTGTTTCTTTTTTAATTTTTTTTTTGTTATCTTTGCAAGTATATATATATAAAACTGCTTTGCAATGAGTGAACTAACAATTGGACATATAAGGTTGCAACCTCATAGAATTGCGAAGGAAAAAATAATTATTACAGAGATAAAAAAGATTAAGAAAATAAAGGACATTAAAAAAATTATTAAGCCACTAAATAAATCAACAAATAGTTTAAACCTGAAATCAAACAAAACAGTAAAGAATAAAATGACTAAAGCTAATAAGATGAGTAAAATAACTACTGTTAGTAAAGTTAGTAAAGTTAGTCAAATTAAAAAAGTTAGCAAAGCTAGCAAAGTTAGTAAAGTCAATAAAGCTAACAAAATTGATAAAAGTGATAAAATTGATAAAATTGGTAAAGCTGGTAAAATTGATAAAATTGATAAAATTGCTAAAATTGATAAAATTGATAAAATTGGTAAAGCTGGTAAAATTGATAAAATTGATAAAAGTGATAAAATTGTCGAATTTGACAAAAAGGCAAAGTTAACATTAATTATTAAAAAAGACATAGAAAACAATCTACCAGAGGTTTCTGAAATTGAGATTGGAATTTTTGAAAACAGACTAGTAAAAGAAAATGCTGATAATATTAAATACCTAACAATTAATGATTTAGATAATACTGAAGCATTGAAGAAGCTAGTAATTGAGTCAATTTCCAAATCAAGAAAAATAATCGTTCTTACTGGGGCAGGTATAAGTTGTAATGCAGGCATACCAGATTTTAGATCAAAAACTGGATTATATAATAAGGATGTAACAAAAACCATGAAAGGTAAAGAAATGTTTGATATCTCAGTTTATAAATCCATTAGCACAATCCAAATTTTCAATCAATTTATACAGGAATTTTATGAAAGAGTTAAATTGGCCAAACCAACGAGGACACATGAATTTATTAAGAAATTAAAAAACAAAGGCAAATTGATTAAATGTTACACACAGAATATTGATGGTCTAGAAAGGGAATGTGGACTAATTACAAAATTCAGCAATGAATCGTGGAATAGATTAGATGTTGTTCAACTACATGGAGATTTACACCAGTTATGTTGTAGTTTATGTATGAAGAATTTTTCGTGGGAAGAAATCTATAATAAAGATGGTTCACCAAAAGTGATTAGAAATGACGCGGAAGAGGAAGAAGAGGAAGTCAATGAAATGAATTTAGAGCCAGAGGAAGAAGAAGATATTTTAATTGAATGTCCATCTTGCATTAATAAGTATCAAGAAAGAGTTAAGTTAGGTAAAAGATGCTGCGAATCACATATTGGCATAATCAGACCAAACATTGTTCTATATGGTGAAAATCATCCATATGCGGAGATTTTTGCAAAGGGATTAAATAAAGACTTACAAAAGAAACCTAATTTATTATTAATTTTTGGTACAAGTTTAAAAGTTACAGGCGTGAAAAGTCTAGTTAGGAGATTAAGCAAAAAAATACACCAAGATGTGAATGGTAAAGTTGTTTTAATCAATAAGGAACCGATAAGTAACTCAGTTTGGAAGAATTATATTGATTATCAGATTCTAAGTGACTGTGATAAGTTTTGCGAGTATATTGAGACCAACATACCCAAGATATTTGGTGTTAGCGGTGAAAACAAGGAATGTACTAGGTTTGAGAATGGTAGTGGCAGTAATAACGGTAGTATAAACGGAATAAAACTTGAAATGTTTAAAGTGTAGGCAGCGAGCGATAGATAATGAAAAAGTATTTTTTTTTATAGGTAAAAAAAAACAGAAAAAAAAGTTATTTCGCTTACTGAAGATAAATTTGGCATACTTGATATGATTAGAGTTGTCTTGAAATTTTTTTTTTAGATAATCAGGTAACTGTAATTCGACGATAGAATGGATTCGGAAGATGATCTAGTAAAGAAACGATTAATATACCAATATAACTTGGTGCATTCAATTATACCCAATTTTGAAGAAAAATTCAAACAACAACTCGTCTCAAAATTGATTGGAAAGTTCTTAGATGAGTGCAATAATAGCAGAATCGAGCTACCGAACTCGTTGGACAAGAACGTCGAGGTTGTCACCAAGAGGGACGGTAAGAAGATCAAAGCCATTATTGACACCAAGAATGGAGACGAGTTTAATTTGAACTGGTGTTATTCATGTAGAAATGTTTTGATTCCAGGGATTAATTTACGAATCCGGATCAAGTACGAGAAGGGTACAAAAAAGAGCAAAAAAAGGAAGGAGGGTACAGGCAGATGTGTTGAGTATGAATGTTTATTATGTTTTACGAAGATGAGATTTCTAGATAGCCTTGTGCAAAGGGACAGTAACAAGGAGGATCGAATCAACGACATGATCATGAAAGACGCGAAGGACAAGATTCGGGGCAATGCGCTGAACATGGAAGAAATCAGGAGCAGAAAGCGTAGGCTGGAGTGTGACGATAAGAATAGGAGTAAGGATATGAATAATAACGATGATAATGATAATGACAATAGCGGTGACAATAACAACAGAAATGACATTAGCAGACGATCCCACAAGACACAGACCCGTAAGAAGAGTAAGAGGAAAAAGAGTGAATTGAGTGGACTGTTGGAGAGGAAGAGGCAGGAGGAAGCCAATCAAGAGGTTGGAATGAGTTTGTTTGATTTTATGAAGTAGCTGGTGAACATCAAATCCCGTGTATTGATTGTATAGTCGTGAACTGACTGAATCGTGAACTGACTGAACTGGTTGCGACTTTGGAACTGATCATTATCTTGTCGTTAACTGATCACAGACCAATCGTTAACTGATTACACACCGATCACAGACTGATCCCAAACTGATCATAGATGATATCGAACTCGCACCACCGCACACCATGCTTCACACTTCGCCCTTCTTCATACACACACCCATATATACACAACCTTATAGACTTTTACATATATCAATAAACTCTACAGTAGGAATTCAAATCATATAGAGCGGCACAGAAACCAAATAGTTCCCGAGCCAAAATGAGCGCGGGAATATATATTTTTTTTTTTTGGTCCTGTTTTACCTTTTTTAGGTCCCACAAGTCTCCGTGTCCGTGCAGCCGAAAATTCCCGGTTGCCCCCAACAGTGATGAAAAAAAAAAAAAGCTTCTACCCGGTAGCGAACGATTTGACAGCCCGTCGGTGTAGAGATGTGCGCGGCATCTTCCCCCGTCATTCCCCCAATCCTCCAATTTCCCCGTAGTACACCATACTAAACTCGTACAATACTTTATATTAACATGTGTGCGGTCATTCTAGGTATCAATTTTTACAATAACCTAAGTAAACTTAAGTTAAATTAAATTAGATTAACCAAATTACGTTAAATTTTTTTGATTTTTTTTTTTTTTTTTTTTTTCTAGAGAGGTCGATTAAATCGTAAATCTGAGTTTATTTTTATTATTACGGTTTTCAGCTACGTCTATACGCTACGCTTCTATTAGCAAATTGACTGTTTTTTTTTGCTTGCTTGGTTTGTTTCTTCTCTACGTACATAACTTGGTTGTTCACATCCACATTCACGGTCTCGTTTTCATTCTTATTCTTATTCTTATTATTATTCCTATTCTTAATTGCTTTGCCGGTTATCGTACTTTCTACATTAGTGTTTTGCTTGCTTGATCTTTTATTACTCAAATATTCAGCATTGAAATAGCCTAGCCTAAACTCCTTAACACGATATCTTATACCCAGATTATTTTCATACTGTACTCGAAAGTTTCAGTTAATTATCATTGATTGTCATATTATTCCACCTTATTCTATCCTACTAAACCAGCGGATCTGCATATCATCACCGATTCATATCCCACCATCGTATTGCTCACTCTATATATTCCTTCCATATTTTACATCTCACATCCAGATTTATTATTCAATGCAACAAATAAATTTCATTTAGACTCTTAGATTTATTTATTTATTATTTATTTATTTACTTACTTGCTTACATACTTATTTATTCACTTATTTATTAACTGTCAACCATAATTATATAGACTCCAAAAAAAAAAGCTTTATTTTTTTCACAATTTCACACATACCTACAAGCTTAATCTTTTTATTCCATATTTGCTTTTCACTAATTAATAATGTGTATGTATCCTTTGTTGAATCGGATTCGGGCTCGGATTCGGACTCGGATTAGATTATAATCTGCCTTCGTTTTTAAAACTTCCTTACTAACTGCTTTTCTCCCTATTTCAGCTGCTGTTGAGGATTCTAATCCAAATATCAAAATTCAAGGTACAAAATTAAGTGTACATAGATCCAATCCAACCATGGATCTAAAATCTAAGAAAATTGAAAAACCTCTATCGATAAAATCCTCGGTCTCGTCTCCCAAATCTCTAGATTTCCATTTGAGTTCCGATAATAGTTCACCAATAGATTTTTCAGCTAATAACTCCAACTTACAACCAATCAGAATCACAACAAGTAAAAAATGGGTGTTACCTCCAAGACCAAAACCAGGTAGAAAACCTTCTTCAATTGCAAATTCTTGTGGCAACAATCATAATAATAACGACCATCATGCCACCAGCACCACCACCACCACCATCAGCGCCATCAGTCACACCAATGATTTTAATAACAATAATAACAAAAAGAAACTTAAAAAATCAGAGTTTACTATTAATCGTAATTTACAAAAAAAACCTGTTTATGCATTACCCTCAGTTTCAAATATTAAAATTATGCCAAAATCAAGTATAAATCCATTACATTTAGATCCAAACTCAAGTTCATCCATCCCGACCCCATCTCCAACCCCAGGATCTCTATCTCCAAATCATCTACCACAATCCAGTCTAAATAATACTAATTTAACGACAAGTTTGAATTTAAATAGTTCACATTCCACATCTCCAATCTCCATACCTGCTTCACCCGATAAATCAAAATCAACGCCCTCTCCAATAGGTTCAGTTTCACCTCTTTTAATTCCAAATAACCATTTATCAAAGATTGAATCTCAAAAATTTCAAAAAAATTTACAATCTAAACAATTAAAGCAAATTAAACTGTTGCCAACACCCATGTCAATTTCAAATTCATCTTCAAATTCAACTTTAACTTCAATATCAAATAAAACTACGACAAATATCATTCCTAATGATTTGAAAACTAAACCAGCCAAGTTTAAAAATAATAAAAACCTGATCAATTCAAAACAATCGAATCATCTGTCAAGTAGTAAAATGATTGAAATTGATTCTTCAATTGTTAATAACCCCATTAAGCAGGAAATTCTAAAAATTAATGAAGAGAACTACTATTTAAAACTGGAAGTTATTAGATTAGTTTCGAATTTGAAAAATCTACGGGACGAAGTTCAACCAATTGTTGAGAAAAACAAACCATTGAAACCGAATAATAATATCGGTAGTAATGGTACCGGTGACAAATCCAAAATCTTTAAAAATTCTTTGTCTTGTTCATTATCAGCAGCATCATCGAATTCTTTGTCTTCAATTTCGTCTCCAAAATCTTTATCACTAGAACTGATTAATCAAAACAATATTTTAGATAACAATATCGAAAGTAATAACAAAAAAAGAACTCACGATGAAGATATTAATGATTTAATAGTTTCATTAATTGATTTGAATCACTCTCAACAGGTTGAGAGTCCAAATTTAGAATTGCTGGAAAACAAAAATAAAAAATTAAATGAAAATACTGAGAAGAAAAATAATGAAATTGAGAATTATTTGTTATTTAAAGATGATGACAAATTACTAGATTTATCAGAAGAAGATGATTTAATTTCAACGGTTTCAACAACTCCGAGTACAATGTTGTCACTAATTGCAACAAATGAAACAATGGATTCAATTAGTTGCGGTAACTCGCTCATCGGTAGTAATGATGATTTTGACTTCAAATTAATTGATATACCAACAAATACTAGATCGGGTAGTATCACAGATCCCACCATCACAATAACTAACAGTAGTGATAATAATCTAAATACTCTATCAACTGTTAATGAAATAATGGATTTTGAAATGATTGGTTCTTTGGATTTAGTGAACCAGAAATCTAAGGTTGAATATATTTCAGATTCGTTGGATTCATTGTATAGCAATGAATATTTTGAGTTTAATGAAAATGATAAAACTGGTGTCGACTTAGAATTTGATAGTTTTATTAATGGTAAAAATTTGGATGTTTAAAATGGTTTCTGTTTTTTTCCTTAAAAAAAGGAAAGGAACAGGAAAAGGAAAAGGAAAAAAGGAAAAAAGAGAATATAGAGATAGACTTTTTTTTGTTTACTAAAGAATTTATGAGTGATGACGATTTCATTTTTTTATTAAGGGTTTTATATAGTTTTATTGTTTGATTTTTTTTTTTTTAATTAATTAATTATTTATTTTGTTTGTTTGTTTGTTTTGTTTTTATTTAAATTTCTCTGTTTTCATTTACTTTTTCTGCCTTTTTTTCGTTATAATGTATTTCTGATGATATATGATTTTTAATTTACTTAAACTTGTAAAAAAAATATTCAAATTTCGTCTAAATTGGCACCAAAGCTGAAAGTAACAAGTTATATAATTTTATACTTGCTATTTTCACATTTCACTTCTCACTTGATTAAATTTTTTCGAGTATCGTATCTAGATATCAGTAGTTTTCCAATACTCTGGTGATTATATTTCTTATTTAATTTTAAATACGTTCTGATTCGTGCTATCTTAAAGCCATAAAATTTATTTTTAAATGAAGAATTTTATATGTGTGTCAATAATCATAACGGGAAACATTCTGCACCCATATAGACATAGTAATTATCATATCATTATTAGGTATTAACGAAGTGTAAATTAGAATGTTATTGAATCAAATGCATGTCATCCTGCAACATATACTAATTTAGCATACCATCACTACTCTACAAAATACCATGAATTGAGTTAAATTGAAAATATAGGATCTCTTCCTTTATATTAATACTTTAGAAATGTATAAAATTACTATTTGAACTTCTTAAACTTTTTATCATTCGTAACTTTCCAATGCGGATCAAAAACCCGATTTAAAGCTATTTCATAAAAAATAGCGGGTGATCTCAAGTTGCTTTACATTACTAACCGCTGTCCTAACTTAAAAATACTTTTAATCTCCGTAAAGCTATTACAGTATAAAGCCGTTAGTATTGACGAGAGATCATCCTTTATACTTTCAACAGCGCTGGAAAAGAAAGAGACCAAACGAGCTGTTATTCGATTCCCACTTCTACAAGATAGGTGTGAGAATAAAGGACTCCTTCACCCAAAATCAAAACCCATTCATCAAACAAAGTGTAAAAAATATCAAGTTGGATTAAACTAATAGAAAACTATATTGGTTGGATCAAAAGCCATCAGTTTTTATGAAGATACCATATGTCTCGTTTATGAACAAATATGTGACTTTTATGAAGAATACTGTTAGGCCTTCATATTTTCAATATTTGTCTACAGTTGCCGTTTTATAAAATAGTGGTCAAGTCACTATTGTTAAAATATAAAATTTCAACAATTAACCAAACCAATTATTGAAAGGAATTACTATAAAGCCCTAGGTTATATGGCATTAAAACCAAACGACTACTGTCAAATTACAATACTTCAATATCCTGTAACGGACAAAATAACTTTTATTCACCAGCCACAAAGAAATGGGTGCACGTGGTGAAATTAACACTGACACGAACGAGCCGTTTTTCAATCAATATAAAGACCTCTTTTTCCTAATAACGATACTATTAGCTAGAACCTACAAAATTTAACAAGAAAGGGATAAGCATCATGAAATTTGGGAAATACTTGGCTGCTAGACAGCTAGAACTACCTGAATATTCAAGCCATTTCATTAATTATAAAGCACTCAAAAAATTAATTAATGCTTTAACTTCTGAAGATTCCACTTCTTTACAAGATAAAAAAGGTTCATTTTTCTTCAGATTAGAAAGAGAATTAGAAAAAGTTAATGATTTTTATTTAAAAAAGGAAGCAGAATTAAAATTTAGATTGGATATCTTAATTCAAAAAAAAACCAAAACTTTAAGCGATGGTACACTGTCTAGAAATTCAATTGCTTTCATTTCATTATATGATGGTTTCAAAAAATTTTCAAAAGATTTAGATAGATTAGAACAATTTGTTGAATTAAATGAAACTGGATTTACAAAGGTTTTGAAAAAATGGGATAAACGTTCAAAATCAAGTACGAAAGAATTATATTTATCAACAGCTGTTAACGTTCAGCCTGTTTTCCATAGAAATCAAATTGTGGAATTAAGTGACTTAGTCGCAAATAGTTTAATGGAGTTAGAGGCAATTGGTGATGGCGATAAAAGTTTTATAAGGTATGAAAAAAGTGATTCAAATAGTAATGAAAATATAGGTATAGATAATAAAGAAAACAAAATTAAAAATAATAAAAAAGGTAATGATGATTATAGAGAATCTGATTTATTATACACAGATTTTTATGAAATTACTTTGCAGAATGCAAATTTACCTCAACAAGAACAAATAGATAAATTGAAAGAATGGTCTAATCAAGTTATTTCAAAATTAAGCCCCAATACTAAAAAATTTACTTTATCTAAAGTTTTCATGTTATTAATTAGTAATTTACATATACCTGATGATTCTCTATCACAATTTTATCAATTTTTTAAAGAATTTATTGATCTACAATTTATTGATGATCTAAATGGTAGAACGTGCTTACTAGAAGCTTCAACCTGTAAAAAAGATAGGAATTTTATAGTTCAATTATGTTTAGATTCAAATTTAGACCCATCAACAAAGGATGTTACAGGTAGAACATGCCTACATTATATTACAGAAAATGGTCGTGATGATTTACTACTTTTAGTCTTATCTCATATTAAAAAATTTAATAAGGATAAGCAAGAATTAATCATTGATTCACAAGATAACGAATCTATTTCCCCATTGTTACTAGCAATTTTGAATAACCACATTTCATCCGTCAAAATTTTATTAGATTATGGTGCAAATGGGTTTCCATCTCAAGATGACTCAAAACCAAGATACTTACCTTTAAATGTTGCTTGTAAAATTGGTAATTTAAAAGTTGTTGAATTATTATTGTTCAAATTTGGCACACCACAGGAAGCTCGTGAAAAAAATTTATTAAAAACTTCTTCTCAATCTAATGCTGAAGGCTTATTACCTTTGCATATTGTTGCATCATCTGGAAATTATTGGTTAGTCCAATTATTATTAGAATATGGTGCTGATATTAACCAAATTGATAAACTAAATAAGTGGTCACCTATATTTTATGCGGTTGTTAAAGGTTATCAACGTATGACGAAAACTTTAATCCAGTATGGTGCAGACTTTACATTAAAAGATGAAGACAATTTAGATCCATTATATTATGCAATTTGGGAAGGTAATGTTCTGGTATTAAATGTTTTAATCGAGTCAACTAGATTAAAAAAAATAAACGATGAAAAGAACAAATTAAACCAAACTAAAGAAAGTGAACAAGCTGCAAAACAATTAAATTTACTAGCATCCCAAAGTATACCAAAACCATTGAGTCCAACAATTGATTCAAATAGTATCGATATGATTCCAGAATTATCATTACCACCTCCAATTATCCCATTGAGAAAGTATGGTCATAATTTCTTAGAAAAGCGCATATTTTTAAAATTATCATTCTATACAAGCAGAAATTCAATTTATTTAAATCCAAATATGTTTTTGACCTCAATACCAGGTAGAATCACTATAAGTTGTGATAAAAATGATTTAATTCCAAGAAATATATTGTTGCCAGTTTTGGATAACGATAAATCAATAACATTCCAAACGGATTCATTGGATGAATTTTTTAACATAGATTTTGAACTTTTTCCTACTTTCGGTACAAGATTATTAGCTAAGACAACACTTTCATCATCAATTTTAAAAGCTGGGTATCCAGGTGTTGGATCAAAACTGGCTGGTGATTTAGAAATACCTTTGATGGATATTAGATTGAGAAATATCGGATTTTTAAAATTTAATTATGAAATCGTTTATCCCTATTCTGGCATTCCGTTAGAAATTTCAATGTATGATACATATTGGAAATCTTCATCTGCATCAGATGAACGCGATATGGAAGTTAAATCGATATCATTTGTCACAAGTTCATCATTAAATGGTGAGTACCACAGAGTTCATGTTTGTTTAGCACATGATGGTACGCCAATTGTTTGTCCAAGATTTAAAGTTGAAGTTGCTCAAAATGTTTCTTTACCTGTTTGTTTATTTGATTATGATCAGTTGAAAACATTAGTTTATAAAAATGGAAATGAGTTGGAAATAATTTGTAATGAACTAAAAAATTTTAACAACAATTTACCACAGAGAAATTTTCAAACAATTATGAAAAATGTTTATCTACCATTAAGTGATTTTTTAAATATCGTTAGTTCAAAGATTTCATTAAATTTAGAAATTTTTTATCCATCAACATATGAATTGGAATTTTATGACATGAAGTGCTTTACATGTATTTCATCAAAAGGATCAATTCAAAATATGTCTACAGATGAGCCTATCAATAAATTAACAGACAACATTTTAAACAATTTTATTGATTCAATACTTACGGATATATTCAATCATGTTAGAAGGTTAAGATCGATGTCAGTTAATCGTAGTCGGGCATTAATTTTAACTTCTGATAATTCGACTGTTTGCACAATTTTAAATTGGAAGCAACCAAATTATCCAGTTTTTTTCAATATGAATGGTGTAAAATATAATCAGGAGGAATATAAATTTTACGAATGTACAGCAAATGGATTTCATAAAAATATGATAATCAAAGAGGCTGAAAGAGATGATAAAAAATTAAAAGGTAAATTATCAATTGATAATATTGATTCTATCAATAAGGATTCTACAGAATATATTAACAGCCTTGATTATGAAGACAAACTTAGTAGATCAATTAAACTTGCCATCAATTATGCATGTTCTAATAATTTACTAGGTATTACTGTTTCCAGTAAATTATTAAATTTGTCTCCAGAAATGGTTAACTCCATAAGATCCAAAGGGTTGGTTTTAGTTGCTTCAAAAGACGACGGGATTAGTTTCAGTGAAGACTTGATCACCGGCTTAGAAGATGGTACAAAAAACGATGTTGACATGAACGACGGTACGGTGGCTATTCAAACGGAAATGAAAGATAATGGTGATGCTGAAATTAGTGTTAACGGGTTGAGGTTTAATGATATTTTGAGCTTTAAAGATGCAATTGATATGTGAAAGTTGAATGTTTTCAGTTTTTTATTTATTTACAATAAATTCCTATACCATATTATTATATTATTATATTATCATAACATGTATTTAACACAGTACGCGACTTACAAACTGTGGTTAACATCTTTGTTTCAAAAGGAAAAACCTTCCAAATGCGGAATGTGTATGCGTTTCATATTTTTTGTATTTTATAGTTTCAAATGGACCGATTTCTTGATTAAGATCAAGAAGGTTGATGGAAAAAATAAGTGTTGTATTTTATGTTTCAATCTAGAAATATTTCTTTGATTCGAGCTGAGGGGACAGGTTGTAGTCAACAAAAACCTGGCAAAAAAATGATTAACATTAAATTAGCTGGAAAGTTTTTTAATTACATAACAGTATGGAAATTGACTAAATAATTATAAATAAAAATTACTTTTTCTTATAGTATCAATAGCTCAGGTTATGACTACTAACAGTCCCAATCAAAAGTAAAATACAAATCTTGTGGAAACTTGTGGAAGCTCGACTTATTATCTGTTCAAAAACTCATGCTTTTGTAAGATATTAAACATGATTAACTACTTTCAATACCAAAATAAGATCGGTTAAATTATTTATTAATATTAACTACCGTAGTAACTATATAATTCAGGCTCTAAATTACAAGGATCCGTATATCCTCAAAACGGGTTACTTTCGTTTTTCGTAAAGGGAAATATCAGGTCATAAAGTACAGTTATCGGATAATTTACCATAAATGTACAAACCAAAATTTTAGCAAAAAGTATCAAAGCCCATTAAAATAACTTGCCATGTTTTAAATTCCAGAACATGTCAAATTGAACTTTGACAAAGACTTTTCCACTGAAATAGCATATTTGCTATACTGGAGGTCTTACAACTTCCTCATTAGGAAGCTCGAACTCGTTTTTGAGACATTTAGCTAACATGTTTTTTTCATTTTGAACTTTCGTTTCTTAAACATTAGTTTGTCTTAGCTCTCACTCATACCTATAAATTCAATTGAATTCCCACCACTCAATGACGATGATAAGTCTTAAATGGTTTTTCCTTATCAAAATAAATTACTCATTCAACACCAATAAACTATAATGTCTCAAGATTCATACGTTTTCCAAAGAACAATTTCTGAAATAGCGCCAATGCTAACTAAAGCTGATGGTATGTATGTGACATACGAAGACCCAAAGACTAAAGAACAAAAGACTATTATTGATTCCATGACCGGTGCTGCTGTTGGTTCTTTAGGTCACCAAGATCCAGATATTACTGCTGCAATGTGCAATGCCGCAAAAAATTCTAATTATTCTTTTGGTATGTACTTCTCCAACTATGCTGCAGAGGAATTATCTAAGTTTATAATTGAACAATCACCAAAAAATCACTTTTCTTCAGGTCTATGGGTTGGTTCAGGTTCTGAAGCTAATGAAAATGCCATGAAAATCGTTAAACAATATCATTTAGAAAGAGGTGATGCTAAAAGATATAGATACATTTCAAGAAGAAATGCTTATCACGGTTTTACAATTGGTGCCTTATCTATTGGTGATGGTATTAGAAAAAATGATTTTAAAGATATTCTTTTGTCTGATGATCAGACCCCAAAAGTTTCTGCTTGTTATCCATACAGAGGTATTAAAGAAGGAATGACCGAAGAAGATTACACCAATGAATTATTAAAAGAATTAGAACAAAGTTTTATTGAAAATGATCCTTCAACTGTTGGTGCCGTTATTTTTGAAACCGTCGGTGGTTCATCATTTGGTACAGTTCCACCTCCAAAAGGTTACTTGGATGGCGCTAGAACAATTGCTCATAAATATGGTGCATTATTTTTATTGGATGAAGTTATGGTTGGTCTAGGTAGATCTGGTAAATACCATTGTTATGAAAATTTTATGGAATCTGGTAATGGCCCGGACCTTATGACCATTGGTAAAACAATTGGTTCAGGTTATGTTACATTAGCAGGTATTTTAATTTCTCCAAGGGTTAGAGATGTTATTGTTTCAGGCTCTAATAAAGCTAATGGTGCTCAAACTTACCATTGCCATGAATTTAACTGTAAGATAGGTTTAGCAGTGCAAAAGAAAATCTTTCAACAGGATTTATTTAGAAAAGGTGCCAAAGTGGGTGAATACATGATAGAACAACTTAGGGAGCAGCTAAAAGATTCTAAGATTGTTGGTGACATTAGAGGTTTACCACTATTCTTTTCCATTGAATTTTGTAACCCAAAAACCAAAGAACCGTTTGATCCATCATTTTCCTTATGTTACAAAATTGGTGACAAGTGTCTTGCAAATGGTATCACAGCTATGGCATTACAAGGTACAGTCGGCTCTACGAAAGATTCTGAAGGTAATGTTATTGCACTAGGTGATCACATTTCTTTAGCTCCTGCATACATTATTACTAAAAAGGAAGCCGATATTATAATTGATGCTATGGTCAAGTCGATCAAGGAAGGTGAGCAAGAGTATTTTACCTCTTTGAAATAAATACATATATAGGTTCATAGTAAAACTCTTTTCTTTTTAAAAAATAAGAATGCTTTAATGATTTCAAAATTATAAAATTAATTCCGAAAGTAAAATTCTAATTGAAAGGGTAATCCTTCGGTTGCCTAAAGAGCAATTTATTGAGCAAATTATATTCTTGTAGCTTTGAAGACAAGCAAAAATGGACACAATAGTATGTATTTGTTGTAATGCTGAATTTGATAATCAATCAAGAACAAGCTATTTATCTAAAGGATTTAGTTTTAACATGCTGGATTGCTAAACCGTATGGTCCGGATAATACGAGGGAAGATAACAGAATATCACCATATTACAAAGAATTCTAAAGATTGATGTGAAAGGAGATCTTTTTGCACACTTGCAAAGATATGCTATTTTGCATATTTATGCATGAGTGCTCTCAGCATTAATTCATTTTCTATGAGTGGTTGAAAAATAGTTCGTATGGAACCAAAATTGTGGTTAAATACATTTGCAACTAGTTTGTGAATACCTAAGCGTTTATAATTCTTGGTATCTTTGTTGATTAATTTAAGTATCAAAAGCTGGCAAATATCCGCTTGTATTCTTATCGATAGTTTTTTATCCTTATTATTAATACTATTGTACACCTCACCAAATACTACATTAAAGTTGCAATTAACAGCTCAGTCAATTTTTTTAAACTATACTGATTAGATGTATATAGAAGTATTCCGACCATCCCCCACAATATAACAGATTTCTGTGACTGGAAAGGCGAAGTTACATAGTAGAGATCAGCCGTCTACAAAGGGTAAGTAATCTCAGATTTGTCAATTTTTTCACCTTCAATTCATTTCTCACCTTCATGACTGATTTCTTTTATATAGAAATCGGTTTACGCAATAGAAAATAAGCATGTCGACTCAACAAAACTTGACTACTAAGCCGTCGAGTTCAATACCCGCCATTACGGGCGATATTGTTTATGATGACCCATTTTTCACGATGCCACCTTTACTGTCACCTTACAAGGTGGGAATACTGTCATACACAGCTTCATTAGTATCAACGACAGTGGGGTTTCCGTTAGACTCGATCAAAACTAGAATGCAAACACATAGTTATAGAAATGCGTTTGATTGTTTCAAAACAACTATCAATGCAGAAGGTATTAGAGGTCTCTTTAGAGGTATTGCAGCACCTTTAATATCAACATCATTTTCAAGATCCTTCGGTGTTTCAATTTATTCTTCGGGAAAGCCAATTATTTCCAGCTTTATGAATAGCATTTTTCCACAAATGTATATGAAATTAGAAACATTGTCGCCGAATGTTGCTTTAGATCGTGTTCTACAAAATATTCCAACTGCACTCATAGCGGGTGCCATATCCGGTGCTACAGTTTCAATATTTGCATGTCCCTTTGAACTAACCAAAATTTTCCAACAAATCATTGTGGTTGTTAATAAGGATTCCCATGCTCATATGAAAGCCGATAAACTACCAAAGAAATTAATTGAAGTCGGCTCAAACATCGTCAAATACGAAGGATGGCTTGGTTTATATTCAGGCTATAAATATCATTTTATCAGAGATTCCTTGAGTGCTGGCCTCTTTTACAGTGTTTATGAGACAGTCAAGTTATACTTACAGTATCAAAATAATTCCAATGTTCACTTAAGTGAAAGAGTTAAATCGACTATTGACGCTCTTTGTGTTCCGTTTGCTGGAGCGGTTGCTGGATGTTTTTCTTGGATTACAGTTTTTCCCATAGATACTATAAAAGCACAATATCAAAGAGATGTTGTTGGTAATATAATTAGGGTCAAATCTGGTTTTGAGAAGTTATCTATCAAACCAAAACCTTGGTCCATTCCAACTAGAGATATGTATAGAGGTTTAGGACCCTCAATTACGAGATCTATGTGCACCACCACGATTTTTTTCAGTGGATTTGAGTATCTAATGAAAAATATTGCATGATTACTTTATATTTACATAGACTTTATTTCTTCTGTATATTTTATTTTCCTAATGTTTCATATCCCATTAAAAAAAAATTTAATTTATTCATAATATTAGTATTACTGGTTTCTTTTATCTAAATTTGTATAGAAAATTTGAGCTGCTATTTTTTTTGTTTTTTATTGGCTTTGGTTTTTGCATCTTCCAACTTTCTTTTTAATAAGTTTTTCAATAACTTTTCATCTTCAACAACTTTAAATTTTGATTCCCCATCTTCATCTTTGGGTGGAAATTTGTGACTTAAAACGTCTTGTAAACAATCAACCTCACTTTTTAAAACTATTTCAGCTAATTGCTTCTTGTTAAAATCAGTATAACTTTTAGGTAGTTTAAAACTACCATCCACAATATTTATTGGATATTCAGATAACCTTCTATTAATTAATTCTTTTAGGGTATTAACGGAGCCTTTAGTTAAAATTGCGTTTTCTTCTAATAATTGATGACACTTCAAAATTGATCTGTTAATAAAATTTTCCAAGTCCAAACTTGCTCTTCTTTCAACACCTCTTGTTAATTTTTTAAACCACTTCAAGTCAGATTTGAAAGCTTCGAATAAAGTTGAAGTAATCAATAATAGTAGTAATAACTCTGGTAAAATTTCACCATTACTATAAATTTCATATCTCTCTTGAACAATGCCTGACTCTACATCGATCAAAGTCTCATCTAAATATTCTGAATTTTGAATAGTTTCGAAAATGTAATCGACTAATTTATCACATTGGTCTACTTTAAAAAATTTAAATTCATCACGAAATCTTTCTTTGAAAAATGAGATTATTAATTCAGATGTGATTTCTGCAAATTCAAAATTTGACTTCGGCAATTCAACATAACCATATTTACGTAAAATTTCCGAATTTGGTAATTCTCCATAAATATTAAATATTTGTTGACCTTCTTCAATATCTTTTTTAGCTTTCATAACCAATTTTGTTTGCTCATAATTAAGAGTAGCATTAAATAGAGTTGTATTTGAATTTAAAGTATCCGCAAGAGGAACCATTGATTTTAAATAAGTATCTTGATGAACTGGATCTGCATCCATTTCTTGTTCTTCGTCAGAATCTTCAGCTTCCTCCTCATCTAATCCATCACTTCTGATTTGAACTTCATCGTCATCATCATCATCCTCCTCCTTTTCCATTGCTTCAACCTCTTCAGGATGATCAACATCAAATGAATAGCCCATAATCAAACTAGCAATAACATGAAATTTTTCCAAATTTAAAAAATTTGATAATTCTTTACAACCTAGTTTTTCACAATAGCCAGGGACCAATTTTTGATACAGTTCTTCAGCTTCTCTTTTACCAACTCGTAATAAAACAGTTGAAGGTTTTAAATGTTCTAAATCTTCATCTTTCCAGTACATTAGAGTATTAAAATCTTTAGACATCAGAGGTAACACCTTAAAGTAAGAAAACCATTTAGATTTTTCATTTAGATACAATTCATAAGATAAACATAAAATTAGAGCCTGCCATTGATTTAGATTCATCAGTATATTTCTATTATTTGATTGTAATTTTGTTAAAGCTGCAGTATCAATATTGATAATTGAATCACGAGAAAATTCAAAAATAGTTTCATCTTTCTTTATATCATGCGTTGCAACTAATCCTCTACCTTGACCCTCAGATCTTAAATCTTTGATAACAAACTTTGGAGATAAATGATTATAATTGGATTTCAACCAATCATTAAATTTCAAAGTATTAGTATCAAAACTGGACATTATTTCGTTATTACAAAGAAAAATTGATTTTAAATAAGAAAAACCTAGTAAAAAAAAACTTCAATAAAAAAAAAATCATGAAAAACCTTTTTCCAGGCAGTGAAAATAAAATAAGATAAAACAATATCAGCCACTAAATCCGCCACATTTGATCGAATTTTCCAGAAGGCGAAAAAAAAAATATTTTGATGGGAGTTGACACCAGCTCTGGGTCTCTTCCTATTTAAATAAGATTAAATTACCACTATTTATTAGTGAATTGACATTCCTGTTTGTATTACCTTTTTACAAAAAATATTTTTATTAGAATAAACAACAGCAAGTATAATTATAAAAATTTAAATGTCTTCCGAAGAATTCAAACAAAAGGGTAACGACGCCTTCCGTCAAAAGAACTTTGATGAAGCTATTAAGTATTTCACTGAAGCAATTGATAAGTCGCCTACCCCAAACCACGTTTTATATTCTAATAGATCTGCTTGTTTTGCTTCCC
The DNA here is from genome assembly GCA_030580115.1 of Kregervanrija pseudodelftensis. Lineage (NCBI taxonomy): Eukaryota > Fungi > Ascomycota > Pichiomycetes > Pichiales > Pichiaceae > Kregervanrija > Kregervanrija pseudodelftensis. Next base: position 57,443 of record JAKTSJ010000002.1, read on the forward strand.
TACACAAATATGCAGATGCTTTGAAAGACGCCGATGAATGTGTTAAAATTAATCCAACATGGGCAAAGGGTTACAATAGAGTTGCAGCTGCTAATTTTGGTCTAAACAAGTTGGAAGATGCCAAAAAGAGTTACGAAGAAGCATTAAAATTAGAACCAGCTAACGCAATGGCAAGCGAAGGCTTAAATTCAATTGAACAAGCACAATCAGCAAACAATGATCCTGGTGCAGGCATGTCCGATATGTTCAGTAGACTAACTGATCCACAACTAGTTAACAAATTAAAAGTCAATCCAAAAACCGCTGAAATGATGAAGGATCCAACACTGGTTGCAAAAGTTCAAAAAATGCAAGCTAATCCACAATCTGTTGCCCAAGATATGATGTCAGATCCAAGATTAATGACTGTTATTACCACAATTTTAGGAATTGATTTGAATCAACCACCAACTGGGGGCGCAGCCGAAGCATCCGAACCAAAGGACGTTGAAATGAAAGATGCTGAACCTGAGTTTAAACCTGAACCAACTCCAGCTCCAAAAAAGCAAGAGGAAAAGCCAATTGAAATTACTGATGAACAAAAGGCTGATGAATATAAAAGTCAAGCAAATGCTTTATACAAACAGAAAAAATTTGACGAGGCAATTGAATTATATAACAAAGCTTGGGACACTTATAAAGATATCACCTATTTAAATAATCGTGCAGCAGCTGAATTTGAGAAAAAAGATTACGAAACTGCAATCAAAACTTGTGAAACAGCCGTTGAAGAAGGTAGAAATATGAGAGCAGAATATACCCTAATTGCTAAATCATTTGCTAGAATTGGTAATTGTTATGTTAAACTTGAAGAGTTCAAAAAGGCAACTGAATACTTCGAAAAATCTTTAACTGAACATAGAACTGCGGATACTTTAAACAAATTAAGAGCCGCAGAGAAAGAATTTAAAAAAAGAGAAGAAGAATCATACATTGATAAGGATAAAGCTGAGGAATCAAGATTAAATGGTAAAGAGTATTTTACTAAAGGTGATTGGCCAAATGCTGTTAAAGAATATACAGAAATGATTAAAAGAGATCCAAAAGATCCAAGAGGTTATTCTAATAGAGCTGCAGCATTAGCTAAATTAATGTCATTCCCAGATGCTGTTAGAGATTGTGATGCAGCAATTAAGTTAGATCCTAAGTTTATTAGAGCATATATTAGAAAAGCCAATGCACAAATGGCAATTAAGGAATATAAGGGATGTATTGATACATTATCAACTGCTAGAGAAGTTGAAACTGCAAATGGTGCAAATCCTGCTCAATTAAGCGAAATTGAACATTTGTATCAAAAAGCACTTAGCGCTAGATTTGCTCCATTAGATGGCGAAACTTACGAACAAACTATGGCTAGAGTTCAACAAGATCCTGAAGTTGTTGAAATTTTAAATGATCCAGTTATGAATTCTATTTTGCAACAAGCTCAAAACAATCCTGCCGCATTACAAGAGCACATGAAGAACCCTGCCGTTTATAAGAAACTTCTCATATTGATGGGTGCCGGTATTATTAGAAGCCATTGATGATTTCTTTTGATTTTTACTCTATTTATTATTTATTTCTTTATATAGTTATCAATTAATTTAATTATTTTTTCTCTAAGAGTATTTAGAAGTATAATGTTAAACAAACAATCCTATTGTTTTGTTGTTTACTAAACAATTGTTAAGTTAGCAAAGAATTGAAACAAATCGCGGAGTCAAAAAAAGAGAAAGTGAAAGAGAGAGTGAGCAATCAATTTTGAAGCATCCAACTTTCCCTCTTTTGTTTATTGTAGAACAATCAATTACAGACAAGTAGAATGTCACAACAGCAGATGCAACACGAAAATGATAGTCATAATCAGTCCAATAGGATTGGTAAGTACCAGATTGTTAAAACATTGGGTGAAGGTTCTTTTGGTAAGGTGAAATTGGCTTATCATACCACCACTGGACAAAGGGTTGCATTAAAGATTATTAATCGTAAAACATTAGCAAAATCAGATATGCAAGGCCGTATTGAACGTGAAATATCATATCTTAGGTTATTGAATCATCCACATATAATTAAATTATATGACGTTATTAAATCCAAAGATGAAATTATAATGGTTATAGAATATGCAGGCAAAGAATTATTTGAGTACATTGTTCAGCATGGTAGAATGAGTGATGGAGAAGGTAGAAGATTTTTCCAACAAATTATTGCAGCCGTTGGATATTGCCATAGCCATAAAATTGTTCATAGGGATTTGAAACCTGAAAATTTGTTGCTAGATGACCAATTAAACATTAAAATTGCAGACTTTGGCTTAAGTAATATTATGAGTGATGGTAATTTTTTAAAAACAAGTTGTGGATCACCAAATTATGCCGCTCCAGAGGTTATTTCAGGAAAATTATATGCTGGGCCCGAGGTTGATGTTTGGTCTTGTGGTGTCATTTTATATGTCATGCTATGCGGTAGATTACCATTTGATGATGAATTAATACCAGCGTTATTTAAAAAAATTAGTAACGGTGTTTATACTTTACCGCATGACTTATCCCCAGGTGCCAAAAATTTACTAACCAGAATGTTGGTTGTCAATCCACTAAATAGAATTACAATTCGGGAGATAATGGACGACGAATGGTTTAAAGTTGGATTCCCTGATTATTTGAAACCAAAAGATGTGAATCTGAGTAAACAATTAACGGTTGATGATATTGATGATGATGTTGTTACTGCTTTGTCAATTGCGATGGGTTATAGTAAAGAAGAGATTATTGATTCAATAAAAGTTGGGCGCAGACCTGAAACAGATGAAATTTTGGATAGTTATGAATTGATGAGAAAGAATACCGTCTTAGTTAGCGATATAAAAAGCCAACACCAAGATAGTGGAATTTTCAATCAACAACAAGTTCAACAAGTACAACAAGACCAGCAAAACGAACACCAGCAACAGTTGCAGCAACAACAAGAGAATCGTAGAATGATGATGATGCAACAACATAGTGAATCATCCCAAGAAAATTGGAGAACTGCCACAGGTTTAGATTCCGTATCTCAACAACAAATGTCTACAGTTTATACTCCAAATTCAACAATTGCGATTTTACCTTCTTCATTACCACAGATTCATAAGGCTTATATGCTACAGTCATATCCAGAACTAGCTTCCATTCAGCCAATTTCCACCAAAAAATCTAAAACTAGATGGCATTTCGGTATTAGATCTAGATCCTACCCATTGGATGTCATGGGTGAGATATATAGAGCTTTGAAGAATTTAGGAGCAGAATGGCAAAGGCCATCTGAGGAGGAGTTGTGGACCATTAAAGTAAGATGGAGATATGTTCCTAAAGTTGGGGAAACTCATCAGAAAGCACAAGACACCACGGAGGCAGGAAAGGTGGAATTACAAATTGAATCCGAAAAAGGATTACAGTCACAGTCACAACCAGAATCTGAATCTCAAACACCACAACTACAAAAGGAAAATACAATTCTTCCTGAGATGATGAAAATGCAAATTCAATTGTTCCAACTTGAGCCAAATAACTATTTGGTGGACTTCAAGTTTGATGGCTGGGAATCTAAGGGCGAAGACGACGATGAGATTATGCAAGATGAGGATGAAGTATCATCTTTTAGTGCCTACCCATTTTTGCACTTGTCCACAAGATTAATAATGGAATTGGCCGTCAACAGTCAAGGATGATAGAGTAGAGTATAACAGAATATAATAAAATACGTTTCTTTATAGTTATTGTAACCGGTTCCCCCCATATCGCGCGAGACTGAAGAAAGTTTCTGCGGTTTTTTTTTAGTCTGTACATTAAATAATTTTACTGATTTAGTAAGTTAGTACTACTTCTCTGAACCCATCAAAGTATGTCGAACAAGAGCAATAGGTCGTCAGTAGTGGATCCATTTGGACATATGTCACGGACGGTAACAGATAATTTCCCTTTAAGCCCCTATTCAACTGGTGGAGACTCCTATTTTTCAAATTCAAATTCAAACTCAAATGCAAACTCCCTTAGACCTACCATATCTCGTGGTATATCTTCAGACATACATAATTTGACTAAAACAATGACACATCCAGGTCACAGTCAATATGAAATGAAAAATATTAATGATCTTCCCTTGTCTGTGTATCAAACAGTTCATTTGACAACCCCGGTGCCAAATATTTTAAAACCAGTTACTCCTTCTCAAGTTTTTGATGAAGTTGTGGCACAATTTTATCGAAATAATCAGAAATGTGATTGTAAAACTTCGATTCAACCATGCCAGCATTTGAAATCGGTAGATAAAATTAAAAAGCCTTTACATTCAGCATTAGCAAAGGGAAAGACACCTTCAACCGAATCTCGTTTTGCAACCAGAGTTTCATTCGATACTGTTAATATTCAATATGCTGGTGATAATAATACTCCATTAGATGAAGATGAATTTGAAGATGAAGTTTTTGATCGAAGATATCGTCGTGGTTCATCGGCTTCATCATCATTGTTTGAATCTGAACTATCACCACTTTCCAGAGCTGCAACAAATGAAAGAAGTTTATCTCCAAGGCCTTCATCATATAGAAAAGGATCCGTATCTCCTGTTCGTTCAATGAAAAATATGAAGACAATGGCAATGGCCACCTTTAGAAAATATCCAACAACCCCAATTATAACTCATGATGCATGCACTTTGACTAAAAAACATAACGAGTTTGATGATTTATATACTGGTAGACTAATGCCTAAAGTTGCTAGGTTACCCAACAGAAACATTTTATGTTATGTTAGCGGTAGAAGACATACCTGGGTTAGTATAGATTGGTGTTGTAATAGATTATTAGAAGATGGTGATAGTTTGATTGTTATTGCCTCAATCAGGCCAAATAGCAAACCATTAACGCCAACTAACAATTGTGATATTCAAGTTACGCCAACCAAAGTCTCAGATTTAAAAATTAGACAATCACCAGAATATGCAAAAGCAGTCACTAAAAATTTAATGAAATATATTCTATCAGTTCTAAATCCAAATAAAATTATTAAAATCACAATTGAATTAGCCGTTGGTGATACAAAAGACGTTTTAAAAGATATGTATAGTTTATATTTACCATCCTTGGTTGTCACGTCAGCAAAACCTTCATTGGCTCCATCAACTAAATCCTGGTTAACTTCTAGAATTACCGATAGATTAGTTAAAAACTTTCCGGTTCCATTAATTATAGTCTCACCTAAAAATATGGATTTATTTGAAACAAAATTATTTAAGGCCTTAGATAAAAGAATGGAATGCTTTAATAAAAACCAGACAGAACCCGATTTACTATTGAATGAAATAGATTTGGTTGGATTTTATAACTTGGAAGATCAAAGAGAGTACATTAGAAGCACAGGTGGTGATGATGAACATATTATTAAAGAATTAAACGAAATTCAAAAAGAGCATAACAAATATGATAAAGTTGAGGGAGGTGATGAAATTGATGAGGATGATACTGGGGATGAAGATGATGGAGAGGAAAATAATCAAGATAGAGCAACCTCTCCACTCTCAAATTCTACTGATTCTACTGATTCTACCAAATCCACTGCTTCTACTGGTTTATTAAGCGTTGAATCTGATAATAAGCTGCGGGCAAAAAAGAATCACAGAACCGATAGTGATGATATATCTGTTGATTCAACAAACCCACCTGCATTTAATGCTGAACCTGAAGAGCAAAAAGTTACTTTTAGACTAAAACGATTAGAATTAGATACACAAATATCAATTTACAAAGAATTGAGAGATTTTGATAAGAAACCAGTAACAGAAGACACTTTCAAACATTTTTTGGCTGTTGTTTCGGATGCTTCTTATAATTATGGTGTTCAATTAGCAGAGGCCGCTAAAAAGGGCGGAGAAGAATCAAAATTGGTTAGAACATTAACGGGCGCTCCTGATACAACATACATGAGAAGAAAATCGATGTTATTTGACGATGATGACGATGAAGCTTATAAATCTTTTACAAAAGTTCCATCACGTTTGCTCAAATCAAAATCTGCAAAGTCTGCTATTGATCGTAGTACTTCACCACAAAGCCATTCTCGCGGCTCTGCAAAGATTCCAGCAATTAACATTGATTCGCCTGTGTTTGAGGGAAGTGGCAAACCAAGAAATTCATCATTAAAATTCGATTTACCTAACACCAAATCTGCACCAAAATCAGCACCATTAGTTCGCCATAGTAAATCAGCAACTAGTGCAGACGAATTGACTAAAACAAGATCAATATCACAATTAACATCTGTTAAGTCAGATACTGGTGGAAAAACTTTGGATAAAAAGAAGAAGGGGTTCTTTGGAAAATTCTTTAGCAAAAATTTATAGCAATTTAATTAAACACTTAGTATAATTACAATATTTTTTCATACAATTTAATAATTTTCATGTATTTAAAGGAATATCATGCTATTTATTTTAATATAGAAGAATAATTTAGGATTGCTGTCCATGCTGCAGCTATGAATGATGTTAATATCATTATTTACATATGAAATAATAAAAATTATCTGAAGGAACAATTTATTTACCTTTTAACTAATTATATATTCTTTTGGCCTTCTTCACATTCTGAGCTTCATAACAATTTTTTTTTGAATTGTTTAGTATTTAATCGAAAAGCATTAGAAAATGAATTTCTACTGTAGCTCTCTTTAATTGATCTAGCAGTTGTTCAACTGGTGTCATGAAAAAGGCAAAAACCTAAATGTGCAACTCTTTCAAATAAAAAAAGTCACTAAAAGCTTTTAAAAACGGTATTACTGAATTTAATTCTCTGATAAATGATGACTTGTAAAAACAAGTTCAAGCCAAAGCAATATATTAAATACACAAAGTAGGGTTTTCATATATGATTTCGATTGACATTGATACTAAGGTTTATTTGACAGTTGAAAAAATCAAGTATCTTGTTGCAATTTACAGAAATTAAACAAAATTTTGAAAAATAACATTAGGTGAATGTAATAAAAGAGGGAGTTGACATTAATAACGGTCTTCGTGTCTGTAGTATTATTCACAAACTGATAAATTTCTCCCTGGTAAATTTTGAACATCCTAAATCCTGAATATCTTTTAGTATTGTACAGCTTTAAAATCAATATAGTTACATCTATCTTTTTAATTCATTCCAACTTTTAAAAATTACACTCCTCCTTTCATCGAATTTACTCCTTTCACGTAATGATCCCTATATGCCAATGATTAAAATTATGCTATCCGATTCTTTTTCACCATCAAATGATCCATTGCTTTCTTTAAGGTCTCTGCTGGAAGTAATAGTGCTGTTTCATCTCTCCGGTGTTCTCTTCTTTCAGGTGTTATCTGGGTGTCTTCTCTCAATTGCTTTATCTGGGTGTCTTCTCTCAAATGTTTTATCTCTGTGTCTTCTCTCAGGAGTTCTATCTCTGTGTCTTCTCTCAGGTGTTCTATCTCGGTGTCTTCTCTCAGGTGTTCTATCTCTGTGTCTTCTCTCAGGTGTTCTATCTCTGTGTATTCTCTCATGTGTTCTATCTCTGTGTCTTCTCTCAGATGTTCCATCTCTGTTTCTTCTCTCAGATGTTCTATCTCTATGTCTTCTCTCAGGTGTTCTATCTCTGTGTATCCTTTCAGAACTTCTATCCCTGTGGCTTTCACCAAAAGATATATCTCCATGTCCCCTTCCAGGTGTTCTATCTCTGTTTCTTCTATCAGGAATTATATCTCTACGTCTAGACTCAGTATGTCTCTCTCCTTGATAATTTCTACTCCTATTTCTAAAATTGTCATCCTGTCTTAATATTTTTTCATTGCTATAATTATAACTTTCTTTATTCTTCTTTTTATCGTTACTTGGATCATCATCACCACCTCCAATTGAAAGTAATTCATGAGTTTCATTGATTTTAACTGCCTTATCGAGCGTTTCATTATTTTTTAGTATATTTTTATAAGCTGAATAATTACTTCTCTTTGGTGAATCGGGTAGCTCATTGGGCGAATTTGAAGATTGTACTAATAATTCCCAGATTGCTTCAACAAATTTAACAGTTTTAGTAGAATCATTATTAAAAAATGGTTTCAATTGTAAGCAAAGATCTTTTGGTTTTATAAATTCATCAAATATTAGATTTTCAATAAAAGAAATCATAATTTCATCATTTTTTAGAACTGGCTGTAATTTACCGATTTGGTCTGTAATAAAATCTCTATCCGGTTTTTGATAATCTATTGATTCATTAAAAACTGATGGAAATCTAGTATTGAGATTAGATAGGTCTTTTTCGTACCTATTAACAAGTTCAATTTCATTAATGATGGTTCCTCTATATGACATATTCAAACAGCAATAGTATATCTAAAAAGAAATGAAGAAAAACAAATCTTTAGTATTGAAAATTTGATATCTTTTCCAGCCTTTTTTTCTTACTTCGCTTTCAAATCGAAGCAATTAATAAAAAGTACTTATTTATTATTATTATTTTTGTTCTTGATTTTGTTGTTATTAAAAAAGTTTTAAAGATTAGACTCAAAGGATATGGATTGTTTTGGATGTTTACAATCTATATTCAATTTCTTTAAACCCAAAGTGTACTATCAAGTTGAAGTTTTATTGCTTGGATTTAAAAATTCTGGTAAAACGAGCTTTTTAAAGGCATTAAAAACAAGAAACTTTGAATCTGATTCGGTTCCAACATTAAACACAGAAATAACATCAATCAATTTGGACGTTGAGCAGTTAATTCATTTAAAATATGGCTCAAATTCATATGCTAATTCACCCAGTAGTTCATTAAGTCCGGATGCAAGTACAGGTGGAAGCCCCATTTCCAGTGGAAATTTAAACCAGCTTCCTACTAATGAAAATAGCCCACTAATAAGATCAATGGAAACTGAAAATACGAAACTAATTATGACAATTTATGATTTTAGTGGTCAAATTAAAAGACAGAATCTTTGGAATAACATTTTAACTAATAGACAAAAAATTCCCATTGACTGTGTCGTTTATATGATTGACTTAGTTGACAGTTTAACACTAGATAAATCAAGGGAAAAATTAATGGAAATGTTAAAATTAAACAATGAAAATCAGAAATTACCATTTATGATTTTGTTTAACAAGTTAGATATGATAAAGGACTGGGAAATCTTTATAGACTCAATTATGAATAGGAATTTAAGTAATAAAAACTCAAAAAATAATGCTACACCGGTGAATGATTCTACAAATAAAGGTAATAAAGTTAAGTTAAAAAAAGATTTGATAAATGGTAGCAATAACGGCAGTATTAAAAAAAGAATAAAATCAAGACTACCTAGATTTATTCTTAATGATCGAATGCATTTAATGTTAATGGAATACTTGGGTATTTCGATGAATGAAGATACAAAAACGTTCAATATCTTAGATAAAACAAAAAATGTTGAAATTCTTTTAGGCTTTGAATTGGCAATATTTATAACAAGTTTGAAGCAAATGAACATATCCAGAGGTGATGATCTAGAGAGTATAATTGAATGGATAGTTGGTGATATTTAAGCGTTGACGGTAAAAACAAACGGAAAAGAATGGAAACGTCATAAAATGATGCATGCGCAAACGAACTATTTTTTATTTTCTGTTTCTTTTCTCTATTTTAAGACATTTTTATATATAAAAGTTAATAAAATTCCAATAAATCAAATCTTACAGTTCAATTGTATTTGTGAAGGTTCTAAATACTTATATAGAATACGATGGACTCATTTGGTAATAAAATATGGGACTCATTGTCACAAGTTACTAGAACAACACTATCAACAAGCAATGGATCTACGCCTGTCAACTCATCTGATTCGACGACGGCACAGGCTGGAAATATACCCAAAAGTACTTCAATGTCAGATAAAAGGAAGTCCAATTCATTTTTTGATGAAATTTTCACCCTTAATAATGGAACGAAGGAAAATGATAAAGGTTCATCACCGAAATCAGCGTCATCGACAAATAATGATAATAATACGTCAAACGACGCATCACCAAATACACAATCAACTTCAATTTTCAACCCATTAAGTTCATCAAATAACTCAAATACTTATAGTTCACAATTTGCGGATAAATTCATGGAAAGGATCATTTCAATGGCAATCCCGACAACCACAACATCCAGTAAACGTGAACTAGAAAGCGTTTTAAATAGGATTGAAATTCAAAAGACTAGACCGCCATTAAGTATCCAAACAATGTCAAGAAATTCGATTTTATTATTGCAACGACTAACGATTCCATTTGAACTAATTGATTCAATCATTAGATTATTCAATTGGCAGAACCCAACTTTTACTATTATGTTAGCATTGTTCTTAACATTATGCTTATTGAAACCAATTAATTTTATAACAGTTCCATTATTCTATATATGTTTTGAAATAATTGTTCCTGCATATGTTGCCCAAAATCCAGGAGTTGATGACGAATTTAGAGATGCCGACGCTGATGTCCCCAAGCCAGTTAATGAATTCAGTAGAGAGTTTTTATTAAATGTGACTGACCTCCAAAACCATATGTTGTTATATGTTATTTCATGGGATTTTATAAATAAATGGTGCGGTAAACTCTTTTACTTCAAGGATGAAGTTTTCACTTTGATTATATTCTTCAACTGTTTAATGCTTGGTATTTTGTTGGAGTATTTTGGAACTTTTTTAATCGTCACATTCTTACCTGTCATCAAATTTTTAACGATTTTATCGATTTGGGCTCTACTTATAATTTTACATCCAAAAAATAGAAATTATTTTTTTGAATTAATTTATTCCGAAGACACAAGATTAAAGATTTTAAGTATTACAAATAAATTAGAAACGATTTTTTTAAAAGAACTGGATTTTAAAGATGAATTAAAAGAGGTTAAGCAACTAGAGATTTATGAATTACAAATTTTAGATAATGAAACCAAAAATTGGCAATTTATTTGTTTTACAAATGAAATTTATCCACCAAATTCACATTTTAGATTAAATCAATTACCAATTGATGGTACAGTTACATTGAATAACATTACGTCGCCTGAGGGCTGGATTTTTATTAATAATGAAGATAGTTCTTTACTTAGTAATTCAGGAAATAAAAGGGAACGGAGTTTCTTAATTGATAGTGAAAAAAGTAAAATTATCAAACAGAAATTAAATAGTCAAAAAAAACAAAGGAAGTTAAATAAAGATAAAAATAGGAATAAGAAAAAAAATAGAGCCAAAAAAATAAAGAAGAACAATAATACTGCTAACGATGGTAACAAGATAAACAGTAAGGGTAAAGAAAATCTAATTCGTATGAAAGAATTAAATTGGTTAAAATTAACAACAAAACTAGACGGTTGGTTTCTAGATTTATGTCCAGATACATGGGTTTCAGAAAATTATCTAGATAATATTTTAGAAATCGATGAAGAAAGTAAATGGGTTTATGATTTGGTTCCAAGAGTAGGTCCAACAGATTTCACAAATGCCGGATTATCAAAAGTTAAAAAAATCAGAGGGGAATTTAGACGTAGAAGATGGGTCAGGTATTGTATTAGAGATATGTTTGATAATTTGGAAGATGATGATAGTGCAAATATTCCAGATGAAAATTTAACAAGTACGGAAGATGAGAGTGGTATTGGAACTGAAGATGAAACCGATGAAGATGAATTGAATAAAGATAAGGGAAATGATAAAGGTAATGATAAAGATAAAGGTAAAGGCAACAATAATGATAAAGAAAAAAATAAGATGACTTTGGCAGTTTCAGATACCGATAATGATATAATTGAAAGTGGCGATTGTGCTATTGATGATTCTGAAGAGGATACAAGACCAGAGGATACATAATAAAAAATTTAATTAATGTTTAAGTAAATGATAAAGATACTATATAACGAACTGTAATAATATTTGAATGTTTTAAGATTCTATCTATATATTGTAATTATCTAGAAGATAACAATAGAAAATAATTTTTTTTTTCCTGAATTTTCTTGAAAAATTCTATTGTGAGTCAAAATTATTTTCAAATTTCTAGCTATTTTTCAATTAACAGACTTAAGGTGTTCTTGTGTGGATATTTATATATAACCGTAAACATAAATAATATGTCAACATCAAAACCCAAGGAAATTAAGAAGCCTGATCCATATAAGTCATTTATTGCCGGGGGTGTTGCAGGTGCAGTTGAAGGTGTTGTTACATATCCATTTGAATTTGCTAAAACAAGATTACAATTAGTGGATAAGTCAACAAAATTATCGAGAAATCCGCTTGTTTTGATTTATACAGTTGCTAGAACTCAAGGTATATCATCATTATATGTTGGTTGTCCAGCATTTGTTGTTGGTAATACTGCCAAAGCATCAGTTAGATTTTTAGGATTTGATTCTATTAAAGGTTTACTTTCTGATGTCGATGGTAAATTATCAGGACCAAGAGGTGTACTTGCAGGTTTAGGAGCTGGATTATTGGAATCTGTTGTTGCAGTTACCCCGGCTGAAGCAATTAAAACTGCAAAAATAGATGACAAACAATCTGTTAAACCAAAATACCAAGATGGTGTTAGAGGTACAATTAGATTGATTAAAGATCTAAAAATGAAAGGATTATACGCCGGACTTTTACCTGTTGCACTTAGACAAGGTGCAAATTCTGCTGTCAGATTAGGTTCTTATAGTAAAATTAAAGGTTTTTTACAAGATTTTTCAAATACTCCTAGGGATAAACCGTTAAGTTCAGGTTTAACATTTTTATTGGGTGCATTTGCAGGTATTATAACTGTTTATACAACAATGCCAATTGATACGGTTAAAACTCGTATGCAATCATTGGGAGCTGAAAAATTATACTCAAGTACTGGCAACTGTTTTGTTAAAATTTTTAAAGAAGAAGGTTTGATGACATTTTGGAAAGGAGCAACTCCAAGGTTAGGTAGATTAATTTTAAGTGGTGGTATTGTTTTCACAATCTACGAAAAAATGTTGGTTATTTTAGATTAGATTAGATTAGCCGATGGTAATAATTATGATAGTAATATATGTAAGAAATATATGTAAACAAAGAAACAATAAATAAAATTAAATAAAAATATACAAAAAGATAGACAAAAAAAAAAAAAACCATAAACCATTAACCTCTTTAGATTCTAAAATTAGTATTCTCTAAACTGCTTCTTCCGGATTTGTTGTGGAAGTCGCTGGATGCATTATTGAATATTCTAGTCTTTTAACTTTAAAAAAGTCATAAAGGGCTTTTAAAATGATAAATCCACCAACCAAGAACAAAAAATACGCCAACAATGGTGTACCCTTAAAGTAAGAATCATCATCCAAAAGTGAATCGAGTGAAAAATGCTCAGTTTTTAAATTCGATTCGAAGTCATCAACTTCACCGTCCAAATTTCCATTACCATTTGACAAAACAACATCAAAATCTCCTGGTTTGCTTGGTTCAAATTTGTCATTGTCTTCAATTTTGATTGTACTTTTTTCTATATTTATTGGTAAACAATTAAATCCAAAGCCGATTAATGTGAAACCTAAGCCTGCTTGTGATCCATTTTTAGCTGCATGAGATGTATGTAATAAATACGTTATGACAAATCCAATAAATTGAAACGTAATTGAAACAACCATATTCCAAATAAAATTTAAAATATTACCAGCTGGTAATCCATCTATATAAATTTCGTCAAAATCAGACATCACCGACGTTTCCCAATATGGAGGGGTTGGGTCCAAAGATGCCTCTTCATAGGTGGGCAATGTCAAATTATCAGTATTTGTTGTTGGGTTTGTAGTTGGCTTAGCTGATAAATTACTGAAAACGCCATCGTTCGATTCACCAATTATTACGTTTGAACCTTCCGCTGAAGATGGCAAATGATTGTATCTATTTGTTGGATTGATGTATCTTAACAAAGGAGCACTATTTATAGTATAGCTAACCTGATTTCTTAATCTCTGTATTATTGAAGGGTGTGCTGTTGCATTTGAAGTTGTGTTTGAATTTGAGTTCGAATTTGCACTGGTGTCTATATCCGAGTCTATATTTGAGGCCAATTCTGCACTTGTGTTGTGGGTATTATCGGTCAAGTTCGAGAGTTCGATATCGGAATTCTTCAATAAATCTCAAGTTAGTATATTATATTTAGAATACAATATATTATAATTCACTATACATACCGGTTCGGTCATTATATATACAATACAATTACACTAATAAAAAAAAACCAGCAAGAAACTAGCCAAAAGACAGTAAACAACTTCGCAGAAAATTATTTTATTTTAATGCGGAAAATTAAAGAACTCGAATTATTTTCAATTCCATTGTCATTCACAGCTTCTGTATCGTTTTGTTTATTGTTGATGACATCTGTTTCAAAGGCCAAATTACCCTTGATTTTTTTCATATACGCCTTATCAATGAATTTACGACATAAAACTCTATCGTTTTCCATTATTCTTATTAAATTTAAATTATCCTTTTCATGTTGAATTTTCTTCTTCTCCAAATCGATTTTATGTTTTTCCCAATTATTTAATTGTTTGATTGGAATTTCAATATCGACAGGAGATTCAGTAAATTCATCAGTTTCGAAACCGATATTAACAGATCCAGGCAAACTGCTGTTTGGAATGACTGTTCTATAGGTTTTAGGCATATCGTGTAAATCAGGCAAAACAAATCCACCTCTTCTACCAACTCTGGTGGCAACTCTCTTTTTCCTTCTAAATTCACGTTCTCTCTCTTTCATTAACCTTTCAATGTTTTCTAACGATAATTCTTGCAATGAAGGTGTGTTATCGCTTAATAAATATCTTGGTAAAATAACATTATTGAAATCAACACCGGATCTTACAAAATCCTTTAAATCTTCACTAATAATTGGTGAACCATCAAATTTGTAACCTATCATATACAAAGATTTAATGTAAATTTGGCACTGTTCTCGAATTTGATGGGAAACTGCACTTTGGAATTCCATTGGTAATGATAATTCACTACATAAAATTTCTGAAAATTCTTCGGGATCATTTTCAGGATTTGTCAAATCCCAATCAAACCTATCAATCAACTGATTATTTGAAATAGTAATATCTAAATTGATTGGGAATCTTAAATCAATTTTCGGATTGTCTACCATCGGATGATAATCACTAATTTGATCCTTAATTGAATTTACGATCTTATTAAGTATGTTGTGATCATTCACGTTAAAAATTTTATAATCTTTAATTAATTCCTTAACGAAAGCTTCTAATTTAACTGATTTTTCATGCAAATTCCATAAAAATGTATCATTCAATTTGAAACCATCCTTATCAAAGTCAAATTCCAATCTAATTGGAATTAATTCTACAATTTGGTTGATTTCAGCATAAGAATTCTCTTGACCTTTACCATGATCACTAACATTGGTCTCATTATTTTTTGAATTCTTTGGTAAAATTAATTCGACCTTACCATTTGTAAATCCGTTACCATAACCTGAGTAACCATCTCCCCAAAATTTTGAGGTTAGATTATTTACATTTGTTGATAAGTTCATAGACTTTAATCTTAAATCCCTAATTTTTTGATAATAGGTCAAATCATTTAAAATTTTGTTTGTTAACTTTGAATCAAAAGAATTTTTGTTGGCTTTATTATTATTACTTTCAGTATCATAGTCAAAATCTTTTTTGATTAATTCTTCATAAATTTTAATTGTAGCTGGAATTTTTTTGTTTTCGTTTTTGAATAAATTTGACCACTGATTGATTGATTTCAAATAAATTCTTTTATTATTACTATCTCTAACTTCATTATTTTCATCACCGTCATTTTCTTCATATTCTTCTCCATTCGGTAAAAATTTCTTTTTCATTGTTTTCTTTTGTAGTGATTTTTTTGGTATTTTATCTCTTTGTGAATCTTCCAATGGAGTTAGAATTGAATTTGGTGTTGGAACTGATTGATTTTGCAAAACTGGTGCAACAGACTGGACAGGTTTTGAAATTGGATTAGGAATTTGCTGTTGCTGTTGCAACGATTGCTGTTGTGGTTGTTGTTGTGGTAGCTGTTGCTGTTGTGATTGTTGTATTCCTTGTTGTGGTTGTTGTATCCCTTGTTGCTGCTGCTGTAAATGTAGTTTACGTTGTTGTTCATATTGTTGTAAAAAAAATCTTAGTTGTGGATTTTTAGATAAAACCTGAGCCCGTTGTTGTGGGTCCATTCTCATCAGACTTTGCACAATTTGTTGTGGTGATATTTGTCGATTACCTTCATTCTGCTGTGGTTGCTGCGTTGGTGGCTGTTGGTTGAACATTGACGCTTAGATGTTGGAATAAAGTAACATGAAGTGAACTTAAAAGAAAACACTTGAATCTCGATTTCGCTTAACAAAAATATTTGAGTTTCTTTTTTATTATTTTTGTTTTATTATCAATTATCTATTTTATAATGTACTTAATATTATATAATTTACTATTCTTCATCAACATCCTCTTCCTCTTCTTCTTCTTCATCTTCTTCAATTATTTCATCATTCTCTAATTCAATTTCTAACTCGTCTTGATTAATTTCACTAGCTTCATCACTTTCATATCCATCTAATTCTTCGATATATTCGACCTCACTTTCATTATCTTCGTTACTATCAAATTTGTTATTCAATTCAAAGTCCCTGATTTCTTTCACTAGTTCTAATTTCTCTGTAACTATGCCAATTTTACCTCTTAATTCAAATAATTTATTTAAATTTTTTGCTTTTAAATCCATTGAAAGATTAATTAAGTTTAATTTTGATTTTACATTTGTCAATGAGTTTAGATAATTACCATGAAAAATTAAAATATTTTTAATCCAAATATCAATAACATCCTGTTTATTTTTGAATTTGTTTCTTGCTAGTTTTTCACTTAATTTATCTAGTAATTTTAAAATATAAATTGAATCTAATCTGATGATTGTTTCTTTGATTATCTTTTCATCTTTATTATTGTTTAAAATGTTATCAAATAATGAATTATCGTTATTTTTCAAAGATTGTGATAAAACTGTTGTTAGAGTACCAACTTGAAATTTGCCCTTTTTAGTGTTCAAATCAACTTTATATTTTTCAGCTAATGAACCAAAGTCAACGTTATCTTCTTCTTCTTCACTATCGCTTTCAATATCTTTAAAATTATTTCCTGAACCAATTATTGTGTCACCTTCATTGTATTTATTAATGGCAGATTTATCGCTACCCTTAAAAACATGTGAATTGATATTTAGCGAATTGAAGTTTTTGAATAATTTTACATCATCATCTTCGCCAAAGCTATAATTATTGTGTTCATTATTTAACCAGTTGATTTTATCAATACCGAAAAAACTTGAGTTTTCTAGCCAACAGTAAACAATTTGGTTAAAGTTTACTGACATCGAGTCAATTTTCAAAAGTTCATTATTTTTTTTGAAAAGTGAAATTTTTGAATTGGATTTAATAGACTTAACTAGTTTCTTACGTTTTTTGCTACTATTATTTGAGTCTTCTAGTAAATTGTTTTTAACATTCAAAGGCTCATTAAATATTTCAATTGAACCATTTTCATTTAGGGAAATTAAAATTTCAAAATTTTTTTTATAACTGATTATGCTAAATGAATTGACCGATGATTGATTCACAAAAATTTTAACTATCTTAAAACTAGCCAAGTCAATACAATTAATAAATCTATCGTTAGTTGATGAAACAAATAAGTATTTTTCTTTAAAGATCTTTAAACAGTTTGATAAGTTTATAAATAAATTCAATGACTTATCAACTTTTTTAGTATTCAAATTCAACAAATAAATTGAGTTAGAAACAATAGCTAAACTTGAATCATTAATTGGTAATAACTGTGAGAAAGAATCGCTTGACTCGATTAAAAATCTGCTATCTAGTTCCCAGTTTTCATCTTCAATTCCATTTTCAATTTTGTTAAAATTGTATAGATAATTACTGGAATCAATTAAAAAAATTTTGTTATTTTCACTATTCGAATTGATGGTAGAAATTTTATTTGAGTTAATCTTTAGTGTTTGTAGGATTTTATTTAATTTTGTAGAAAAAACTTGGAAAAAAGGTTTATTAAGGTAAGTGAGGATCAAAGTTGAGTTATCAATAAATAATAGCTGATTAACTTTTAACGTAGAGTCTGTTAATGGATAGACTAAAATATCTGTTAAATTATCAGTTGTAGATTGGATTTTTAGGACCTGATGATCCAAAGACTGAATCACATATGCGACATAGGTCGAATCTTTTGAAAATGTGGATGTAATTAAACTTGACATTGTACTCAATAAAGACAATCAAGGTAGTTCAAGTTGAAGAATCACAAAAAAGAAATAACACAATGTGAGATAAAACAGTGAAAAATGAAATAAACTAACTAAGATGAAAAAAAAATTTTATTCATAAAATTTTTTTGCGTCTGCAAAGTGCACGGGTTAAGTTTGAGTAGTTTACTGTACTTGTTTTGGCTGTTTTGCTTGCTTGTCTATCAGTTGCACGTCAATTGCTAACAAGATGACAGATAATAGTGATGATTTGTCGCTTCCAAAAGCAACTGTTCAAAAAATATTAAGTGAGGTTTTGCCATCGGATGTTTCATTTACAAAAGAGGCTAGAGAAGCATTGATTGAATGCTGCATTGAATTTATCATGATTGTGACGACCGAGAGTAATGAGATTGCAGACAAAGAATTAAAGAAAACAATATCAACGGATCATATTGTGAAAGCCGTAGAAGAATTAGGATTTCTGGACTACTTGCCGATATTAAATAAATTTATTGAAAGTTGTAAAAATAATGCAAAAGTTAAAGAGAAAAGGAAAGAGAATAAATTTCAAAATTCTGGATTAACAGAAGAAGAATTGTTACTAAAACAACAGGAGCTATTTAGAATGAGTAGGAATAAATTAAAGGAACAATCGGAGTGAATATGGTTTTTTATAATGGTTTTATAATGGTTATTTAATGGTTTTTTTATTTATTAGGTTTAAAGTTAAATACTATTTATATATTTTTGAAATTCATTGACCACATTTATTTCATCCACGACAGTATCTTTATTTAATTCATCAAACTCATCATCAAAATCAATTTCAACAAGGTCGTCCTCTTCAATTTCATTATTTTCTAATTTTAATAAATAAACTCTATGATCAATTGCATCACCAATCTTATTTACCATAATCGTTAGTAACTTCCCGATACCTTCAGCAATTTCACCTTCAAAATTGTTATTTTTCAATAATTCTAGCAAACCCAAAATGCCAACCTTCAAATCAAAAACTGTTGACCATTTTCCCTGTTCAATTAGGTTATTTAATTTGATCAAAATTTTTTTAAATTTTTCCGTGTTCAATTCATTAATAATAACTGAATTTTTTTTCCAAAAACTACCAACTATTAGCCTAATAAAATCTTTATTATCGATTTTTTCACTAAAATCGTAATCTAATTTCAAAATTTTAATCAAAATTTCATTGCTTAAATCTGAAGTATCACTTAAAACCATTTTTGATGATAGTTTAATCAACCAGCTAAACATCTCATCATCTTCTGCTTCATCATCACTTTCATCATGATTGTTCTTATTTTCTTCGCCGTTTTTAATTAAATTTTCATTAAAACACCAATTTAATATTTCTGTAACTAAAAGCTTTGAATTGTTGTCTCCATAAATATAAACATTTTCAAAGAAAGTTTCATAATAATCAAAATAGTTAAAACCAAAATTTTGAAAGCTTTCTGAAACTTCAATTAAATTATTTAAATTAATCTTTTTTGATATAAAATTACATGTTTCTAATAATTCGATTGATTCTGACAATAAATTCAAATAACCGTTATTTAAAACAATTGAAATTACTGGATTTAAAATATCTAAAATTGAATCAATTAATTTGCTGTTTGTTAATGATAAAATAATTGTAATTAAATTATTAAGAATACTTAATAATTGATTTTCAATTTCATTCTCGTTTTCAATGTTGAAATTATTATTGTTATCAATATTATTTTCAATTATCTTTAAAAACTGATTTTTAAAACTCTCAATTAAGTTAATTGAAAAAGGTTCCAAGTCTTTTGAATAATTCAACACAATGAAATCAATTAGCTCAGGTAAAATTTCAATTTCAAAATTTGAATTCAGATTTAATAAAATCTCCATGATTTTTCTGATATCAATTATATTATTTTGGATTGTAACAACTAATTTAATGGATGAGATTATTAAAGGTAATGATAAAGAATTACTGTCTAAATTTGTATTCAATTTATTAATTAAATTGTTAATCAACAGCTTATTATTTGTACTAGTGTCTGTATTAGTGTTCTCATTAGTAGCCGTATTTGTATCCAAAACTAATTTATTGATACTGATATTTGATAAAAATTCATAAATAAACACAGTTAACCAATCTTTATCAACAACATTTGATTCAATTATTAGAATTTTATTTAAAATCAAGTGTAAATCACCAATTTCAAAAAATTTCCAAGTGCTACTTAAAACTTTTAAACAAAAAACAATAGAATTATAGTTATTTGAATTCAAAATCTCAAGTATTAAATTTTTAATTGGGTCAATATAAAAGCCATTAAATTTTAATAACTTAATCAGGAATTTTTTTGATGAGGTTTCTGAGTTTTTATAGTTATAGTCAAATTCACTAGAATTTGAATTTGGAATTGAAGATATATTTAAATAACTATTGATAAATTCAACTGGCTCATAATTAAATTCTTCGATTGATTCATCAGTCATTGATAAATTCGGTATTATTAATTTTAAAATCATGTTATTTAACACAGGTTCAATTATTGTAAAATGCTTTTCAATTGATTCACTAATAAACGAAACAAAATAAAAATTTGAAATCTCATTTTTTATAATCGATGATTCATCATTAATCAATTTCATGTAATTATTTAGAATATAGGGTAGAACTTGATTATTCAAAATATCTAGAACTTCAGCTGAATATAAATTATTTGAAACTTTTGAGTGTTTAATTAAGATTCTATAAAAAAAGGCAAATGACCATTTTTGTGCTTTTGAAAAAAACTCGTTATCAATCAAATTGTTGATTTTGATCAGTTTCAATAATAGATTAATCCAATTTTCAAAGTTGTTCTCAATGAAAAAGTAATCAGGTATCTTAAATGAAATCAAGTAATTCAAAATTTTGACTATTTTATAAAAAATTAAAAACATTTCATTGTTGTTCCCAGAAAAATCATTTGAAGTGCTTAAATTTTCGTTTAAAATTGAATAATATAATGGTAAAAACTTGTGACAGATTTTGTCAATATTCTCATTGAAAGTATATCTATAACTTTTAGCAATTTGGAAAACTATTGAAATTGAGATAAATTGTTTATTGAAATCATTAAGGTTGTTGTCCATCAAATCACTTGAAATTAATAATAAATCATTATCAAAGTTCACATCAAATTTCAAAATAATTTCAATTATATTCAAATACTGATTTAATAGTAGATTATTTTTAATCGGATCATCAAAATTAACTAAAACGTGTTTAATTAATTCTTTAATTTTTAATTTGATTTCATTAGAAATTTTTTGATTTTTCAGCAGATTATTATTGTTTGAAATAGAGTCATTTATAAACCAAAATTTCTTAATCTTATTTTTAACAATTGTTAATGCAATTAGTTTAATGCCAAAATTTATGTTATTATTAGTGGTCAGTAATAAAAAATTTTCAATTATTGACGGATTGGAATTTATTAAATTAAGTAGAAATTTTTCCGAACTTAATCTAATTGCATTATTGTTTGATAATGTATTTGATAAATTATCTATTAGAATCTGATTATCAGAGTCATTCAATGCCATAGAGGTGGATAACTTGTGTTTATTGGTTAAATTGAAAAGAGAAAGAAATTAATTAACCAATAATTCTCAGAAAAAAGTTTGTTTTCAAATTTCTATTTTCTATTTTCTGTTGTCTATTTTCACCTTCATTTTATTTTATTTTATTTACAGGAATTACACAATCTACAGAAATTATCTAACTTTTCCACCTTATGTAACTTGTTTGCAATCATTGGATCTTTTCTTTGAGTAAATTAAACAACAATTTAACGTCACCTTTCTCGATTTTAATGTTTTGTTCTTTAATGACCAAACCAATCTTTTCAATTTGAGATTTGACGTCCTTATCCATTAAAATTTGCATTTGCTCTAGCATAGTCAGTTTATTATCACTACTTTTATCGACCAAGTTCTTATTAGCAATAATTGCCTGTAGGTTTTTGATTTCGGTGTATAATTGATCGTTTGATTTGAATAATTTTATTAAATTCTTAACATCACTACTATCGTTTCCACGATCGGTATCCTTGCTACCACCTTTGCCATCAGTTGAGTATCTTCTATACGTTAAACAACTGTAACTTAGATTTCCGTTTATTAGCTTAAGTTTTAAACTACTTTTCAAACATCTACTATAAGCAAGAGTCATTATTCAATTCGATGGGAGAAGGAGAAGTTAATAAAAGTGAACAATTCATTGCTCAAGTCAAATGAAAAGAAAAATTCAAATTTTTGAAACAACCCAAGTCACGTGAATTTTCATGATTCATCTACTTTAGTCGGATTGTCCATTATCAACTGTTATATACTATGCTTAAATATGATCCAATATATGTAACACAATTATAATTATCTTGCCTACGTGAAACCAACAATAGAAAGTTAATGTCGAACAAATCAGACAAATCAGACAACTCCGAAATCGCACTGTGAAACAAAACGATTATTATGCTTCAACTCCTTCTTGGTTTTTTTAATATTGGTAATCCATTTTTTTTCTACTATTAACCACAGCGACATCGACATCAAGATCAACGTTAAAATCATGGTTGGTATATCGTATCCTACATCGGCATTCATACCCCACTGGGGCCCACCAACTGCTACCATTGACTGGTGTGAAGAAAACTACTTATTTACTCCATATATTGCCGAATTAATTAATGCAACGACAAATTTTGGTTTTATCCTGCTAGCTGTCCACCATATTGTGTCAACATTCAGAAATGATCACGGCTTTCTGTATATATTTATTTCTATTGGGTTTGCATCTGTTGGTGTTGGAAGTTTCATGTTTCATTCAACTTTATGGTACGAACATCAACTGATGGATGAGTTACCCATGGTTTGGGTTACTGCAATTCCATTTGGCTATATCTGGGGTTGGAATAAATCGTTTTATGTAAACATCATGTGGAATCTTGGTACTTTCATTATGACTTCGTTGTTCACCTACATTTATATCTTCATCTATAGAGATCCGATGTTTCACCAAATTTTCTATGCGTTGTTAAATTTTGGTGTTATCTATAAAACCATAAAGACAATAAAGGCCGTTATACCAGATGAAACAACCAGATGGAAGGAATACAAATTATTGCTGTTTTCTTTTTCTCTATTTGCTTTTGGATTTTTGATTTGGAATCTTGATAACATTTTTTGTTCGAAATTAATTTATTTAAGAAGAAGTGTTTTGGGTTTACCATTGGGCATTTTCTTAGAAGGTCATGGATGGTGGCATGTTTTTACAGGCCTAGGCATTTATTATTTTATTGCTTATAATATGATCTTGTCGACCTATATGGTGGGTAAAGGTGATCAATATGATGTTATTTGGAAAGGTTTTTTAGTTGAAGTCAAAAAGAAAGATATTAAAAAACAATTATGAAAAAAAAATTATATAAAACCAATTATATAAAGCTCAATTTTATAGACAGTTTATCATCGAATTTATAAATAAACAATTATTTTCCAATATTTTAACACCTGTATTTTCATCATTCCCATCTTGATTCCCATTTTGGTTTTTAATCTTATTCAATTCATTGAAACTGTCAATAAACCATTCCTCTTTACTATATTTTTTAGATAATATACCTAAAACTTTGGATAATTCGATTAAATACTCAATATCAATCTTACCCCTTATTAGTTTTCTATCTCTAAATGTAAATTCAATTATTTCTTTTTCATGAATACTATTAATTTCATTATCTTTTATTATAATTATTGAAATCAATTCAAACAAAGTCATCTCAATCAATTTATTAATTTCATCTTCTTTAACATCAATACCTTTAAGGAATTCAAATATTTTTAAAATCTCAACGTTAGTTTCATCAAACTTATCAATTGAATGAACAAATTTATATAAAAACTTCAAATTTAGTAAAAAAATGCTCAATTGAAACTTATAAAACCCATTACTAATTAAATTACTTATACCTTTAAAATAAACTTCTAAATTGTTAACTTCAAAATCTTTATTTATCACATTAATTAACTTATTAAAAAAATTAATACCCTGTAATTCAAAAGGTATACAATTCAGGCAAATTTTCAAGTATATTTTTTCAGTGAAATATATATTCAAAAGTTTGTTAACTGAAATAGTCTCTAAAATTTCAAGTTTTCTTTCTTTATTGACGATATAATTTGATAAAATTATCAACAATGTTGATAAAATTGTTGTTTCATTTTCGTCTTCTTGTATACTCTTGTCTACCCTGTCTATAAGTAAAATAATTGAATTTCCACTAGGTGTTTCTGTATTGAACGAAAAATTCAATAAAATTTGACAATCCTTTAAATTTTTACAATTATTTAATAAACTTTTGAATAATTCTTCATTTTCAGCCCTTGCCACCTCATCATCATTTGTAATTGAATTTGATATTAGAATTAGCAAATCTTTCGCTTCATTATTATCTTTCAATTTTAAATAGATTTTTTTAAAATTTTTCGTTGAAAGTTTTGTATTTTCAAATTTGAATAATTCTTCCATAATTTCAATTAAATTGACTTCATTAAATTCAATAAGTTCATTTAACTCATTTAATCTAAATATTTTTCTAATAAAATTATTTGCATATTCTTCAACCAACTCAATTTCAGAAATAATTATCAAATTTAATAAAAAAATGAATTGAATATTCAAAACTTCTAAATGTTCATCTTCAACTAATAATATTTTATTTATTTTTGGCAGAAAAATATCTAAATTGTCTGGTGAATCAACAATAAAATTTGAAAATAACTTAAAAATTTCAATTTTTAATTCAATTGTTAAATTGTTATAATCGTTAATCACTGACTTTAGCACTTTCTCAACAATTACTTTTATTTCTTTATTATTTCTATTTTCTTGAGTCCTTAAAAATTTGGTCAATTCTACTATATTCAAAACTTCAATGTTCTCAACATCAAAATCAACGGTATCTGGAAATTTACTAATAACTAGTTCAATCGACATCTCTATTAGTGTTATCAAAGAAATATTACAAATATATTATAAACATTAAACATTATCCATGATGGAAAAATATTTTTAGCGATTAATTATTCAATTTAGCCTCCATGTACCAACCTTCGCCAATATCTTCACCCTTTGTTCCAATTTCTCTATCAATATGACCATCAACGTTTGAATCATTCAACCAGAAATGATTGGATAATCCAGCAGCATCCATTCGTTCCCTCGGATCAACTTTCAACATTCCTTGTAAGAAATCATTAATTTCAAACGAATCTTGTTCACTAAATTTATATTTTTCCAATAAAACATTTTCCAATGGCCAAGGTTTTAAATTTTTTATCTGTCTCAATGTCTTAAAATCTGAATGGAAATATCTTTTCGAATTTACACCATTCTTGATTAAATCTTTTGGGATTGGAGTTATTAGTTCAATTATTTGTGCCAAATGATCATCATTTTTACTGAACGTTGGCCCCTGCGTTGGATCAAATAAATAATCTCCAGTTAATAACTCAAATATTAAACATCCAATGGACCAAATATCAGTTGAGCACCCCCAATCAGATCCTAATATAACTTCTGGTGACCTATATTGCCTGGTTTGAATATCATTCGTAAAATGCTTCCACTTCCAACAGGCATTACCTAAATCTGCAATCTTAACTTTAATTAAATCTTCATCGTCAATCTCTTCCTCTTTCGGTGGCTCGTAATTGAATAGATTTCTTTCCGTTTCATTTCTTTTATGCATTATTGATTGGATATCTTGAAATGATATACCTGTTGAAACAGACACATTTTCGTCCTTATCTTTATATCTAGAAATATCTTCCTTAACTGATCCAATTTGAAATTTTATTGTTTGTTTTAAAGATGATGGTGAAATTGGTATATTGATCCCACTGGATGATCTTGATAATGAGCTTGTAAACGAATCCTTATTAGATTGTAAAGATGACTTGAAATAAGAATTGGATCTTGAACGCAATGGCGATGGTAATGGTTGTGATCCTGTTATAATACTTTGTCTTCTACCATACCTACTTGTTCTGAATGGTAGCTGAGTTTTTTTATTGCTACTATTATTATCAACTATTGTTGATTCACTTAAAATCCTACTTGATAACCTTTTTAACAATTTTCTTTCCTTTTCCGATTCTTCAAGATAATTAACTAATATTTCGACATCTTCGATTTCAATTAAAATATTCTCCGGTTTAATATCCGTATGAATAATTCCACATTTTCTATGTAAAAAATCAATGGCTAGTAAAATTTGTTTGGATATTTGTTTAACAAATTTAACTGGTAATCCTTTATGCTTATATCTTCTAATTAAGCTTAATAAATTTTCTCCTAAGACTTCGAAAACCATACAAATATGGATTCCATTCTCACCTTTGTGGTCAAAATAGTCTAACAATTTAATCAAATATTGATGACCAGGGTGCTCAGTATCTGTCCTATTTATTTTAGAAAGTAATTTAATCTCATCAATTGCCGTTTCTCTATAACTACTTGCGCTCCTCACAATCTTCATGGCAACATGCTTACCAACCGTATTATCCCTTGCTAACCAAACAGTTGAAAAATGTCCCCAACCTAATTTTCTAACAAGTGTGTATTTACCATCTTTGTATTCTTCTCCAATAAATGCCGGATGATATCCACCAAATTTATAATCTTCCATATCTTCTTCATTTTTTATGTCAATTTTCTCTTCCTCATCATCTTCATTGTTATTATCATCAACTTCATTGTCTAACGATCCATCAAAGACTTTAAAAAAAGCACCGCCACTTTCTCCTTGGTTATTATCCATATAATCATTTTCCTTTGGAATATTGACATTTAATTTTGGCTTTTCTTTTTCTTTTTCTTTTTCTTTTTCGTTTTGGTTTTGGTTTTCATCCACGTTCTCATCATCATTTTCAGTTTCACTAATGGATAAATTTTTAACACTTTTTTTGATGGTTTCATTACTATTTTCATCATCAACAACTTTTGTTTCACCTGTACTATTATCTGTCATAACAGTTGCTTCAGAAATTTCAATTGTTGGTTCGACATTATTTATCAGGTTCAATAACTCAATTCCAACATTTGATTTTTCCTGTGAAATATTTGGTAACTTTAATTCAACCTCTTTTCGAATTTTATCTTGTTCCTTATCAATTTCATTACGATTCTGAAAATTGTTGTTTGCTGCATTTTGAAAAGCAAGTGATAATTTAGACGTTGGATTTAAATTAGAATTGGAGTTCTCACGTATATGTAAGTTATTGATGTCTTTCCCCCCTGTCATATAGTATAATAAATGACAATATATATATATATATCAATATATATATCTATATACTTATATCCAAACTACGTCTTCGTAAACTACTAAAATAATAGTACAAAAAAAAAAGTCAATTTTGTAAATGTGCCCAAGATAGATTATTTTTCCGCTATTAAGATTAATTTCGCTTACATCGAAAGAAGTATTTTAATATAATTTGAATTACTGATAAACTTTTCAATGCTAGAATTTATTGTGATTGATCTTAGCATTAAACGGAATTGGCGAGAGTACAGAAAGATTGAGTGATACATAGAGCATCAAATGTTTTATCGATATGCCAATGTACGACGGGCAGCTCATCCTGGATCTTCTAATTAGAAGATATCGATCATACTGCAAGTAAAATAATTGTGAATCTTCACGACAAAGGTACAGAAACCATCAAATTAACCTAAAGATCTTTTGGCAATGACATTATGAGCGTAAGCAAAAGTGTTATCATCCAGTCCTACTACCGGGATCGAGCGTACATGCACAAAGCATTTTACTAAAAGAAAACATTACCAAAACACGGTGCATTGCAACCAATAAGTCAAGCAAGCAGAAGAATCTTCTATAAAAAGGTATCAACCCAGGGAAATATCTGGTTTTGTGCTCATAGGTTATTTGAAACTAGAAATGCTGAGGATGTTGATGGCATGTCATTGTCTTGATGTTAAAAGGTATCATACCAATTAACTTTTAGATGATACACACATTTGGCACCATCTCCAGAAAGTCTGTTTCAAAGAGATTTTTACTATTATGTTAGCATGTTTACGACTAATTTGTACTTTTTCACGCCTTATTTAGGAAGAATTCAAAAAAGTGATTAATACTTTTGTCGTCCTTCGAACCACATAAAAGTGCAATGTTTTTGTCGGATACCATTAATAGTTAACACTGAAGGACAAGTGCTTAGAAAAAATAATGCCATTGGCAATTTCTTATGGAAAAGATGATGATCTCTCCCCAATAATTTTCCAAAGCATCATTGCTTGCTTTCAAGCGATGAACAAAATTTCTGTCTTAAAGTATCATGTCCATACTCCGTCTCTTAATAGTTAGAATATTTCATTAGAACCCTAAAGTAGTTAAATATATTATAAAATCAAATTTAGAATAAAACTAACATTAAAAGACGATAAATAAATAAATAAAATATAAACTACTGTTATTGAATAAAATTATTCAGTTTGCAATTAAAAAATTTCTATTGAACTTGGTAAAAAAAAATTACCATTCCTCTAAAGTTAAAAGTAAAAGATACTGGTATAAAAATCATATTTATTTCATTTCAGAATCACCATCAGCGTCCTTCTTTCTGTTTGCAGCAATTTTAGCAAAAATGTCAGCTGCATTTGCAGCTTCTTGTTTTTGTCTATGTTGTTGTTTTAATTCTTCTTGTTTTGAATTATATCTACCTTTGATTAAGTTACCTAATGATGCTATTTCTTCATATTTAGCGACATACTTTGCCTTGGTAGAATCATAACCATCATCATATAACCATTCTTCAGTATCTGCTAACATTTTTGTTAATTTTGATTTTTCTTCAGCACTTGCAAAATCTTTATATTGATCTTCCAGTTTACCTCTTAAATCATAAATATATTCTTCTAATGCATTCTTTCTTTCTTCAGTTTCTGCAACCAATTTATCTTCTGCAACCATCTTAAATTCTTTATCTAAAAATTCTGATAAAACATTAGTGTTTAAAGTATGACCGAAGTATTCAACATTCAAGTCTTTAACTTTAACTAATTTTTTAACAATCTTATATTCAGGCTCTTTTGGTTCTGCTTCTTCGGTTTCGGTTTCAGTGTCCTTTCCTTCTTCTTTTTCTTCACCTTCAACAACAGGTGCTTCCTGTGGTTCAACAATTTCTTTGAACTCCTTTTCGGCAACAATATGAGCACTTTCGATGGTATAAAATCCTGATGGATCTTGTCTAACCTTTAATTTACAAGTTGCAGCTTCTTCACCTTCTGGAACTTCAACACCTGTAATAGTCCATTTCGCAATATTTGTTGCAGTTGCAGGAGGTAATTCTTTTGGATTTGTATATTTAGCATCAACTTCAAAATCTTTAGTTCTATATAAAGTAATCATCTTGGTGGATGGGTATGATCCACCCTTTTGGAAAACTTCTAAGTGATCGGAATCTTCAGAGCCTTGTTCCCAGAAATAAGTGACGGAGAATAAGTTGATATCTTCAAATTTGAATGGTTTAACTCTTAAAGTTGGAGAATGCATTGCACAAATAAATGCAGCACCCTTTGCAATTGCTTCATCTTGATTTAAAGTGGTTGATAGTGTCTTACCGAAAGTTTTAGTAATTGTGTTCTTTAAACATGGGATTCTAGTTGTACCACCAATTAATTCAATTGAATCAACTTCATCAACTGTCAAGTTAGCCATTTTCAAAGCATTTTTAATTGGTAAGTCTGATCTTTCTAATAATGGTTGAACTAGTTCTTCTAATTCTTCTCTTGTTAATTGAGAAGAAACATCAACATCGTTCATAACGGATTCGATGTTAATTGGGGCAGTGCTGTTTGCAGATAAAACTTTTTTCAGCTTTTCAGATGCAGCTGAAACTCTTGAGTAAGCTTTGGCATTTTCTCTAATATCAATTTTATATTTACCCTTAAATTCATCGGCGAAATGTTCAGTAATTGCCTTATCAAAATCTCTACCACCAAAATGTTTATCGTAAGAAGTACCTAAAATTTTTAACTCACCTTTCTTAATTGCAGCAATTGTAACTGTATAAGATGAATGTCCAATATCAATAAATGCAACCTTCTTTGGTTCATCTTCTGGTAAGTCTGTCTTGAAAACACCGTAACCAACTGCAGCAGCTGTAACTTCATTGACAATTCTGACAGGATTCAGGTTGGCAATTTTACATGCGTCAGCAGCAGCTCTTCTTTGGGTTTCGGTATACCAAACTGGGACTGCTAAACAAATATCTTTAACAATTGATTTGGTCTCCTTTTCAGTAACTTCCTTTAATTTGTTTAAATACATTGCAACCAATTGTAAGGAAGTGAATTCATGTTGTTCACCTTGGAAACGAACCTTGGCAGCTGCTGAACCGTCTTTATCAACCAGTGAGCAGGTTAAGTAGTTCTTTTCAATTTCAAAATCAGGTGAATCGGATTGTAAACCTAATAATCTCTTTAAATTTTCAACAGTATTCTTCAAATTTGAAGTTTGTTGAGTTTTACCAGTTTCACCAATTGATCTATTTTTCATACCGAAACCGACGATGGTTGGAGTAGCTCTATTTGAAACTTCGTTAACGACGACATCAATACCTCTATTTCTAGCAACGGCAACAACGGAATTGTTGTTACCTAAATCGACACCAAATGGAGTAGACATAATGATTATTAATTATAAGTATAAGAATATTATATTTGTAATATATAATTATAAGAAGTAAAGTAAATGAGACGTAATGAACAGTAGAAATTTCAGAGGGCAATTCCAATACTTAAAAATAATTTTCGCACTTCGTGGACGAAAATGCAAAAAAAATTTTAATTTGTTCGTGCACGAATTTAAGCTACTAGAAAATTCTGGAAATATTTTTTTAAATTTCATCAACTTATTATCATCCATTCTATAAGTGTCAGTTATTTATTATAATTATTACAATAAATTACGTGTTAAATATCACATATCAACGGAAATAATAGTTGCCAGGGTCTGCCAACCAGGGGATTCTAAAAGTTTATATGCCTCCTCACGATAATTTGTAGTTGAATTACCATATTCAAGTACAACCTTTAAAACTTGATCCTTTTCGGCATTACTTAAAATATCTAGATCGTTAATCAAGTAATTCAACAGATGGAAATTACTTAATTCATATGCCAACTTGTCCACATCCATACCGAAACCATTTCTAAAATATTTTTTCAAACTTGAAATGTCTGCAAACTCACCTAAGTAGCCTCTATTCTCAATTGGGAATTTATCTGTATTGTTTTTAAAAAATGGTTTTGAATTCTCTGGAAAACCATGAGTTAATGAAACTAGTAAATATTCAACAGGGAAACTTGGTTTTGCGTTATTCTTAACTAATAAACCATATTCATTGATCATTTGATAAAAAATATCAGGCACATATCTATCATTATTTTGTTCTTCGATGTAAACTTGATTTGGATGTGTTGAAGGACAAATTAAATCTGCTTTGACCAACCCTTCAGCAGGCTCTGACGCTTGATATGCTTCAATATTTATTTCACCTTTGTTATTACCTGAAATAACACAGGTAACAAATTTGGATGAGAACTTAAATGAATCACTCCATTTACAAATGTTTGGAAATTTTAGTTGCCATTTCACAGAAAAAATTATTTCCAACGATGAAAGGAAAAAAGAATCCTTGTGTCTTTTACAAATAACTGACCCATCGCCTTTACCTGAATCTGATAAATCTGTAAAAATGATTCCAATTGGAACTAATTCAAGCTTATTGACAAATTTAAAAAATTTGGATTCCTCGTCCCAATTTTGTAAAATTATACCATCATCTTGGTCAACTTGCGGCAATTCATAAATAGCCTCAACTTCTGCTTTAATACCCAATGGCACTTTATCATATTTTTTATATGAGCCCAACATCAGTCCAATTCTTTGACTACCAGAAATTCTCCAGGAATTGATAAAATCATTAATGATTTCACTATCTTGAAATTCAACATGATCAACCATTCTGAAATTCTGTCTTTGTAATGTAATAGCTGATGGTTGACATTTTGAACAGATACCCTTTGGCCATGGTTCATGACCGTTTGTACACTTTTTATTAATCTTAAAATTCGATTCATTTAATGGTTTAATAAATGATGATCCTGAACTCTTTTTGTTTGTATTTGAATTCAATTCATCAATATATGCATGAAATGAAATATGTTTGATATTATGATCTGCTTGATATTCTTTATCCCATGGTGGCAGCGGTGAGCAATACTCACACATACCTTTCTCTGAATGTTTACATAATTTTGTTCTCTTTCTTGGAATAAATCCTGGGTCACTGTCTAATTCATCATCAATTGGTAATTGTTTATTATTATTACTGTGGTCAGCAATGCTGCTGTTTTTAATTTCAACGGTTGCGGATGGTTCCGTTTTACCTGAAATGCTACTACCAATATTATCACTATTACTTTTTTCATATGTTAAGTATAACATTTCACCATTTTTTAGACCCAATTCGCCACACGTTTGATTTTTCAAATTTGAGGCAAATTCAGAATCACCACCATTTGATTGTTTTGAAACTTTTAATGTAGTTGGATCTATCTTCGGTAAAGATTTTAAAACTAGTTCTTCTAATAAATTAACAAATATTGAATCATCATTTGCTGATAATCTAAACATACCATCTTTTGATCTGAAACGAATGATCTATTCAAAATTTGAAATAACTTTGTTAGTATAAAGGAGTTTAAACACACTAAAAAAAAAGCAAACAGCATCCACTTAAAAAATGAATTATTAAAACATACCATAATTCAATTAATTTTAACTTATATTATTCACCTTCAGTAAAGCTCAAAAGCAAATTTGATAGCTATCTGTTCAAACAACCATATGCAGAAATTGCTTACTATTTTTTGCCATCGCTTTCGCTCTCGCTAATAGTTTTTTTCTTTAATTCACTTTACTCCACATTCTAATGAAAGTTTTGTTGATGCTTACCATTTGCTAAGTTTTTTTCTATTAACTACCAATTATTAAATTTAATCATGAATAATTTAATAGTTCGTAGTTCTTCATGTCGGAATTTCACAACTGCTACTACAAGATTACAGTCAAATAATAAATATTCATTCTATGACGCTGTGGTTTCCACTAAAGATGTAAATCCAGTACGGAGTGATGCCTACTATATATCACGCCAAAAGGCTTATCGTGATGCAAAAGAAGTTATGGTTTTTGATCCAAGCGCCAAAAAGGCACCAAAGTTTGAAGAAGTTTTTGGTGGGTCGGACAAATTAGCAAGAAAGTCTTCTCGTCGTGATGTTTCTTATAGAAATATTAGTAAGATAATTGGAGGCGTGAAAGTTCCTAGTAGACCAATTGAACCCGATAACTGCTGTATGAGTGGGTGTATAAATTGTGTTTGGGAATTATTCAATGGAGATTTGGAAGAATGGAGATTTGAGACTAAAAAAGCAGCTGACAATTTAATTGCTCAAGGTGATAATGTCAAAGAATTATGGCCGTTACATTTTGATCCACCACCGAAATATTTACCTGATAGATATATTCCATTACAATTAAGAAAAGAAAAGGGTAAAGAAAGAGTTGCGTATGAAATGCCTGTTGGTTTACAAGTTTTTGCCAATTTCGAAAAGAAAAAGAAGGCTGCAAGGGAAAGGAAAGTGATGTTGAAGAATATAGAGTCATCATCTCCGGATCCTTCAAGCATTACCTCAAATACAAAATCTTCTTCAGTTTCGGCAAATTTATGATTTAATTAGATATTTAGATTCACTTATATAGAGAGAAAGGACGTTATTATTTTTATTTTATTCTATTCTTGTTTTGATTTTAATCTTGATTTTGAGTTTGATTTGATTTTGATTTTTTGTTATATAATAAATAAACTATATTCCCATTTCAACCTATATCAGATTAAATTAATTATTTGGATGAAACTGTAATACCATTTTCAGATAAATATTCTCTAGCTTCTTTAATCTCTCCCAATAGCTCTTCATATTTATCTTCTTTATCTTGCAAAGTATAGACACCATAACCTAAACTATATAAAGTGTAACAGCCAAATGAGACTAGCCCCCACCATGGTAAAACTGGAACAATTTCATCGTGAACAATTGTTGGGAGTGGAATAACTCCAAAAACTAAAGCAATGTAAATAGTTAAAATCGTTAACGCATATATACCCGTTTCACTAGCCTTTGTCATGTTCGTAATTTGTTTTTCGGAAAATAACTATCAAGATTTAAAGAAATGAAATACACAATAATTGTGTTTTCATTCAAATTGCGTAGTGTTCGCACTACGTGTCTTTTTTTTTTTTTTTTTTTTCTCTTTACAGAACGTTTAAAATTCCATTCTGTTTTATTTCATTTTAGTTAATTATTATAAAGTTACCTAAAACATTTTTTATGGTACTACGAACGAAGTGAAAGCTGAAAAAGTTTTTAAAAATTAATTGGTATCACGATTTTAAAGTAAAAATATCTTCACGTAACCTGATTTTCCATCTCTCACTAAAACAATGCCGATATAAAAATAGCCAAACTGGTAAATAAAGCACCTTTGGAAAATTGCTTATTGACTGGAGCATCTGCATGAGAAGATTTAGAAGAAATAGAAGAAACGGTTGCAGAGTTGGATGTTGATGAAACAGTTGTAATACTTGATGATGATGTTATACTACTTGATGATGTACTAGTGACACTTGATAATGATGCGGATGAAACTCCTGACACCGCATTAATTAAGTTAGATTTTTCCAGAACTAAAGTTGAATTGGATTTGTCACCATTGCTATCATAAAGGGTATAGTTTAATTTGGAAGAGTCAAAATCAATAATTTTACCAATATTCGTATTATTAGCACCATATTTGATTAATTTATCTAAGCCACCTGGTTGTTGTGGTAATGTGAAATTCGCAGCAAATGATGAGTCTAATGACGCAAATAAGCTTGAACTACATTTAACAGTTGAAGATGAAGATTCGTTAGATTTAATTGTTGGGATATCTGATTTTGAAAGTTGACTTTTCAAATTATCGTAGTCTTCAGTAAAATCAACATCACCATCATCGGTGATTTTAACCAACCCATAATTAGCAGCTTCTTGAGAGTACTCATAAACCAATCCACCACTTAAGGTATCAATTAAACCGCCAAAAACACCTTCAGAAACTTCATCAAAGGTTCTTGGAGAATTTTTATTACAACCATATTCAGAGAAAAAGATTGGAATAGTCGAATTTTCGAAACCCGATTCTAATTTATCATAACCTGATGATTGCCAGTTACTTGAACCAGAACACCATTCATAAGAATTCAAACCAAAAAAATCAGACTTTGATTCATCGTCTTTACCGTTAATACTACACTGTAAATATTGAAAGGTGGCACTTCTCAATTCAACAACGTCTGCAGCAGAATATCCAACTGGGATATCTCTGTCTGATTGATTTTTGATATACTGCTTCATGTCTCTTTGAACGGCTCTAATATATCTTGGATCAATTTTTGCGGACGGACCATCATTAATAATTTCATTACCTGAAAAGAAACCAATCAAATTAGGGAAATTTTTAAATGCATCAATAACATTGAAAACATTATTTAAATACCACCAATTATATGATGAAGCAGGGTCTGCTCTATTTAAAGATTGGTTGTCAAGCGGAGTATTAACATCAATAATCACATAAATTCCGGCAGCATTAAAAATAGACATACATTCATCGTGATTAATTGCAGGGTTGACTGTATAAACTCTGATTGTGTTAGCACCTAGATTTTGTAAAGCAGTTGCGTCTCTTAAACAAACTGATGCATCCGATAAAACATCGCTTTTATCTGTAGCTGAATAACCAGAAGAGCCGCCGGGTTGATAATCGACACCTTTAATAAAAAAAACTTCTCCATCTTCCTTTGGATCATAAGCTGGTTTAACAAACCTATTGTTATCGATAACCAATGGAATAAGCGCGTTTGCAGCGTTTAAAACTGAAAGTGTAGCAACGATGGTGCTAATAATGGACGGTTTAAAAGAAACCATTTTTATTTTTGGAAGGTTGATAGTAAATGAGTGTAAAAAGTTGGATAAGTGGTATTGATTAAAAGAAAAAACAGAATAACAAATCTATATAAAAGAAAAACAAAAACAAAAAACAGAAAAAAAAACAGAAAAAAAGAAACAAAAACAATAAGAATCGAAGAAGAAACAGCGATCGCGAATCTGGTCAGGTGATCCAGTATTTATTCTATTTCTATCATTTACCAATTGGATTAATATATTCTTTAACAAAATCATGCCAAATTTCCCAATAACCAGGTGCTATAATGGTGTCATTGTGTTGAGATTCAAATTCTCTCCACACCTTATTAGTGCTTTCACTCAGTTCAAATAGTCTTTTCATATGTTCTGGCGGAACGACTTCATCGATCGTGCCACTTAAAAATAACACCGGTATTGTTGAAGGTATCTTAGTGATATATTCTTCACTAGGCCATATTTCGTGACATAAAAATCCAAATGGTGAAAATATTGGGAAAATGTGTGGTATAACTTTTCGTATATTCAAAAATGTATTTTCAAGAATCATGCCTGAAACATCTTTTGAGTGAGTTGCAGCAATATAATTTGCAACTGCACCTCCTAATGAACGCCCATATAAGACGATTGAAGAATTGGATAGTTGCTTGTTACTCTCAATGTATTTCATAGCTGCATCTGCGTCCCTTTTTAAACCTATTTCGGACGGTTCGCCTGTAGATTTACCATATCCACGATAAGAATAAATGAAAACATTATAATGTAATTCATCGAAAATAAACTTAATAACTGGTAAATAATGTCCTATATTACCTGCATTAGGACCCAAAATTAAAATGGTTTTATTTGTATAGTCAGTTGAATTTTCGTCATGTAAAAACAAAAAGGATTTTAAAGTTTCTCCATCCTCGGTTTTGATATCAATTGATTCATAAGGTAAATTAAAAGCATCAGGGGAATCAACTTTTTCTCTTGCATTATTTAATCCCGACGGGTATATGAGTTTATTTTGATATCTATATACCCCTAACAGTGCAAGCACTGCGCATGAGCTAGCAATAACAAGTGACGTTTTTAAAAGTTTGTATAATGATGGGATGACTGATAAGATGAACATTAGTGTTCAAGATGACTTATGATAATCAAGTGTAGGAAGGCTAGTAGCTAAGGAATTTAAGGTGCATAAAAAGGCTAAAAAAAAATTAATGTTGTTAAATTTCGTGGTGTGCGTAATGTAAATTTGTCATTCTATTTATTAAATTAAATCAACTATAAATTCGTTAGCCATTGACCAAATCCATGATGAAACAAAACCAACCTCCCCAGGTTAAAGTTTCAATGATTTTCCTTAAATATCTGTTTTTCACGTAACTATAAAAATGGCCACAGTTATTATTACCCTCTTGATCGAACACTCCCTGACCATATTGAATATAGTTCCTAACATTACAACCATTCCAAAAATTCCACCATTTAGCACGTTGGCAAGGCGAAGTTCTTAATAGATTCTTTGTTATTGGGCCTGATGGTCCGTCAATGTATTTCCATTCAAATGGTGACCAATGTTGTCTTGGATCATTAGGCAATAATTTTTTATCGCCCCAAGTACCTCTATACTTTAACCAATTTCCATATTGTGACTCTCTAAAAGGATGAGAACCATTTGCAAACGATATCACTTTGTTGTCGTAGGTATATGCCAAATAGTTTAACGTTGGATTCCATAATGCACCTCTATCCGTAAAATCACTCAAAATTGAGTACGGTAAATCATGGGCATGTTGACCTGTGCTTGGGTAATTTGCATGTGTACCTCTTGCAGAAAAAATAACCGGGTGTTTGGATTTATGATGTTTCTCCATATTGGAATAAAAATAAGCTCCACCACCACCATGAGCAGACATCCAAACTATGACAGGTTCACCCTTATAAAATCTAACTAATGAATGTTCCCAATCACCGACGTGATCGCCGAATGGTCCAAATCCCATGACAAATGGTCCTAAATTAAATGAGTAAAAATAAAACCAATATGCGTCAATCCATCCATTACCTTTATCAACAACAATTAAAGCTGCAGGTGCATTTTTAATTTCTCCATTATAGTAATTTGGTAAATTATATTTACCTGTAATCCATTCTGGATCCTTGTCAAAATCTGATAATGACATCATGTAGACCTTATTTTCAACCGTACCATTCCATTCATTGGGTGGTAGTTTCTCCAAATCTGTAATTTCTAAATGTTTTTTACCCACATCAATTTTTGTACCGTTGCCATACTCAGCTCTAAAATTTTTGACAAATTCAGTTATATCATATGGTAAGTATTTTTCTTCAGAATAAAGATGGACCACTGGAGCATATTCAACCACATATGAAGGTATTTGACCAGGTTTTAAGGTTCTTTCTGCATCAGTCGGTTTTCCGGTTAGTGGCGGGAGATTTTTGAACTCATCTGAAGAACGGACAAGTGCATCAACACTTTTTTCTTGTTCCTCCGTAAGTATTGAATCCACTGGAATGGCAAACAATACGTGTGAAAGCAATAATAGTCTACATATAATTTGAATTATCATGATTGTGCTTGAGCAGATAAGAAGAAAGAGTGTATGTGTGAACTGAAAAAAATGTCAAGATAAGAAACGAAACTTTTTTCTGTGGCGCATACGTTTTATAAAAAAGTTAACTATGTGGGTTTCATTTCTTTAACAGACGAACATGCTAGTAGAGTGTTGCAATGCCAATGTTAGCATGTTGAATGTAAAAGAAAGGTGTTTAACATTATATTTGTTTTTGAATTTTTTGTTGTTACTTCTAGCAATTAATTTTAGTTTGAACATCTAAAAACGGTTGCTACATAATGATTTTAGAAATGTCTATTTTATTGACATCAAAAAGGTTGTTTGTTATTTCAAAGTTTAAAGTTCATATTAAAGACAACAAATAGTCTTCATTGGTCGAATGTTACTTCAAAATAACTCGGTGAAGAAACGAGTCATTGGAGCCAGTGTTCAGTACAAGCTATTATATGTTTTGTGAAACAGTCAACTTCAACATGATTGGAAGGATCTATTTTCTATTTTTGAATTTACACCATCTACAGATGATGATCATGGTATACAAAGATTCATCAACACCATTGAATACGATCAGATTATGCCTTACCTGGCTAAACCTGACCAAATTGGAAACTTGATCCACAAATAACGATTCGCCCATTAATAATTTTTCTTCTCGTTATCGAGACGTTAAACTTAAGCTTTTCATTTCACTTTCACATAAGTAATATATGTGATTCTCTTTAGTCTAAGTATACCCATATGGCACCAGTATTCCCAGCTAATCCAATAGTGATTGTTGGATCAGGTCTTGCAGGGCTATGTGCTGCTCTTGAATGTATTCATCATGGATCAAATATTATTTTAATCGAAAGATCGAATTCATTAGGTGGTGTTTCTAAAATGGCTAAAACTGGAATTAATGGTATATTAAATGAGGATTCAAATAATAGAAGTTTACTGGACTTTAAAAGCTTTCTAAAAGACAGTGCATCAATAAACAATTCTGTTTCAATTTCGGAATACACCGAAAGCCTAATTGATGTACTGGTTAACAACTCAAATGATGCAATAAACTGGTTAATTGATAATTTTGACTTATCATTGAAAAAGAGTGGAAATTTTTTGATAGTTCCAAGCTCACCAAATATTTCTATAGGTAAACTATTGATTGACTTATTGTCAAAAAAATTAACTTCCTTATGTGAATCAAACCCAGATAAATATATGATTCTGAATAATTGTGAATTAATTGATTTTTTAAAAGATAATAATGGTGTTAATGAAGGCATAATTTGTAAATACAGAGGCAATAAAATTGTTTTCAAAATACCAATTATTTTAACCACCGGTGGTGAACTATCATTAACTAGAATACAACAAAATAGGCCTGACCTTTCAAAATTTTATATTGCATATCCTAAAAATATTGAATCATCATTCTCAACCTTGGATCAACTCGAAAAGGATTCTGTAAAATTAACAAATTTAGAAGATTATCAACTTATTCCAAATGGATTAATCCCATTTGAACAATCCTCTTCCATGTCATCAAACAACGTCGTCCCTATATTACCATTTGATATATTTGATTCTGGAATTGTCATTAATTCTAATGGGAGGATAATACGAAACCGTACAAGTAATTTACCAATTGAAATGTCAAAACAATCATCTTTGTTTAGTTACCTACTTTTGCCGACTCCGCATCCTATAATTCCAAAATTTTATCACAAGGTTCTAAACTCAAAAGAATTGTTAGAATTTTTTAGATGGCCAAAGTTACCATTACAGTTAGCAAAATCTCCAAATTATACATTACTAAGAATTGTTCCCACAATTTTAATTTCATTGGGTGGTGTCAAAGTTAATGTGGCAACGATGAAGATTGATAACCTAAACGATTTTTTCGCATCGGGTGAAATAATTGGTGGTATTCATGGTCATGAAATGGTTATCGGATCATCACTTTTATCATGTATTGTAACGTCCAGAATTGCTTCAAAAAATGCCTGTATTTCACAATTAAAAAAATTATCAAATAATAACCCTGCAATGAATAATACTCGTGCGTTCAAAAGATTACATCAAATTAAAAAGCATTTTCAAGCTGATACAATTTTTGAAAGTACAGTTATCCCCAGGAAAGAATTTACACTTGGTGAAATTTCTAATCATGATAAATCTACAGACTGCTGGATAATTCTCAAAAATGTTGTTTTAGATGTAACTAGATTTATAATGACGCATCCAGGTGGCGCTTCTGTTTTACTAATGAATGCTGGTGGTGATATCACCGATAGTTTTGAAATGTTTCATGATGACGGTGTCGTACTAAAGGCCAAAGATGATATTGTCATATTAGGTAGAGTTAAAGGTGAGTTTCCGTATTTGGAATTTCTTAGCGACTAATGGAGTGAAAATTAACATGATTTTTTTTTTCGATTTATATGTTTATTATGTAAAAAGGTTTAGTAATAGAAATAATAGATGTTGTTATTATGGGTACATGCATTGGAGTAACAATCAAAGGCGTGAGATGTAAGATAAAAGTTACTGAAGATAAAAAATATTGCCATTATCATGAGAAACAAGGCATTCGAGCGGTAGATGAGAAGGTAAATGGAAATTGTAACAATCGAAATAGAAATAAGAATACGAATTCGAATGGAAACACAGAGAAAAAACAACTTCAGGCAGCGTGTTTTAAACCTGGGTTTATTTACACATTTACTTTATTTCATCTGGTTGAGCCAAAACCAGAAAAACAGTCATGGTTACATTTGGCAGAGCCTACGAATAACAATTGGATAGACTATAATCGTACGTCAATCTTTGACCCAAGAGATGATATACTGATTAAAATAGGCTTTACCACGCAGCCGGTTCCAAAAAGAATCAATCAATGGAGAGAGCAGTGCCAACAGGGATATGTTTTATTAAAACCAGGTAGTGATGTTGTAACTGTAAAGTCTTTAACAAAAATTTTTAAAAAACTAAAAATAACTGAAACGATTAAAACCAAAAGAAAACTAAATTATCAACATTTAGATGAAACTGGCAGTTGGTTTGTAAGCGAAAGAGCATATGAAACTGAACAAAAAATTCATGCCGAATTAAGAAATAGGTTTGGATTTGGCAAATTATACTGTCATGGTTGTGGTGATGATAACAAAAGTGGTGTTCATGTGGAATGGTTTTTAATTCCAAGAAAGAAATTAGAAATTGTTTGGAAAATAATTGACAATAGTTGTGTCTAGCATGAATTGTTGTATGATAATAGATTTTATAGATTTTATAGATATTTTTTTATTGTAAATTAATGTATGACAAGTAATTAAATAATAAGAATTAAACTGTTTCCAATTAGTTAAAATTATTCTAAATATTTTAAGAACATTACTGGTTTTGCCAATTTTAACAATAAAACATTTTCAGTTAGGTCTATAAAATAACAAAAAATAAAAAATAGTTTAACAAATTTAATAAATGCAGCATTATCGTACAGTTATTAAACGAAATATTAAGATATTTAGAAAAAAATGAATAATATTCAATGGACACATCCAACTCCCTTTAAAAAACACATTTCAAAAATGGACAACTCCTACTAATGTCATAACATAGCATTAGTATATTCACGCTCTCCAATTTATGAAAATTTCTACGGGAATCGATAAAAATAAAAACACTTCGCTTTTCCCTATCTTTGGAGCTTTTTAAATCTAGATTATAGCCAAATCAATAATGAGAGAAGATTATACTATTGCAATTTTAGGATGTGGTGTTATGGGTACGGCTGTTTTGTCAGCAATTTTAAACTCTAAGCCCCAACCATACCCCAAAAAGATCATTTGTTGTACAGGATCATCCAAGTCTGCTGAAGAACTACAATCAACTTACGGAGATTCAATTTCAACAAGTTTTGGAGATGAAAATATTAAATCAATTAAAGGAGCAGATATAATTATTTTAGGCTGTAAGCCATATATGTGCGAAACGATTATGAATTCTGTTTCAAGTGCATTGAACAAAGATCAATTACTAATTTCACTATT
Source organism: Kregervanrija pseudodelftensis (assembly GCA_030580115.1). Classification (NCBI taxonomy): domain Eukaryota; kingdom Fungi; phylum Ascomycota; class Pichiomycetes; order Pichiales; family Pichiaceae; genus Kregervanrija; species Kregervanrija pseudodelftensis. The sequence goes on from JAKTSJ010000002.1 coordinate 100,588, forward strand.
AGCAGGTTGGACAATCAAGCAGTTATCAACTTATTCAAACTATGTTGCAAGAGTCATGACTAACACCCCAGCAAAATATGGTTGTGGTACAGCTGTTGTGTCATTCTCTGATAATTGTAACAAATACGAGGATTTGGTTATGAAATTAATTGATCCAGTTGGAATGGCAATTAAGTTGCCAGAAAAAAATATGGATGCAGCAACATCATTAGTTGGTTCAGGTCCAGCCTTTTGTTTATTAATGATGGAATCATTAATTGATGGTGGTGTTAGAATGGGTATACCATTTAACATTGCAAGAGATTGTGCAGCTAAAGTTATGGAAGGTACTGCTAAAATGGTTTTACAAACTGGCGAACATCCCGGTGCATTAAAAAGCGCAATTTGTACACCTGGTGGCACAACCATTGGTGGTATAATGATTATGGAAGATAAGGGAGTTAGAAGTGGTATTAGTAGAGCTGTTGAAGAAGCCGCAAATATTGCCACTTCTCTAGGTAAAAAGTGAAGTTTTTTTAATTTAACCTATATAATTTATGTAATTCATATAATCTATTATAGCCAAGATGAATTCTATTTATACTTATATTTAAAATCAATTTTATAACCGAATTTATGAACTCAATTTTGAAATTCTTCCATTATTTTTTTGTACTCTTGTTCTTCAATATTTTTTTCGAAATCAGCTGCTTCTTCAGCCTTTAATTCACCTCTTTCATATTTTTCATTCAATTCTTGTTTGATTTTTAATTCGCCTTCAAATCTTTTATATTTTTCTTCTTTAATTGTACTATAAAGTAAAATATTAAACCAAACTTCCAAAAATCCATAACAAAACACGACTGAATTACATAGGTAAATGTATTCACCACAATAGCAATAAACACAAAGTGAAAGATAGAAGATTAATCTAATTGGAACAGTTGCTTCAAAATACGTAGTATTATTTTCTAATAATGGTCCAATATCACTTACAATCAAGCCAAGTAAAAGAACGGCAATTGATCCGTAAATTGGGGATTTATCATTAACCATTAAAATTGGGAGATTCATCGATGAAGCTAAAACCACAACACCTGTGTATTCAATAACATCTTTTGGATTCGTTAATAATTTCCATGATATTAAACTCAACAGAGATAGTCTAGCAGATTGTAACACCTTTGATGAAAATAATGCCATAATTAGTATACTTAATGTTTAGTGTTTATATATCGAAGGCAAAATTTTTCTACAAGAGGTAGGATCTTTTTAACCATTCAAGTTGAAAAAAAAAAGAAAATTGATTAGAAAATTGAATTTTTGGCGTTCGCGTGGGTTTCTTATGACGTTTTTATTGGAACTCCATAGTGTTATAAAAGCATGGCATCTTTCCCTTTGAAATGCCATCATTATGGAAATAAAACATGTAAAGAAATATGTCCGAAGAATCAAAATATTCTATAATTGATGGTTTTATTTTTAATAGACTGAATAGCGCTGTCGTTCATCCTTTAGGTAACCCGGTTTCTCTACTCGGACATGAATTCAATTCAGAAAGATATGATAGATTGTTTGAAAATTCAACGAGCGGTACCGTTTTCAAGGTTTCCTGTAAGAAATTGATGGCCAGAGTTAAAGATAAAATCTATAATGAAGTCATTGAAATAAATGAAAATGAATTTATTATTAAAGAAGACGATGGTAGAATGACTGATAAGGAAAAAATTGAATTATTTCCGATAATCTATAACGATAAGAAAATTTATATTTGTGATTCAGCAGATGAATCAATAGGAGGAATTGACAAAACCACAGAGGCTCAAGAAAGAGAACATAATATTAAAATCTATATGTTAAACAGTTTTTTAGAATTAACTAGTTGTAAAAAATCGTCATCCATATCGAGTGAAATTCCCAATGATATTAGAGATTATGAAGATGAATTATGTGATATTTTATTTTTAACAATTACAGAGTATGTTAAGAAAAATAAAGAATTGCCATATTTAGATATTGAAAATTGTTTAAATGAAAGCAACCGCATTATTTCGGAAGATCATTCAAAGCATTCAATCAATTACTATTCAAGCAAGATTTCGACATTTTTTTTTAAACTACTTCAATTGGAAGATTTTGAATATTTTAAAATAAGTTTACTTGATCACATTGATGATAATGGTAAAAAGAATGAATTAGCAATTAAAGAAAAGATTAGAAAACTTACTAGAAAAATCAAAAAGGTTTTTTCAATTGAAAGAGAGAAAATCTATTCAAATATCTATTCAAGTATAGCAAATAAAGCGCCTAAAGAAATGATGGAAACAATTTTTTCAATAATTGTTTTTTTAAAATATTTATTTTCAAATGAAGAATTGAATGCAGGAAATCATGATGAATTAATTGATCAATTGTGCATAATTTTTAAGAGATTTCAAGAAATTAATTATAAATTTGATATCAAAAATTTAGATAACGACGAGATAATAATTGGAGATGTCAATTTTAAAAAATCCGATATTAAGAAAACATTTTCTAGTTTATATAATGAATATATTAGGTTGATTGATATAATAATGTCAGAATGCTTAAGGAAGCAGCCGATTGAAAAGGTTTTTAAAGAAGTCACAACTAGTGGACCGTTCACTAAAGATTTTAACTATGATGAGTTTATTTATGATATTAAAGAGCTACCAAGCGAACGTATGAATTATGGTGAATATGGTAATTATGATTTTCTTAGATGTAGGTCACGATATAAATTAAGAATTTTTGAGAAATTTGATGATATTACTAGTGATATAGAGAGGCGTGGATGGAAATTGATTCCATTGATTGAAAGAGCAGGACTAATTCTAAATTTAATGATTATCATTGGCACAGCTGAGACAAGAAGATTTTATGAGTTGAATGACTATGAAATTTTTAGAGATTTTTCACTTTCAGATTTAATTTTTGAACCTGATAATACAAAAGTTCCATTTTTGTATTTAAAATCTACAAAAAAAACTTTCAACGAAGAAGCATTAATGACAAGCAATGATGTTGAAAAAAACTGGATTTTTTGTGGTGAAACATTAAGTAAACTAATGGTTCATTATATTTTAAGCATTAAATCATTGTTGTCAAAGATTTTTGATTGTCTATACTTTGATGAAAAATTAGAAATTTCCACGGATTTAATTTATAGCTCAAATTATAAATTTGCTTATTTTGGTAACGAGCTATTGGATAAATCCATTAGTGAATTAATTAAACCAATTAACTTAAACTTTGATGTAGATTTTTTAAGAAATGGTATGTTCAGAATATTTGCATTTACAAAACTGATTAGAGTTAATGGATTTTTGATTCAAAGCTTATACGATTTAAACGATCTAAATAAGATTTTGAATGAATTCTATCCAAGTAAAGAAACAATTAGTATTGAAGACTGGAAATTAGGTATTAAATATTTTTATCCTGAAGAGGAAGGATTTAGAAGAATCAAAAAAGTAATGGACTTTGAAACAGAATTCAAAGAATAATCAAATATATATATACATAAAAGAAATAGAGTAGTTAATTGAATAAATTGTAATTATTTTTATCTTGATAAATATTTAAATATTTTCTAAACACTAACCAACAATTATTATTTTTTTCACAATTCATAAAATTAACAAGAAAGTCATTTTCTGATTCATTATAATGAAAGTTTTGATTGCTATTCAGTGAATCTCTTGAAAGTTTTGAATTTTGGATTTTATCATTGATATCAAAATTTTCGTCCAATAGTTCATCCAATATATCGTCATCTAAATCCCAATAATTTTCTTTTATAATTGGACAATAATCCACAGAAAGTGAATTGAAGATTCTATTTGGAACGAAGAGTACTTTTTTCTTTAACCATGGTTGTGAAGTTAATAGATATTGCAAACAGTTTTTCTCCTCAATATTTTCAATTTCAATTGAATTTAAAAAATTTGAATCAATTTTGGCATTTTTATTTAATTTAATCCAATTTGAATGCATTTGTCTATAAAAAACTGGTTCCCATAAAATGTCCAAAAATAAGTTGGACCAGTTTGATTTTTTAATCAAAAATGAATTTAAGTTGATTCCATTACAATCATTTGTTAAAACCAAATCGATGTTATCGAAATTGATTTTTTTAAAATTGTTAAAAATTAAAGTATCAATTGACAAATCCGGTTCCATTATTAGCGTGAAGATATCAATATACCAAAACCACTCATCAACTTTTTCACTATTATCATTAGCAGTTGATGACATTAAATTTTTCAAAATATCGAATTTTTCCCAACTCTCTCTTGATTCATGCTGGTAACGTTTTTGATGTGAAGAAATCGAATCTTCCGAGTTCAATGAATTGATTATAATTAATTCATAACCATGTTTTTCAACATACTCCTTTTTATTTAAGATGGATAATTTTTCCATGAGCCAAGTTTCTTTGGAAATTTGCTGTGAGATTCCAAAATTCGATGAATTTCCAATTATCAGGTATATTTTTTTGCTGTCCTTCTTTTTACCAGATACAAAGTTATATGCTGAGTTAATTATGCGTGAGAAGCCAGTACAATCTGCAGATTTTAAATTCTCGTGAATATTCGGGCCTTCTTTCATTGGGGGTGAACCATGTGCTAAACGTATTTTCTGTAGGCCATTATTTGTGAAACCAATTTTATTGTATTTGGGAGACAATTTTTTATTTAATTTGTCATAAAAGTTATAATTAAAAGTATTTTCCTCGAAGAAGTTATGATTTAGCAGTGAAACTGATTTGTTTGTATTATAACCATTGAAAACTAAAGTAAGAATTGAATAGATGAAAATTGACAATATTAAAGCTGAAATAATATTTATTAGTGAAACTGTCAGTGAATTCGAAAGATATGCATTGAATTTTGGGAAATGCTTACTAACGAATCGTGTAGGGAGGTTATGATTGATAGGCCTTGACTGAAATTTGGAATGAATATATTTATGGTCATCGTCAGCGTCATCGTCGGCGTCATCATTTCTGTTACCAGCATTGTTAAGATTCTTAAAATCTTTTTCGTATTGTACCATTGTGAATCAAAAAAAAAAAGGTTAAGCCTAGAGTTAAACAGGGGATGAGTCAACCAGGTTAAAGCAGAAAGATAAAAAGAAATGAAAGGAAGTGAGAGGGAAGGAAAAGTAAATCAAGCAAGTAAAGCAAAGTCAAGCAAAGTCAAGCAAATGGAAACAAATGAAATCTAATTAACACAGACTAAATAATGTAGGACAACTTGAAGCATGGGAAAGGCCAGGTGTAAAACAAAATAAAACAAAATAAAACAAAGTAAAGCAAAGTAAAACACTGCAAAATCTTCAGATCTGGGACAATTGCAACAGAATGCGGCCACTATTTTGGTCTGTAATTTAGAATCCATACACTATGTAGGCAATGTATGCTGTATGTACGGTGCAAAGCACTCCATCAATTTATGGAAAGCTAGTTAATTGGCCAAGGGTACACCCCAAATCCGTTGAATTTCAGGTACTTCATATAGTGTGATTAGTGTCCTCAAAGACAGCCGTGCTGGCAAAGAAGATAATTGTAAATTATTTTTGGATTCGTGCACTTTGCGTAACATTATTGGTCAAGCTCAATCGCCATGCCACAGTGTATATACATACTAAACAATAGTGATTTTCATAAAATTTTTGGTAGTTTATTACCTAAGTACATCCTCAAATACTTAATTTGCTGTACATTGCGAATAACCTAACACATAGAGTGATGGTTGGCGGTTTCATATTACCAACTTGGAAATTATTATTATTTTTGGGCTGAGTAAAATTGGTCCGATTTCCCTACTAGTTGAGATCTCCGAATCGACCACGATTGGACTCACTTTTTTTGTAGCCATAATTGTTATGTCATTCACTTCTGGCACGGACCAAAACTGGAACCGACGATACAGTAGTTTGCAGATCCAATAAATTATTTGTCGGCACCTGGACTCATTGGGTTGGGCGAAAATTTCGGTACTTTACAGATCGCACCACAAACGTGGGAAGCGGAGCCAATATTTCGATTGATAACAAAAACATTAGGCTTCGTACAAGATTACAAGAAACTAAGTGATTTAATGATATAAGTGACCTAAATGATCTGGGTTTGATTGATTAAACAGGAGATTATTCTCTGAAAAGATTTGAACATTATTTACGTTCTAATAATGTCAGATTTGATAAATATTTCACTCACCAGACCTTCTATGAGTGTTAATATACATGAAATTTTTACAAGCAGAAATTTCAACCACTATAATTGGCAATGGAAACGACAACAGCACAGTGGACTAATAGGCTTTCTAGCTAGTTGTTCGAATCGTACTACCTTAATAACTATTGACCTAAAGAAGTAATTGACAGTCGAAAATAAGAATTGCCGCAGTAAGAAATTTTGCGGTGAGCTGCTGAGTGCTGGCCAATGGAAACCATGAAATCGGAACTGATACAATATTCGACTTAAATGGCATACCACAAATTAATTGATGGAATTTAAAACACCACTTACCTACAATCAAACTGTACACTATAGTTCATTGAGAATTATTTTTTTCCTTTCACCTAATGTAAGTCGGAAATTGTCTCAAACCATAAATAAGGCGCCTGCTTTACTCCATGCAGTGCCTTTTTAAAATTTCAGGTTTCTAAACGAAGGACTTAAATAATCCAGAAGTACTTATAGGTTTCATCAGCGTGAGAACAACAATCTGGTAGATATGCTTTTGGCATGAAAGATTTTATTCATCCAAAGGAGGCGTGAATAATTTCTTGAACACTTGGATATTAAAGTGGTTTATCTTTTATCAATACAGCTAGGCTCTGTCAGCGCTATACACACCGTTTATTGGACCCAAAATACCTGAAACAGGCGTTCTCCAACAACTGATGATTTGTCTTAGGAGAATCAGATTCAGTTATTAACTGATTGAGCTATTTAAAGCTGTAAAGTTTATTCGTCAGCCGGCATTAATTTGGCGAGTCATTCTCAATCTTGCATATGATTCCATTTAAAATATCTTAGGATTCCAACATCCATAGCGTTGGTTTTTTGGACCTTGGTTTGATCGACTATGGTTACCCCAGCCATTGAAAGTTGCGAAATTTACTTTTCAGTCGTCGCTAAATTAGGCCTTGACTTGGGCCTTCCATATCAGTTCAACTAGTTATTAAATATTGTTTATCCCCAGATGCCACTAGTCTAATTGTCAGTAATGATAAATCTAAATTTCATTTATGGAATTAAAATAAATTACTTGGCCAATTTTGATATATTTTCGAGTTTTTAGCCGCTTCGACATTGTTATTTGGCTATAACATAATTATGTAAAAAATGTTGCAGAGAACAGCACTATTTGGATTTTTGCTAGGAGTTGTGGGAAGTTTGTCTATGTGATTTATAAAGACAGACAGTTAATTGTTGAAAATTATTGGAGTTGACAATAGTTTTTAATGTGCTAATTGTTCTGATCTATGGCCAATTAACTAGGCATGCCACGCCAGACGGTAGCAGCCAAATCTCCCAGGCGTTGTCTCAGTCAATTGGCCCGCGCTTAACCCTGTCGACCCGCGACAAACTATTTTAAGTACGTGCTGGCATTTTTTGGCCGTCCAGCAGCAGCTCGCTCCACCAACAAAACATTAACCTTTGGGCCAAATAGGTGAACCATTTAGTCGTGGCTTGCGGCAAAGGTTTGACTCACCGACAAACAACTTAAATGCACCATATATGTTTCGGTATCAAGAAAAGTTACGGTTTATTGTTAATTATTCTGCTGCTGCCTGAAGTGTTCAGTAAAAACAAACATCCCCGGAAATGTCATAATCCCACGGTGAAGTTTTACATTGAAGTCTTGATTTTACCTTAAAAGTAATAATAAAACAAACAGTAAATCGAAAAACTATAGAGTAATAATACACATTTAAATTTATGGAAACCTATTGAACATAAACAAAGCTTTCCAAAAAAAAAGAACAAAGCTTTACGGTGACCACCGATCTGTGATTGTGTAGCATTTTTCATATCACCGTCGACGTGGGTCCAACCAGGAAATTATTGGGCTGGGTAAAAATTATTCTCACCTTTTTATCAGTTGCAATCAATCTCACAATTAACCACAATCACAACTACTTTTTCTTAATCATAATCATTATGTCATTCACATCTGGTATGGCACCAGACTTGTACCCGACAGTACAGGAGTTTGCGGATCCAATAAATTATTTGTCGAAACCTGAAATCATTGAGTTGGGCGAAAAATTCGGTATTTTAAAAATCGTACCACCTGAGACATGGAAACCAAGTTTTTCAATTGATAAAAAAACGTTTAAGTTTCATACAAGATTACAAAAATTAAGTAATTTGAGTTTGGTCAACAGATCAAGGACCTATTTTTTGAAAGGTTTCAAACATTATTTACGTTCTAATAATATTAGATTTGATCGAAAATTCAATGGATTCTTCAAGATCAATTCGCCGGACACTACTATTACTAGTGTTAATATTCATGACATTTTTGTGAATAAAAGTTTTGATGATTATACTAAGTTAATTAGCAATGAGAATGACAAAAGAATATTCAATTATCTAATCAAGTACTCAAGCTATTATGATGAAAAGCTAATCAATAAAAACGATGAAACTTTAAAACATAAAACAATTTTGAAATTGTTTGATGATAATGAAGGCAATATAATTGACTTTTTAGGTCTTGAAGAAATGATTTATGAAAATAAAAAGAAAAATAGTTGTTCGCTATGTCATTTGGGAAATAATCCATATGACTTGTTAGCTTGTCATGGATGTGATTTCAAGGTCCATTTAACATGCTTATTATCGGAAAATCCGCTTCTAAACTCCGATAATATCTTTAAAAACAACTGGTTTTGTGAAAATTGTTTAATTGGCCTAGATTGTGATTATGGTTTTGAAGAAGATTTTGATGAGAAATTCACTTTGATAGAGTTTGAAAAATACTGTGAAGAATTAATGGAAGGCTTTAAGTTGAAAAATAACATAAATGAAATTAATATTGTCACGATTGAAAATGAATTTTGGAAATTGGTTGACAATACAAATAAGGGTAGTTCGGATAATTCAGATTTTACAGTTAGATATGGTGCTGATATTAATAAAAAAAATCTGAATGAAGTCTCAGGATTCCCAACAAGTCAGAATTCATTTATAAATAAATTTAAAGAATTACACTATATTAACCACAATTTTAACTTAACAAAACTTCCGTTTTCAAATGGATCATTGCTAAATTTCATTGATAAAAAGAATAATAAGAATTTAATTAGTGGTATGACGATTCCTTGGATATATATTGGTTCACCGTTTTCGACATTTTGTTGGCATAAAGAGGATCATTATACTTTGAGTGCAAATTATTGTCATGAAGGTGCTATTAAAAAATGGTATGGCATACCGTCCAAATTTAATGATAATTTTGAGAAAATTTGTGAAAAACATATTAGTCCGGATTATTTTAAAAAACAACCCGACTTATTGCATCAACTAATTACATTGATTTCACCGGAAGAAATCAGAAACTACTGCAATAGTGAAAATGGTGATGAAAAAATTGAAATTTATGAAATTAATCAAAAACAGGGGGAATTTGTTATAACATTTCCGAAAGTTTATCATGCAGGATTTAATGCAGGATTTAATATCAACGAGGCAGTCAATTTTACCATGCCTTATTGGATCAAATATGGTAATGAATCAATTAATGATTATAAAGGCATTCAAAAGGAGAACGTGTTTAATTTCTTTAAATTACTAAAGAATTTGATTGACAGTCTGTTATCTAAGGAGAGTGATTTCAAGGATTTAAATTTTTTAAATTACTGTTTTTATTTGTATTGTAAGGAAATTAGAAAGTTTTCTGAATTATTAAATGATGAATCTTTTTCCAGGCTTCACTCAAGCTTTGAGATTAAAAAATTTAGTGATAATGAGGAGGAGGAAGAGGAAGATGAGAGTATGAAAGAAAAAAATCAAAATAAAAATGAAGCTACTTATGATCAGGAAGGTGAGGATTCGGATTATGACTTGGAAGACGAGTCACAAAATGATGACTGTATTTGTGCAGATTGTAAAACTTATGTTAATTTTCAATGGATTGTTGTTGATGCTGTAAATGACTTTAAAGATCAAATTGGAACTAAGATCGAAAAACTTAGTGAACTTAATGAAGTGATTAAAAATAGAAGTTTTCAACTACCAACGCCCGAAAACTCCCCAGAAGAAAAGCAAGAACCAAGATTTGGAAATGAGAATACAATGGACTATTTAGTGAGAGGGAAAAGGAGGAGGTCAATGGGGACAGAAAGCAGGAGAATGAGCTTACGCGTGAAAAGTGAATTGAAGAACGAGAATGGGAACGAGAATGAGAATGCGAATGAGAATAGGAATGGGAACAAAATTAGGAAAAGTAATAGATTAATGCAAAAGCAACACAAAATTGAGATTTTTGACTTAACTGAGGAAATAGAGAACGACGATGTCAATTACAAGTACGATGAGGGGGCAACTGCAACTTCCAACAAAATCAATTTCAAAAGACGCTTATTATCGACATTAACAAGTAAAAGAAACGCGAATAAGAAGTTCGGCAAATTTGTATTGTGCATGAATTGTTTCAAATTGGAATGCGACACTCTTGACAAACTGCAGCTGGAGAGATTATCGAGAAACAGTTATATTTGTGAAGAGTACAGTTTAAAAGACTTGGAGCACTATGTGTGTGAAGATGTTTTACCTAAACTGAAGCAATTGAGTGTATAAAGTGTATAAAGTGCATGAAGTGCATTTAGTGCATGAAACATGAAACCTGTAATTCATACCAAGTACATAAAAGATGTAAAAATACATCATATATATCATATATAACGCCCACAACCAATATATCGCCTTCACAAACATGACAGTTTCCGCATTGGGATGCCCTTGGGCCCCAACCAATCACAGCGCACAGAGCCTTACTGGCACGTATTTTTGCTGGCAGCAAACTCTTTTCGTTAATTCGCCCAACCAAATTGCGCAGCTCTGTGATTTTCCACTCGATCGCTGTCTCTCAATTCTCTCGATTCTCAGACATCTCTCACTCCAACTTGCACCTCATTTAACTTCATTTTCATCTTTATTTCTATTTCCTCCCTTCCCTTTCTTCACATATTTGTTTATAATTCAAACACCACAGGATCAAATATTCAAGATGGTTGCAAGATTATTCGCTACTTCCACTAGAACCGCCTTCAAGTCAGCTAAGGCTATCTTAGCTTTGAACAGAGGTTTAGCCACCGCTGCTCCAGCTCTCGGTAAAGTTAAGTATGTAATTATTATAATTTAGTTTAGTTAGTTTAACATCTGTCATTCAAGTCAATTCAATTCACACCAATCTCCCAATTATGGCCTCAATCTATTACTTTGCATCCAATGGAATTACTCGTTATACTTTCAATTCGAACTTGAAAAGCTTGTTTTTAGTATTGATTTGGAATGCTTTTTTAATCAAATTTTACAAGTATGTAATTAGATCATTATTATTAAAACACACAAACTACTTTTCACATAATATTCACCTGTATAACCAATATACATTGGAGATTGTTGTGTTATTTGTCTCGGGGATGTCGTTCTAGAAAAAAATCCCCCTTGATTTTGATTTTTTTTTTCGATTTTTCTAAAGGTGCGAAAAAAAATGGACGCTGAAATTGGAACCAAAAATTCCTCAATTTTATAATTGGCGAATCACAATTGAGTATTGACTTTGATTAAGCTGTTGATAAATTGGAAAAGATTTTCTTTGTACTAACAATCATTCTCATTAATTATTATAGGGCCGTTATTGGTGCCGTTGTCGATGTTCAATTCGAACAAGGTCAATTACCACCAATTTTAAACGCTTTACAAATGGAAAACAATGGTACTAAATTAATTTTAGAAGTTGCTCAACATTTAGGTGAAAACACCGTCAGAACCATTGCTATGGATGGTACTGAAGGTTTAGTTAGAGGTCAACAAGTTAAAGATACAGGTTCTCCAATCTCTGTCCCAGTTGGTAGAGGTACCTTAGGTAGAATTTTAAACGTCATTGGTGATCCAGTCGATGAAAGAGGTCCAGTTGATTGTAAGGAAAGAAGACCAATTCACGCTGATCCACCTTCCTTCGTTGATCAATCTACCGAAGCTGAAGTTTTGGAAACCGGTATTAAAGTTGTCGATTTATTAGCTCCTTATGCTAGAGGTGGTAAAATTGGTTTATTCGGTGGTGCCGGTGTCGGTAAAACCGTTTTCATTCAAGAATTGATTAACAATATTGCTAAAGCCCATGGTGGTTTTTCAGTTTTCACTGGTGTCGGTGAAAGAACCAGAGAAGGTAACGATTTATACAGAGAAATGAAAGAAACTGGTGTCATTAACTTAGAAGGTGAATCTAAGGTCGCTTTAGTTTTCGGTCAAATGAATGAACCACCTGGAGCAAGAGCTAGAGTTGCCTTAACCGGTTTAACAATTGCTGAATATTTCAGAGATGAAGAAGGTCAAGATGTCTTATTATTTATTGATAATATTTTCAGATTTACCCAAGCTGGTTCTGAAGTTTCTGCTTTGTTAGGTAGAATTCCATCTGCCGTTGGTTATCAACCAACTTTAGCAACTGATATGGGTTTGTTACAAGAAAGAATTACCACTACCAAAAAGGGTTCTGTCACTTCCGTTCAAGCTGTTTATGTCCCAGCCGATGATTTAACTGATCCAGCTCCAGCTACAACTTTCGCCCATTTAGATGCCACTACCGTTTTATCTAGAGGTATTTCTGAATTAGGTATTTACCCAGCTGTCGATCCATTAGATTCAAGATCTAGATTATTAGATGTTGCTGTCGTTGGTCAAGAACATTATGATGTTGCCACAAATGTCCAAGAAACTTTACAAGCTTACAAATCTTTACAAGATATTATTGCTATTTTAGGTATGGATGAATTATCTGCTGAAGATAAATTAACTGTCGAAAGAGCAAGAAAGATTCAAAGATTCTTATCCCAACCTTTCTCAGTTGCTGAAGTTTTCACTGGTATCCCAGGTACATTAGTTAGATTAGAAGAAACTATTACTTCATTTAGAGATGTCTTAGCTGGTAAATATGATCACTTACCAGAAACTGCTTTCTATATGGTTGGTGGTATTAATGATGTTATTGCCAAGGCTGAAAAATTAGCTGCTGAAACTAAATAGATTCATGTGACTTAAAAATCATTTGAAAGTATTATTTATTTACATGTTTATGATAAAAAGATTAAAAATATAGAAATGATTTTTTATTTTTACCTTTTTTTGTTTTATGATTTTTATTAACTATTCCTAGTGTTTTTCCTATTTTTGTTATATGATTAACTTATTTTCTCTATATTTTATTTTATTTTTATTTATTTAGATAAAATTAAAGTATATGAGATTTATTTATTTATTTATTGATCAATTATTACATATATTCCGTTTAAAATTTTAGAACAGTGTTCTTAATTTATAAGGATTAAAATTAAACAACGCTTTTATAAAGTAAAAGAACACGTAGCGAAGGGAAAAAAGAAAATTCATATTTGAACTTAAATCCAATCTCTAAGGGCGTTGAAAAAATTGAAAAAAGGAGCATTATTAATTTTTAATCGAATTTATTTTACTTAATCCATCCTTGAAATATCTAATAATGAACTCGTTAATTAAATCAACAAGTGATTTTTTGGATAGACCAGGCTTCAATTGGAAAGGTTTAATTTTAGGTTTTACAGCAGCTAATTTTACATTTGAAACTTACCTTAAAATCAGACAGATTAAATGTGTTGAAGAAAATGGTAATAAAATTCCGAAACAATTAGAAGGTAAAATTGATTTAAAAACAGTTGTTAAATCAAGTGAATATTCCATTTCAAAGTTAAAGTTCAGTATATTTTCGGGAATTTTCAATTTAATCGAAAACACAATTTTCATTAAATATGATATTTTGCCAAAATTATGGTTATGCTCCAGAAATTTAATTCAGTGGTTATTGCCATCCTTTATAAATTCAAATATTATGACATCCTTATTCTTTTTAGGCCAATTTACTTTATTATCAATTATTCTTTCATTACCAATTCAGTATTACCAAAATTTTGTTTTAGAAGAAAAATTTGGTTTCAATAAATTGACAATCAAATTATGGATCACCGATACTTTAAAACAATTAATGTTAAGCATTGTTTTAGGTGCACCATTTATGGCTGGCTTTTTAAAAATTATTGATTTCTTCGGTGATTCTTTCATGTATTATTTGTCATTGTTTTTATTTGTCGTTCAAATTTTCTTCATTATTGTTTATCCAAAGTTTATTCAACCTTTATTCAATAAGTTAGAACCTTTAGAAGATGGTGAATTGAAAACTGAAATTGAAGAATTGGCTAAAAAAAATAAATTTCCATTGGATAAATTATACGTCATCGACGGTTCAAAAAGATCAAGTCATTCGAATGCCTACTTCTTAGGCTTACCATGGGGTTCAAAGCAAATTGTCATTTATGATACTTTAATTGAACATTCAACAATTAAAGAAGTTGTTGCTGTTTTAGGCCATGAAATTGGACATTGGTTTTTATCTCATACAACCAAATTAATGGTTATTGGCCAAATTCATTTATTCTCTATTTTCACAATTTTTGCTGCTTTTGTTAATAATAAATCATTATTTGAAAGTTTTGGTTTTATTAATGAACAACCTGTCATTATTGGATTTTTATTATTCAGTGACGTTCTAAAACCTTTAGATGCTGTTTTAGAGTTTGGCATGAATTTATTATCAAGAACCTATGAATATCAAGCCGACGCATATGCGGTTAATCAAGGTTTTGGTAATGAATTGAAAACTTCTTTGATTAATTTACATAAAGAAAATTTAAGTAGTTTGGTTGTTGACTGGTTATATTCTGCTCAAGCTTACAATCATCCACATCTTGTTGAAAGATTAGCTTATATCGATGATGTTATGGATCAAAATAAAGAAAAAAATAATTAGTTAATTGGCTGTTTATTTGTTTATAGTTAAATAGAATATTCTGTTTATTCACCTAAAAGGGTAACCGCGCTTATTTGTTTTGAGTGTAAAAACCGCCAAAGATCCTCGGACTACAGAAGTGACAAAACGTAAATTAGTCATTTTAGTCGGCAAAGCAATGGGGGAATGAATCAGTTGAGGGGGGAATTTTGTAGAATAAGTAATAACATAAAATTAATATTAAACCGTGTAGCAATAAAAAGCTGTAGATACTTGACTAAACATCTATTTAAGCTAATCATTTTTCGTATTTTTTTTTTCCCAGAGTTTGAAAAATTTTAATGAATAAATCAAGTTTGTCTTTACAACTCCCCACAGTAGTTTTTTTTCTTTAACTTTGGTTTCGTATTTGTTTCCAATTATGATAACAATACGCAATAAACAGTTTAATAGATCATTCAATTCATCTATTAAATTACTACATACGACCACAAAACCAAAATCGAAATCAAAATCTCATGAATTTTTAACATTCGAGTCAAACCATGATAAACATGAGAAATTAAGTAATGAAAAGAGAGATTTAATTTTAACAATTTTAAATTCGACAGCAACAAAGCGTGAAGCAAAATCTTATTTTGCGAAATATTCATTACTTGAGAAAAATGATATTTATAAAAATAAAAATAAATTAATCACCGAAGTTAAGCCAGAACCTAATTTAAAAGAAGCAAAAAGGGAAGAAAAAGAAAAGGATAACGATACCGATATCTTAACACACAACAGAAAATTTGATAAATATATTGATAATTTATTAGTTAAACATTCAAATACACCTACTTCAAAATGGTCTAATGATGAGCCAATTAAAACAGATGAAAATAAAAATGAAATAAAATTAACAGCAACAATTCGTACATGTTTTTTGAGAATTAAAAACTTGAATTTAATTTCAAAAGAAATTTTAATTGGTTTAGCAACAATGTTAGATAAGTCACTAAAGTTAGGTGTGTCTCCAATAATAATTTTAGATACAAAGGATAAAGTTGAAACGTTGGATCAGATTAATATTTTAATGGAAACGATGGGTGATATTTTACCATTACGCTCGATTCAAGGATTATTCGAATTAGGAAATGAAAATAAAATTGAAATTGTACTACCTGAAATGTTAGGGATACCATTATTCTCAGGAATTATACCAATTATATCACCACTGGTCGTTGATGACCAACAATCTAGAATGAAATGTATTGATTCTCTACAAATTATGCAACAGACTATAAAATGTTTACAAAATTTAAATGAGTTAGAGAAAAGATCAAATAATGATGCTGGAGAGTTTGTTACAATTGAAAAAATTGTTTTTATCGACGATGTAGGTGGGCTACCGAGTATTGAAAGAGGACAATCAAGTCATGTTTTGGTAAATTTATTGCAAGAATATAATACTATTTTAAATGAATTAAAAGACAAATGCCATCTAAAAAAGTTTGAAAGATTGGAACATGTTAAAAATTTAAAAGAGATGAAAATTTTATTAGGTGAAGTTCCTAAAGCAACTGGTATCATTACAACTCCAAAAATGGCTGCAAGAGAAGAAGAAAAGCAGATTGAAAAAGAAACAAATCCAATCATTTACAATATTTTAACTGATAGGCCAACAATTTCCTCTTCACTTCCTGTTGGACTGAAAAAAACTCCACAACTACATACTACAATTCTCAAAAAAGGTATGAATATTAAAATTTATTTATCAAATGATCCTACTAACGGTTTAAATCTAATCGAAATGGAAAAACAGGGAAAAGTTGACTTAAACAAATTAAAACATTTAATTGATGATTCATTTGGAAGAAATCTGAATTTAAAACATTATTTAGATAGAATTAACGGTAACGTTGCAGGACTCATTATTGCTGGTGATTATGAAGGTGGTGCCATTATCACATGGGAGATTGGAAATGAAAATGAAAAACCTGTTGCTTATCTAGATAAGTTTGCTGTTGTTAAAAAATTGCAGGGCATCCCAGGTATAGCGGATATTGTATTCAAAGCAATGTTAAATAGTTTTACTGGCGAATTACTTTGGAGATCCAGACAAAACAATCCTGTTAATAAGTGGTATTTTGAAAGGTCGACAGCAAATCATTGTATCAATGGTACACAATGGCGATTATTTTATGCGGGTGAAAAACCATTAACTGAAAAATCTCTGGAAGGTTATAGCAAAATTTGTTCATCTATCAAGCCTTCCTTTGATATTTGATGTAAGCAGAGTAAAAATGAAGGCACAAAAATAATCATATAAATTTATAGAATCGCTTTTTTTATTGTACGTCAAATTAAAAGTTATACATGAAGGAAAGCGTTATCAAAACATTCAAAATTAAAAAGTTATATAATAAAATTGATAGATCATATCATCTTTGACATATAAACACCTTCTAATTCGTACCCCAACCTTTTATAATAATTTCTAACTCCCACACCAGAAATTACACTAATTTTTGAGGATCCATGTTCTTCTTTAGCAATTCTTTCAGCTTCCTCCATCAATAAAGTACCAAAACCTTGATGTTGAAATTTTCTTGGATCTCTTGAATGTAACGGAACGACAGAACCATAGACATGTAATTCTCTAACAATTGAGGTTTGTTGGTTCTTAAACTCTTTTCTATAAGTATACTTCTTTGATGCTTTTCTCAATCGTAATAAACCGATTAAAATATCTTGCTTGGGATCTTCATATGATAAAAAGGTCTCCCAACCACCATTTGCATAATAATCCCTTCTAATTAGTTCAACCTGATCTGGTTGAATTTTATGATGGACCTCCTGAATACCAACTTCTCTAGTTCTGACATCCCTACAAGATGTACCAAAATCCTTCATTCTGGCCAATGCTAATTCTCTTAAATTACCATTCTCAACGCCAGAAGTCACTAATGGCATTGGAATATCTCTCTGAACTCTATAAATTCTAGTCCACGGTGGAACCAGTGCCATAATTCTTGCAACCAAATCAATCAACATATTTGCATTGTATGATTTATATAAACCATTTTTCCAAAGTTCATATAAACCTGTACCTCTAATAACTAATGTTGGATAAATCTTCAAACCATCAGTTCTAAAAGCAGGATTCTCAAAATATTCTTTAAACTGTTCCAAATCTCTTTCCATACCAACATTTGGTAAGTCAGGCATCATATGTGAAACAACTTTATAACCTGCATCTTTTGCATATGAAAAAGTTTCACAAACAGCTTCCACTGTATGCCCTCTATTGGTATCTCTGGCCACATCTTCATAAACCGATTGGACACCTATTTCCAATCTAGTACATCCATATCTTAGCATGTCATCTAAATGAGTCTGTGTACAATAATCAGGTCTTGTTTCAATGGTTATACCAACACACTTAGTTTGTGATTCTTGCGAAAATGAAACTGCTTCATCCAAGTCCGTACCATTATAACCAGTTAAGGCATTGTGTAGTTGAACAATAAATTCTTCCCTATAATCTTTTGGCAATGACATAAATGTACCACCCATAATAATATATTCAACCTTATCAATTGAATGACCCAACTGCCTTAGTTGTTCAATTCTACCTCTCGCTTGTTCATAAGGATCATAACGAGCTCTAATTGCACGCATAGATGTTGGTTCATAACCTGTATATGATTGTGTCGAATACTCGAAATCAGAATCTGGACCACCAGGACAATAGACACAAATATTACCTGTATATGCAATGTGTGGACATCTGTGTGGTTTAGACATAACTGCAACAACGGCAACACCAGAAGCCGTTCTAACAGGTTTTGCCTTCAATTTTGGCAATAAATATTTCTTATACTGATCTGGAATGGAATTAATAACATCTGTAAGACGTGGTTGTTGTTTTAGTTTATATTTCTTAGAGTATTTGATAATTATACCGTTAAGATTGACTTCTTTTGATGACGTTAAAGATTGAACTAATTCTAAAGAAATATCTGCACAACATTGAATAAATCTTTCCTTTTCACTGGCCATTTTTGGACCAGATTTAGGACCTTTTGGAGACATGGTTGTATATTTTATTATTTAAAACAAAATAAATTTCTATGAAACTATTCAAATTCATGAGAACTAAAATTTTTCAATTGCCAATAAGGCATCTCTACACCAGAAGATATCCCTAACACGTCGTGAATTATTTCTCGTTGAAGAAATCGTAAACTCGACAGAATCAGATTGAACGTAAATGTTTTTTCCAAGCTGATACTAAGCATTATCTGTTGTTAGACATGGCAGCAACAAAAAAAAATAACAAGAAGAAGAAATCCGGCAAGAAGGCCAAGAAGACACAGGCCCAGCCCGAAGCAAATGTTCCTAGCGGAAGCCCAGATATAGCTGAGGAAGCTCGAGAGAATATTGGGGATATTGGAGACGAAATTAATGCTACAGATTTAGATAGTAGCCCAGATAATTTAGATGCTGCTCAATCAACAAGGCTTCAAAGTTTAGAAAAAGAAAACAATGGTGTTTCAGTGAATGCATTTGATGAAGTAAAACCAACGCCTCTTGGTATTCGGGGAATCAAATCAATTGAGCTTGAAACACAATGTGAGACCCAAGAAACAAATAATTTGGATGCAAATCATAACTCAATACTTGAAAAACCAATCGAAACTTTTATGGAAGAGCAAATTCCAATTCTCGAGGCTGATTCCGAATCCCATCGAATTACCAGAACAACGATGAAAGATGGAGACTCCGAATCAATTCAAAATCAAATTCAAGAGGGCTCATCATCTAATACAGGAAATCATAGAGAACAGGATGTTACTGTTGATTCAATTTTGCCGGAAGAAAACAATAAATTACTTGAAGCTAATGATATCGAAAAAAGTTTGCCAGAAAATATAGCCCGTGAACTTGAAGTTGAAAAGCGGGAGGAAAAATATATCAAAGAAGATACGCCTTTGATTAATGAAGGTGAAGAAGGAGAATCCATGCCCTGGGATAATGAAGAAAACGAAAAAATTGAAATTATGCCTTGGGATAACGAACTACAGCAAATTAATGTTGAATCTCCTTCAACTGAAAATATTACTAATGAAATCACACGTTCCGAAGTTGAGATTTTATATCCTTTGGAAGAATCTAATCAAAAGCAAGTGAGACAAGAAGTATCTACGCCAATGAATAATGCAGCGATTAATATATCAAAGGAGGAAGAATCAATTTCATGGGATAATGATCAACTTAATATTCCTAATCAAGAAGAAAATATGCCTTGGAATACTGAAGAAAAGCCCACAGAGCAAATATCACTCGATAAAGTCTCATCTCCAGTTTTACAGGACAAAAAAGAATCAATGCCATGGGATAATGTTGAGCTCAATAATCATGATACTGAGGAAAATATGCCTTGGGACACTGAAGAAAAGGCCATAGAACAAATACCAATGGATACCTCTCCAGCTTTAGTTTCAAAAGACGAAGAAGAATTAATGCCGTGGGAGAGCTTGGAAACTAAAGAGGAGATAAATACAGATTTTAACGACGAGCAACACCAAAAAACTAATGGTCGTATTTTTGAAAGCCATCAATCAATACAAGACGATGCTAATTCCATTGAAGAATCTACGAGAATGGATGAACAAGTTGAAACTGATAATCTTATTGAGCAAAAATTGATGCCATGGGAGGGAGAACCGGAAGTTGAGGATAAGTTAAACATTTCCGATACGATTACCGGTAAAGTGAATGAAGATGATTTATTTTTAAATGATTTAGCTCAGAAAGTGGAGCAAAAAGAAAATGAAACCGAAAATAAGTTCCATTTCCTGGAGGATGATGATGAAATTTTGTTGGACGACGTTATGGACGATGATTTATTAGACGATGATTCTCTAGAACAAGCAAATAACACAAGTCAATTATCTGGCGATCAAACTGTTTTAATTACACCAGCAAAAAAGGCATCAAGATACCATCCTGCGCCACTCATCCCACCTTCAAACACATTTATTCCTTCTCAAAGGACATCTTTAGTTCAGCCCCATATTATTCCTGCGTTTAATGCATTAGTTCCGGACAATAAAAAAAATATTGAAAATGCTTTTCACTCTCAAAAACTAGCTGACTCCTTGAAAATTGAAAAACAAAAAAACGATGCATATGATTTTCCATCTGACTTATTGGCAAAACATTCGCCTTTAGTTAATGTTAAACCACAAACTCAAAGCATTTATACAAGACTCGAAAATGAGGTTCAAAACCAGCAGCAAAATGCATTGGAGTTTGCACCACCACCACCACCTCCTCCGCCAATATCAAATCCTAGAAGATCCAGTAATATAACTCCTATTTCATCCCCTTTAGTTCGTCCAAGTTCCTTGATCTCACAAACTTCATCTATAAATCCTTATGCAAAGCCAGTAACGGCAACTGGCAATATGCCTCTCCCAAAACAGTCATTTTTTTCTGAATTGCCGGTTCCGTCCAATGTTAAGAATGCCAATAATTTACATTTAAAAAATCCATACGAAGCTATTGAAACTTCTCCATCATTTTCAAATGCATCTCTGAATGAAATAAAGCCTAGAAATCGATACTCTGCTTCCATAAGTTCAGACAGCTCAAAGTTGAACTCCCCCAAACCACCAGCTATGAATATTAAGCCAAATCCATATGGACCACCAATGAACCAACAATCTACTGTCAGTTTACGTGCAAAGTCATTAGCTGCGAAACCATTGAAACCTTCTAATCCATATGCGCCACCCGAAGCAGGCGGTCACCTTAGAAACCCTTCAGCCAATATACCAACACCTGCTGAGGTTAATCCGAATGTTGTGCCAGTTCCTATAAAGTCTCCTATTAGTATGATTAGCCCTCAAAAACCATCTTTTAGGTTAAAATCTGCTTTTCCAGTACAAGCACAAGAACAACAGATGATGCCACCAAATACTACACAGATTCAGAATCAGCAGCCATTATCGTTCCCGATATCACCAATACAACACCAATACCCAGAACAACCGCAACAACCTTTTGTTGCAAATAATTCTCAATCACAATTTGCTCCGCCGTCAAATGTTGGAGGGAGGTATGCACCACAGTCACAATCCCAATCACAAACTCAAATGAAACAGGGCATGATGCAATTTCCAGCTCAGAACTTATCACATACACCACAGCCAAGATCTGTTAGTAAATATGCAAAGCCACCAGCTACTTCAATTAATGATATGTATGGTTCAAATATTGTCACTAGTAATGCCACATCAATGCACTCAAGAAGAAAATCAGTTTTACCACCTGCTCCAGGATTCACTGGTAAAATAAATGTTGCTGATGCAGGTAACTTTACCCCTGCTCCAGTTGTCATTAATCCTGAAAACTTGGTAAGAAGACAATGGCCGCTATTCAGTTTTTCTGCGGCAAACAATGTTTTATCTATGATTCCATCCTCCGATGGATATGGCCATTCAATTACGAATATAAAAATTTCCGATATTTCAGCAGTTATTAAACAGGAACCCTTATATGCGTCTTTTCCAGGTCCTTTATTGAAAAGTAAGTCGAAGAAGAAGGACATCTGTAAATGGATTGCTGATAAAATTGACTCCTTAAACTCATTAGATGATATGCTCATAAACTGTGAACTAATGACCTGGAAAATTTTAAAAGTGATGGTTGAACACATTGATAAACCAAATGATTTTGTAAAGAATAGAGAATATATTGAACGGTTAACAAAAGTTTTGAATCCATCTTTGGTTGTTTCTGGTGAGGACAGTAATAGCATTGATATTGTTGCTATTTCTAGGTTATCTCAAGGCTTCAATCAGGAAAAAAATTATAATTCACACAAGGTGGATATTCATGGTTTATCTAAGATTCATGACTTACTAGAGTCTGGTAATAAAAAATCGGCATTAGAGCTCGCACTTTCTGAAAGTGATTGGGCAATGGCTTTAGTTATCAGTCATATTATGGGACCATCTGCTTTTAACCAGATCATTAAACTTTATGCATCTGTTACTTTTGATAACAAGGATGCATTGGGCCAAGATTTAAGTTTTTTTATTCAGTCTACTACACATGAAGGTATCTCATTGGACCAAATGATTGGTCGGGAATCATGGCTTGTTACAAACTATAAAACAGTGATTCCTTTTATTTTATTAAACAATCCCGATCCAGGTAATTTTTTGTTGCAATTAGGAGATTTGCTATTGAAATCTGGGAACACTGAGTATTCAAAGTTGACCTTTTTGTTATCGGGCCTGCCATTGATTCCCAAAAACTTATCCCATCTTCCCTCTAGTATTGATTCTATGATTGTTGACGAAATATATGAATATATTTTGTTGTCGTCGGGTAATATTCCACAAGCATTTGCTAATGGGTTTCCACACATGGTTCCGGTTAAAATTAAACATGCTGGGTTTCTCATTGATTTTGGATATAGTGTGGAAGCTAAGAAATATACTGATTTCACACAATCATTGGTTTCATCTAAACAATTATTTTGTGATCACACTACAATTTTGGCACAGCAACAAATTTCAGATAGAATGGCTCAGATAATTAATTATGGGTCTGGTTGGTTAGGTAGTAAGTTAAGTAAACCTAAATTAGATAAAGTCTGGACCACATTAGACAAGTCTTTCAATAAATTTGTTTCAGGAGAAGAAATTTCTAAACCTGAACAAAAGACAGACGGAGTTTTTTCCAAATTTATTTCGCCTGACGTCTCTCGAGTGAATTCTGTTCAAGATTTAAGTGATATTCACCAAAATGGCCAAATTATACCTCTAGTGAATCCCTATGCTAGGATAGAAAGAAGATCGACCACAGCTGATATCACAAATTTACCACCTGTTTCATCCAATATCCCAATATCCCAGTCCAATATTTCAAATATTTCAAATAATGTTTATGCTTCGTTATCATCCAGTGTTTCTCTGCAAAACTTTCACGACGAAAATAAAAAGGATAATAAATTTTATGAACCTCGATTAAACAAACCACTTGAAGGTATTGTTTCAGACGTCAAGGTCGAGAAGAAGGAGCATGCTGAATATGGTTATCCGGTTTCTAGAACAGGCTCTATTGTAGAGATGTCTAATGTACAATCGCATATTCCAAGAAATCCACCTATAAATCCGCATTCTCCATCAGAAGTGCCATCACTTATTCGTCACTCAAGTCAATATTTACCCCCAGTGGCAACCAGTCCTTCCACTCATCATTCTATGATTTTGAATAAAGTTGATCCTTCAGCAGTACCAAAACAATCTGCACCTTCATCTCCGCATGCTCCATATATTGCGTATGTTCCACCTTCTACATCTATGCCGCCCGTTTCAAATTCGCCATCCATTCCGTCTGTTCCATCTGCTGCTCGTGCTCCAGTTGTTCCATTTGCCTCGCCTGTTCCATTTGCTCCATCTGCTGCACGATTTTCGCCACTTGAAAGCAATGGTTCGGCTGATCTAGTGGATACCGTCCACGATCTTTCACATTCCCCATCTACTGCAATCAGTACTTCTCATATGCCTACAACTGGCACTACAGAAGTTGATAGCCCAACTCCCGTTGCTTTTGCTTCAAAACAGCCAATCAGGACTAGAAATCTCTACGCTCCAACTACTTCACGGAAGAGTTCGGGAGCTTTAAAGAAGCCGGCTAAGTCTCCCTACGCTCCAGCTAACTTCGATGGTAACGCACCAAAGCGTAATCCGTTTGATGACATGGGTATTCCAGAAGACACAGGTGGTTACGATATTTATACTCTGGGTGGTTATCATGTGCCTCCTGCGGGTCAAAATGTAGCTGAAGATATAAAAATGGACGAAAGTCAAAGTCAAGACAACAAAAAAATCCAAAACCCAGATCTAGAAGTTGAAGATATTGAGACGTCTTGTAGCATTGATGAACGTTTAGAAGGTGATTGGCCACAGGTTAATGATAACATTCCTATGAGAAACCCAGAGGAAAATATGTTGAATCCACCTAATTTTAAAAAGGGTGCTGATCATTTGAAGTCGATGTTCAACCCACCAACTGGAAAATCTGGTAATGGTGATTCTCTACATAAGGCTATATCCCCAGTTTATCAGATTACTGATCAAAAGAAATTTTATGCTCAAGA
This sequence comes from Kregervanrija pseudodelftensis, assembly GCA_030580115.1. NCBI lineage: Eukaryota > Fungi > Ascomycota > Pichiomycetes > Pichiales > Pichiaceae > Kregervanrija > Kregervanrija pseudodelftensis. Next base: position 125,812 of record JAKTSJ010000002.1, read on the forward strand.
TACTGGTGAATATTATGATGATGTTGTGGACGACGACGACGACGAGGATGATGATGATGAGAAAAATAAACAGGAAGATAGAAAGAAAAATGATGAAGAAAGAAAACATCAAGAAAAGTTAAGAGAAAAGGAAAAGGAAAAGGAAAGGGAAAAAGAGAATAAACAGAAAGACGAAACCCAGAAGAAGGAAACTGAAGCGGCCAAAAAGAGTGAAAATGGAAGTTGGTTTGGTTGGCTAGGTAAAAATAAAGGTGATAAGCCAGCACCAATCAAAGCAAAACTGGGTGAAAAGAGTGCATTTTATTATGATGAAGATTTGAAGAGATGGATTAATGGAAAGGCGTCATTGGTGGAACAAGCTGCAAATGCTCCGCCCCCTCCTCCTGTTAAGAAGGCTAATACATCTCGATTACCATCTGCAAGTTCATCGACACCAATGTCATCTGAACCACCAACTGCAGTTCCTTTTCCATCTATGGGTGGCCCTCCACAAGTCAAGCAGCGTATTGGTAACCTAAAGAAGGATAATATTAATGATTTATTGAGTATGGCCTCACCAAGTTCTACGAGAAAGTCAAAAAGAGGACCACGTAGAGGTTATGTTGATGTTATGGCTCAGCAGAAATAGATTTGCAGGATGATATTACAAATTTTGATTTTTAATGATTTTGTATTACCATTTACTTGAATAGTTACAGTATATGCATTTTTTTATTTTAATACGTTATTGGCTCTTAGAATCTTAAGTTTGACTATCGGTAATTACAAGATATTTTTTGACCGCGCGACGTCTGGTTAAACAATTATTATGTGGGAGATGCATTTTTTTTAATTTCTTAAAAGACGATTATATATAGAATCGTTAGTCCGTAACTTTCTGTCACTTATTATCTTCATTAATTATGGGGGATAATAACAAAGGATTTGCAATCGATGTTCCCATCACCAATTTGGACGATGAGGACATTGACAACTTCAGAATGGATGATGCGGAATATGACAACGAAAACTATTCCTTTGATCTTGACGCTTTAGGGTTTGCAGATCGTCAAAATCCCATAGTGACAGGTTTTAAACGTATCAAATCTTTGTTTTCAAGACATGGAAACAATAGTGGTTATCTTGATGATATCGAATTGATCGATAGAAATGATTCAATTTCCAGTTCCGCACAATTCGAAGACTATAGTTATCATTCCCGGAAACATCATCGTTGTCAAGTTCCCAAAAAATTTATTTTGCATTTTGGTTTGCTTATAATCATTTCACTATTAATTACAATAATTGTTTTATTTACTACTTCTGCCAAGAAAGGAGACTCGATAGTAGCAAAACCGAACGGAGATCATGAAGTTCAAAAAATTTTATTAACAAATGGTACGGAAGATTTCTATGCTACTACAATTTTAATTTCTCTTGATGGGTTTCATCCACATTATATATCTGAAAAAAACACACCATTTATGCATAAATTACTTACGGGACGAGGATATGCAGCTCCATATATGATTCCCACTGATCCATCTGTTACATTTACGAACCATTGGACTTTGGTTACCGGATTGAAACCAATATATCATGGAATCGTAGGAAATAAATTCTTTGATACATTTTATGGAGAAACATTTAACCGTGCAAATGCATCGATTGCCATGAATCCGAAATGGTGGGGAGGTGAACCCATTTGGACAACCGCTAAAAAACAAGGTTTAAAAGTAGGTACGCATATGTGGCCAGGTAGCGAAGTTATATCGAGCGAAGGCTTAGGTCCAGATTTCGTTGATGCTTTTAATATTTCAGAAGTTTTAAGTAAAAAAGTTGACAGAATATTCGAATGGCTAGATCTAGGGGTTGATGAAAGGCCAGAGTTAGTTTTATCTTACGTTCCAACAATTGATACTTTGGGCCACAAATATGGTATTTCTGGTACAGAACTTGAAGAAGGTTTAACATATGTTGATGCATTTTTGGAAGATTTATATTTGGGTTTGTATGAAAGAAATTTGGTTGAATTGGCCAACGTCCTAATTGTCTCTGACCATGGAATGTCCCCAACTTCATATGATAGGTTGATTTACCTTGATGATTTAGTTAATGTCGATAAAATTGAACATTTTGATGGATGGCCATTATTTGGTTTGAGACCTTTTATTGAATTTGAGCTTGATGTTATGTATAAAGATATGAAGTTAAAATGGGAAAAGCATCCAATGAAAAATTTTTTTGACGTTTATTCAAGGGAAGAGATAATTGATACTTTATTTGGCGGTTCTGATTCAGAATATTCCTCTCGTGTTGCTCCGATTTGGGTTATTCCAAAAATTGGGTATTCTCTTACAACAAGAAAAGATATGAAGGGAAAAAACTCTTATACTCCTAAAGGTGTTCATGGTTATGATAGTAATGAAGTTTTAATGAGATCATTATTTTTATCTACAGGACCTTATTTCAGTAATAGATTGGATAAATTCAATTTGAAACCTTTTGAAAATACTGAAATCTACAATATTATTTGCGACAGTTTAAATATTATACCTTCTCCAAACAACGGTACTGGATTACCTTCCATCATTAATAAAAACCAGTTATTAGATGATTCTTGGAAAGATGTTTATAGTTATCCAAATGTTTCATTTGAAGTGGACGTCATAGATACTGCATCTACATACGATTTATTATGGGCACTTCCTCAGATATCTAATAATTTAAAACCGGGAAAACAATTAGACGAGGAAATTGACCACGAAGATGCGACAATTGATGATGAAAACCATGGCAACGGTGATAATGATGATAACAATGATGAAGATGGTAATGAAGAAGAGGATGATGATAAAGAGGATGATGATAAAGAGGAAGAAGAAAAAGGAGAAGAAAAAGCTGATGACCATGACAACGACGATGAAGATGATGATAATGGTGATAATGGTGAAAATGGTAATGATGACAATGATAATACTAATGATAATGACGGTCATGGTAATAATAAAGATGATGGTAACGATGCAAAAAAGGGCAAAAATGATAAGAATAAAAATAAAGATCCTGAACATGAATATGATGCTAAAAAAGGTGAAAAACCAGAAACTCAAACAGAAGAAAAGAACAAAAATAAGGAGCATAAAGGTAAGAATATGTGGAATAAAATAGGAAAAGTTTTTGATGATCTTATGGATGATGTGGAGGAACTTGTTGACGATACAATAGAAGACATCCACAAACTTGCGGAGAAGAAAGGTAAAGGAAAAAATGGTAATGATAACGGTAAGAAAATTGAGAAAATAAGTTGAAAAATAAAGCTATACACATAATTATCATGAAATACAGTACATAATTTAATAAGTAACAAACAGTTCGTCTTAAAAAAGTTAAGTAAACATTTGAAATAATAACCGATAAAGCGGTGTTAATTCAAAGATAAGAAAAAAAAATTGGTGGGCTGAAAATTTTTCAGTCGGTCAGTCTCGTATACACACTATCTTTCTTTCCCTTCTAGTACCCAACAATACATCTTCTGCACAAATAAGCTCTGTTTTTAACCTAAACAATTTTATTAATAATACACATACTAAAAGCATCCCTATAGAAAAACAGAATCATGCAGTCTGATCTGTTTAATACTCAAATGAATAATTTATCGCTATATACATCACCACAAAAAGCTAAACTCCCCATCACCTTACCATCACCACATTCGAAATCAGCTAAATCTCCAGTTTTTACATCAATATCAGGGTCAACTTTAAACCATAAGCTACCTGATAATTCAAAGGTACAATCGCTATTGAATGCAAATTCAATAAAAAAGGATAATATTTATAGAACAAAATCTTCAGAAATGTCCAAGCCAGTTGAAATTGACCAACCAATTGATAATTATGATGTTCAATGTTCTCCAGAATTATTGGCCAGTTCTGTTGGTTATGAGTTGGGAGGTGTGTTGGTTCCATCTACATCAAATATATCACTTTTATCGTTAAATCAGCAACCACAACTTATAAATAATTTTGATAGTAATCAAGATTCATCATCATTAACTAGACACAACTATGCAAACAGAAAATTAACTAAACAAAGAATTCCTAATTCACAGCAACAAAACCAATCTACAACATCAACATCGATGACCAACTCCCATAATTTACCGTCACCTGTTCTATCCCATTCACAGTTGCCAGGGATTAGTAGTCGCAAGTCATCCTTTAATTCACCCACAGCGGCAAGTTCAGCAATGTTTGTAAGTTCTGGTTTTTCATCAAGGCCAAGTGTGAGAAGATCAAGTTCAAATATGGCAAGTCAACAGCAACCTATACAAATTACTCGTGGATTAAATATTAGTAGTAGGCAGTCAAACAACAATTTATTAGAAAGTTATCAAACTACCATTGAACCAGATTCCCCCTTTTTAACACCAGTGTCAGCTGCAGGTTCACCATCCAATTATTTTTTAAACAATGCATCCCCTCCAAATTCATTGAAATCGCACACATCTTCCTATATGAATTCTAATTTATCACATTCATATCAAACAAATAGGTATAGTAGACCGAATTCATCAAGACAACAAGCTCAGCAGCTAAACTTGACTTTAAACCTAGGGTCACAATTGAAGAATTCTATTAATCGAATGGCAGCTACGAACGATAATGTATGTTTTAATGCCCCAATTAGTGCTGCACCTTTAAGTAGACAAGATTCAATTGGTGATTCAATCGGTGGCAGGTCACCGGAATTTGCTCCTGTGTCACTGACTTTACCTCCGATGACACCATTAACATTGTCTATACCCATTGAATTGGAGTCCAGATCCAATTCTAATACTATTATTGATGAGAAGGACGATGATAGTAATAATTTCGTTATAGATTACTCGAATGATATCGATATCGATGACCAGGATGTTTTCGGTGAAAGATTAGAAGATGAATTGTAATCTGATCATTTGATTGTTACTTTTAACAGTTATTGTAAATTTTCTTGTATAGTGTTATCTTAGATATATTTATACAAAGGCTAATTTTAAAATTCAATATTAAAGATAAATTAAGCTTTATCTAAATTTAAATTTATATAAGAATCTGTCTCCGAAATCATAAATTAAGTTTGGTTGAGAACTTTGTTTTGTATTTAATCAAAAGCATGATATTTATTAATAACTACGTTTAACAAATTAATAGTAGTATATATTAGGCGTGAACTAAATTTAGTTTTTAAACTACATTCTCATAGTTCTGCTCCTATTGTCACTTGGGCATGGACAGTAAATTGAATCATGGATTTTGCAAAAAGATATTTTCCCTTCATTTTTCTGTCTTTTTTTTTTTTTTTTTTTTTTTCAGAGTGGGCGGGCCTGTTTCTATTTTTAGCTTAAATTTTTCTGTTCAAGTAACGGTAATCATTAAGTCGTTTTCGGTCTCGGTTTGTTGATTTGTTAACTAACCACTTTATTGTGCCATATTCTAAAAGTTGAATCTGATTTTTATATCTATTGACTTAAACACTATATCATATTTATTCACTCCTTCCTTTGTTATTGCTGTTGTTAAATAAGAATTCAAAGTTTTTTATCTCATAATTCCATTTTCCCCCGGTTTATTTTCTCAAGAAGCAAATACTGATCCAGTTACACTCAATTACAACAACAATTAAGCCTAGCAGATTTGGACATGGGTAGAAGAAAAATCGAGATCCAGCCCATTGATGATGAAAGAAATAGAACGGTTACTTTTGTTAAAAGAAAAGCCGGTTTATTCAAAAAAGCACATGAATTAGCAATCTTGTGTAAAGTTGATATATCTGTCATTATAATCGGTAATAATCACAAAGTTTACGAATATTCCTCGGATGATGCAAATAGTATTATTGGAAAGTATCAATCATCTCCGGATATTTACGAATTTAAACAACCAAGCAATTACGGTGAATTTGAAACAAAAAGTAGAATATCTAAGTCAAAAAATTCAAATAATAAACGATCACAACTTAATACAATAAATCATAGACATACTCAAAGTGCCTCAATTATTGATACAAGAAATACCCGTTTGTCGAGAAGGCGATTAAGTGAAGGACAAAATTATATTGATACATCGAAATTTTCCAATAACAGTGGTGAAAACAATGAAGATGGTGAAAATGAAAATGAAAATGAAAATGAAAATGAAAATGAAAATGAAAATGAAAATGAAAATGAAAATGAAAATGAAAATGAAAATGAAAATGAAAACGAAGAAGAAGAAGATGATGAAGATGAAGATGAAGAAGTCAATGAAGATGAGGAAGAAGAAGGCGGAGATGAAGTGAAGGTTGAGAATATCAGTGAACGTCAATCAGATAAAAGAAAATCGAATAATAGCAAGAGAAAATCTGAGTTGAACCTTAAATCTAATGATTTAAAAAAACCTAAAACTGAAACATCAGATATATCAGTAAGAACACCTCCAACATTCAATGCTTCCCCAATGCCATCGTTCGGTAAATCAACCCCGACGTCTTCTTCTCCCTATCATCGTCAAAATAGTGACCAAGGTGAATTCAATAAATCATCATCTTATGGCCCTTCATTTGCAAGAAATAGAACGGGTAAGCCTATATCGTTACCGTATAAGTCTAAGAGACCGACTTTAAGTCTTCAGATTCCAACAACTGAAAAACAGTCTGCAGATTCTGCAATAACTATTACCGCTGGTAATTCATCGAGTTCAAATAATAATGAAATTATGAAAAATAATAATAGCAATAACAACCATAACAACAATAATAACAAAATTTTGAATACCGAAAATCTTAATATTGATAATAATAAAAATACTAATAATAATAGCATCAATAATGACAATCATATCAATAGTATATTTAATAGTAATACAAATAATCCTAATTTTATGAGTGTATCTAGAAATCAAAGTTTTAACAACAGTCTGTTAACACCATTACAAATACCAACTAGAGATGGTAATAGAAAGTTTACGGTTTCCTCAAATACACCGACTTCTGCATCATTTGTACCGAATCTAAATATTGCTGCACAGTCTAACTCTTCTACAATGGAAAGTAATCAGTTAGGTACAATGAAATCTACAAACTCCACACCAACATCATCCACAATTCCTATGAATTTGTTTTCATTCAGTCAAATATCACCATCACAGATTTTAGCTCCCATTTTTCCTCTACAACCCGGGCAACAATGTATGACTTCAATTCCTTTGCAAAGTTCTCAAAATGATCACGAGTCTAAACAAACGGAGCAGTCGATGCAGCAACAGCAATTGATATATCTACAACAGCAACAACAATCCCAAATTTATAGACATAAAAGATCGCACTCACAGCCACAAGCACCACATCTACAAACCCTTAATTCTGCAACTTCGATGTACTATCCTCAAGGATACCAAAAATTAAATTCCAGACAATCAGTTGGTCAATCAAATTTGAATATTGCAACTAATAATATGCCGTATCAATCTTCGGGTGATACACCAGTGCTACCATCAGGTCTGCCTTCAGGTCTACCGTCTGGATTACCATCGAGATTTGTTGAATTTCAATCCCCCAACGTGTTTTATACTCATGATTGGTCGCTACCCATGGGAACAGGAAATACACCATTACCATCTACATCTCAACATTTGTTACCATTAACTGGGAATCAACAACAATTTCAAAATAATAGCGGTAATGGTAATAGTACTGCTAATAATGGTTCCAAAAGACCAGGATTAAACTCTTTTTTATCAACCAATTCTACTACGAATAACAGCGTGCCATTTGCTTTTAATACTGATAACGGATCGAATAACGGTGATGACGGTAATGGATTAACTGATAGTGGACCATCAGCTAAAGGCACGTGATGACGATCAAACAAGGAGTTGATTCACTCCAAGATATTTTTTCAATTGCTATATAATTTTGGTTTTATCTATATATATTTATTCAATTATTACGTGTATTTTAGTATTAGTTAGTTGACAAAGTATAGCAACAAAGTGTATATTTATTAATAAATGTTCTTATCAACATAATGTAAGGGTTTGATTGTTATCACGTGTTTCTTAAAAGGGTTGTGTTTGCGCACCTCTAATTAAGCATTTTTTTAAACTCCTCTCACCACTATCTTAAAGAGACACAGTCGCGAGTGAAAAAAAAAATGGAAGGCTCTCGTTAAGAAACTACAATTCTCGTCCCGTTTTGCAGTTCGTTTTCGCACAGTGTGAAAAATCCTTTACCTTTTTTTCAGTTAAACAGAAATTTCTTTCCTTTCAACTTTCAAGACTATAGGATAACTCAGTTGACAACACACAATAACCATGAAGGTATGTCGAATTATAAATGAAATGTGAATTATATGTCAATAACTGTTATGAAAACTACGAACAACCAATATTTAAACCAACTCTTGAAGAATTAATTGATAATAACGAAGTTTTTTTTCTTGAAATTAGAACTTAAAACGTAGACAGATTTATTGAAAATGAAACCATTCTTACATAATTAATTATATTGGTTTATATTGATTCTTTATTAACCATTTGTTGATTTTTGCATATAAAATCAAAAACATAAAATTTTAATGTATGGACTCCAAAATTACCTTCAATAATAAAGAGTTTAACAATCTTTACATTCATAATACTTATCATGACAGTCTTTCAAAATTCAATATATATGCCTTTTTATTGATTAAGTATACTAACATTTTTTATTCTTTTAGTTGAACATTGCCTACCCACCAAACGGTACCCAAAAGTGTATCGATATTGATGACGAACTTAAATTGAGAGTTTTCTACGAAAAGAGAATGGGCCAAGAAGTCGAAGGTGACTCTGTCGGAGATGAATTTAAAGGTTACACCTTTAAAATTACTGGTGGTAATGATAAGCAAGGTTTCCCAATGAAACAAGGTGTTATGATTCCAAACAGAGTTAAGTTATTATTAGCTAAAGGTTACTCTTGTTACAGACAAAGAAGAGCAGGTGAAAGAAAGAGAAAGTCTGTTAGAGGTTGTATTGTCGGTAACGATTTATCTGTTTTATCTTTGGTTGTTGTTAAACAAGGAGAACAAGAAATTGAAGGTTTAACTGACACTCAAGTTCCAAAGAGATTAGGTCCAAAGAGAGCTAACAACATTAGAAAATTCTTTGGTTTATCCAAGGAAGATGATGTTAGACAATTTGTTATCAGAAGAGAAATCGTCAAGGGTGAAAAGAAATACACCAAGGCTCCAAAGATCCAAAGATTGGTTACTCCTCAAAGATTACAAAGAAAGAGAGTTGTCAAAGCTACTAAGATCAAGAATGCTCAAGCTCAAAGAGATGCTGCTGCTGAATACGCTCAATTATTAGCTCAAAGATTACACGAAAGAAAATCTGAAAAGGCTGAAATCAGAAAGAGAAGAGCTTCATCTTTAAAGGCTTAAGTTTAAGGAAAAAATTTTAAATAGTTGTTCTTTTTATATAGAAAGACTTTTAATCTTAATTTTAGTGTTTTATATTAAAATCATGTTACTATAAATATATCATTATTGTGGTTTATTGTTTAATTAATTTCTCTATTTCTGAATTTTGCTTCACTTTTTTTTTATCCTTCTATATCCTAAGTACTTTAAAAAATATTATTAATTTATCAAAAAAAAAAAAAAAAAAAAAAACCAAAGAATTTAGCTGTATATATGATAATTAGTAAATTAATTGCTATCTAAGTTTTGGACCAAACTGCTTATTTTCAAATTGTCTCTTCTTTTCGTTTTCTTCTTCATGATTTATAGATTTAAATGCCAATTTTTTAGCTTCCGCAGCTGTAGATGCAAGACCATTCCAAATAACTTTTCTTTTCTTCTTATTACTACTTTCATTAATTTCCTCCACCTCATCATCATCATCATCATTGTTTTCTTTCACTAAGCTTTTAATATTTTGATAAATTTGGTCTGTTGATAAATTAGATCCATACTTGAATTTAAAATCATATCTGGCTTTTTCTTCTTTATACTTAGGATCCCTTAGTAAAATACTAATATGTTGTTGAAACTTATTTTCCGGAATTAATTTACCTGTAAGTGGACATTGTAATAACTTTTCTCCCGTCTGGGGATCTATCATACTATCATTACTTTCAAGATGCTGCCCAAAATGCCTTTTAAGAATTCTGGTCTCACCAGCAGATTTGATTTTCATTCCCTTAGGAATTGTTTTCCTTTTAATTTGTAAGTCTTTACTATCTTTACCTCCCTCGTATACTTCATCTTTAGCATCATCTTCATTTGCGTAAACTGGTATCTCATCACCTTCATCATATTCACCTTCTTCAAAATCTGGCGGTGCTTCTTCTAGTAAAGAACTTGCTTGCTTTTGGAATAGTGATCTATACTCTAAATCAGATTTTATTAACGGAGTATTTAATTCTGCAACCTCATCAATTTCAGAAAAATCTATCGTTTCAACAACAACAAAGTCTTGCCAATCAATAGATGCAAATTCAAATCTTTCCTTCTTTGATTTCTCTTCTTGTTTATTTTTATCTAATTTTTCTTTTTTCATATACTCTGCTCTGTTGAAACACTTATCTAAAAATTCAAATTGGTTATAACTTTCTAAAAAGTTAATTAATTCTATCTTATTATTCAATAACAAATCATAAATTGAAATATATTTTTGAAAAATTTGATACATGGAATGATTTGGATTGAGAAATGCAAATTGAACTGATAATTTTGAGTTATTTGCAACATGTTCTTCAAAACTTTTTAATCTTTCCTTACCATTAACAACTGTAAATTGCGCAACCATTTTAATAATATTCAAATCAAGTATTGAAATTTTATTTTCTGGATTACTTACTTCATATTCTTCAATTTCTAAACATTTAAATTTTCTTGGTGGTTGTAATTCATATATCGATTCATCAATTTCTTCCACCGTATCTAAATTTTTTGTAGAAGGAGTGTCAAAAATGCCTGTTCTGCCACCATTATCTTTAATTTGATCCAAAACGTGTTTATAATATCCATGATACGGATCAGTATCTTGCAGAAATAAAAATTTACTATTCGAACTTTCTTTGGATCTAATACGTTGTTCAAAACTGGTACCATTACGAGCAACATAACCTGCAGTTTTTTCGATCATAGTACGAACTTCAGGTGGTGGCACTGTCACATTATCGGGTAAATTCTCCGTATATTGGGCCATTGCGTACAGTTAATAATTCTTGATAATAGGGAGATAAAAAATTTTAAAATATGCCATTAGTTATATTTTTTCTAATCATGATGAGGTTTTTGAAATTTAAATTTTTGAAAAACAAGCTAAGAATTTCCTTTCAAACCTACGTCTTTCTAGTTTTACAATTTGATCATATTGCTTTTTGTATAAGATACCTATCCATATGAGTAGTCATAATCCTTTCGTCGTATCAATTAACTCTATGATTATACATGATAAAACTAATTGACTAACTGTGGCAGGCAATGTCACGTGCAATTACGTTATTTGACTTTGGGTTTCAATAATACCAAGGTTTTTCAAATTTGGATAAGTCTATTAATACCAAGTTTCTGCAACACTTTTTCTTACTGATTTGAACTATAAAATACAGAAATTGAATCAAAATGAATAATAATATGGATGCGATGAATAGGTTGCAAATGATTCACCAGCATTTCTTGGAAATGAAGGCTAGATCAGAGTTCCCATATTTACCACAATCAGAAAGATTACAGTATTTTACAACCCAACGTGAATTAGGACTCGGGCAAAATCAGATGGTTGATTGGGCTAGGCAGATGAAGTTACAAAATAAATAATAATGATCAATGACTTTTCTCTTGTTTTGGGTTTTTCAGGTATTTTTGGTTTTCAGTTCTACAATTCTTTTATTTTTGAATTTTTAATATATTTTATTGTATGGTTGTTTTAAAGAGTTTAGTGATATTTGTTTAACATAAATATAGATATAAAACAGTATATACATAACTTATAAAAATTTTACTTAATGATTTAATGGATAAAACATTAGCGATTGGGATTTAAAATTCTCAATGATTGCATTATCAATTACGGATTTATATTTCTCATCTTTCAAGTCATCGTTGGTTTTGATCAACCTGGAAAAAATTAGTTTCGTGACTTCATTGGTTGTGATAAACTTATTTAAACTATCAACGGTAATTTCTTCATCTTGAATAAAACATGATAAGAACAACAAATCAGAATATGTTAATAAAGATTCCTTAATTTTATTATTTACAATTTTTGTGTCTGTTTTGTCTTGTTTAGTTTCCTCGATTTCCTTCTCCAGATCACGATCGTCTTCACCTTCAAAATTAAACTCCTCAATTCCTTTGCCTAAAGCAACAATAAATCTTTCAATTGCACCTTTTTCAACAACATTAAAAGCATTTAACAAATAAACATCTGAATAATCTTCACTTTCATTACGTAATAATTCACAAACGAAATTGTAAATCAATTTGGATAAGTCGATACTAGCACCTTGAGGAATAATTTTATCACCTTCACCATAGCTTTCCCAAAGTAAGTATTCTGCGTGATTTTTTGTTTTATTAAATCTATCCTTTATTGTTGATTCAAGTTTTATTAAATATTTTTCAATAACATTATTAATTACTGATTTAAAACAGTTAACTAGCAACGGTTCAGTATGTTCATTCATATTCACCTCGTTACTTGATGTTTCCATTGAATAAATATTAAATTTAGTATAAATCTCCAATAATTCAATTTTCTCACTTAATTGAACTAAAACTCTGATCAGGTAAAAATATCTGACATTTGAATATTTGTCCTTTGCAATTAAATTTTCAATATCTTTAAAAAAATTTATAATTGATTCACTTAAAACTAGTTTACTACTCGTGATTGATTCATTTATTAATTTCATAATCTTATGAGACATAGATAACCAAAATGCATCATCTTCATAATCATCAATTGATAAAATAGGTCTAGTTATACTATTTGATAATTTCTGCAAAGACTCGACAGATGCTATGATTGACTTCAAATCAATTTTAAATTTGTCCAATTGAATAAAAATTGAATCAATATTTGAGTTGCTATGAGATTTATCTGTAACTTGTAACATAAAAGTATCAATATCCGAAACATCAACAAAATCAAATAAATTTAATCCATTATTAGTATGTATCTTTTTTAAAATTGGTTCTTCATTGAAATTTGATAATATTAAATTACTAATTTGATCAAATTCATGTAAATCATTTTTTAAAATTTCAAAATACTTTGATTTCCATGTAATCAAAATAGAATCAAGCAATGATCTTTCGGTTTTATTTTCACAAAGGTATTTCATGGTTGCTAGAGACGTAAAATTTTTAAATGATATTAATATATTATTTAATAATGATGCAAGATCGTTCAAATTCGAAGAATGAATCGAAAATTTACTAATAAATAAGGTATTAAACGTTGAGCCAATTTTTAATTTCCAACAATTAATAATTATATTGAACTGATCATTTGATATTTTAGATTCTAAATTTGATATGGGAAATTCAATCGTAAATCTTTCTGGTATATTCAACCATTTACACCAACGTTTAAAACTCGTTTGTAAAACCCAATTTGAATTAACTGAATTATAAACTAATCTATTAAGCATTAATGGAATTCTAGACTTAAATAAATTGGAAAAATTAATAGTGATAAAAACATAACGTAAACATTGTTGAAAATTTGAATCTACTGAACATAATTTTTCAAATTCTGATAATCTTATGCTTAAAAACCAAGACAAACTATCTAGCGGAGTTGATTTATTGCTGATAATATATGAAATTAGTAAACTAACACCGAATTCTGAATCACTGTCATTATTAATAATAATTAGTTGGTTTTTGATAAGGCCATTAAAATCTTTTTTTAACTTTTTAAATTTGAATATCGTAAATGAATTATCTGATTCAATATCTTCTTTGAAAAAAAGTTCAATTAAATAGATATGTTTTGAAAGTTGAATAAATTCACCTATTATTAATTCAGATACGGTTGAAATATTATCAATTTCTTCGGATTTATTTAAATCTTCTAAATTTGAGTTTTCAACATTACTCGAAATTTCGGTTTCTTCAACTAAACTATTTTCTAAATTAATAAGTGAGTAGTTCAAATCATGAACAAGATTTTTTAAAACGATGTATTTATTATCCTTTTGAATTTGTTGAATTTCTTTATTTTTTAAACTTCTATTAAATTTCGATAAATTTTTTAGTGTTTTGGTATTATAATTTGATTTCTTAAAAGTTAAATCAACAAGCTGGTCATTTTCAATTTTAGTAATTTCATTCATTTTAATAATATCATCTGCAACTTGAAGTAAATCTCTATATTTACTACCAACCAATGTTCTTAATTCTGTGCTCTTTACATTCACATCTACTGACAATTTCTCTTTCAATTCACTCAATTCACGAATAGAATAAGTGGCAAACAAGTCATCTACTGATTTGTCTAATATATTTGGATACCCTACCGACATGTTTTATAGCCTAGTTATATGCACTTCTGGTAATGAACAAAGCTAAATGATGATATAATTCTTTCAAGAAAAAAGAAAACATTTGTCAATTCAAAGCGTCGCGTTTACTCAATCTCACAAATAATATATTAATTATTATTATTAACAAATTTATTATAAATACTACTCTTCTAATAGCTTCCTAACGTGAGCTCTTTGACTAGAGTATAACATGCCTTCAACTCTTTTACTCGGGTTCCGTAGATGCATGAAATTACACGAACTTCCACGCTCACAAGCACCTGTAGTGAGATATTGCCTGCAGATCGCATCATCAAAACTTGACACTGGTGATAACTGACAAAATATAGGTCTTTTATTATACCATCTATCGTTACAATCTTGATAGCATTTTGCGGCCGACCTTTCATCTTTAAATTTAACGTAAACATTTCCACCTAAATGCTGATTAGCATTTTCACAAATTGCAATTTTGTCAACTTCGCCATATTTAAGAGCTAATTCAGTGAACAAATCTTGATATAAATGATCAACCTGCTGTTGTAATTCATTATCTGGAAATTTTTTTTCTAATGAAGATAGTTTAGGTAAAGATGCTGGTACTATTAATTCGGATGTGTTATTACTATTATTATTATTATTATTATCATTGTTATTGTTTTCTACTTTAACCGGACTTCCATTATCACTATTTGTTTTCAAATGCTGTGTATAAGTTGAATTGCTTAGCAAAGGATTTTCATACAATTTCAAAAATAAAACAGTTTTTGACCTTTTCTGTTTGATGTGAAGACGAACACATTTATTTCCATGTCTACAGGCGCCAACCCTCTGATAAAATACGCAAATTTCTTGCTGTGGAGATTGATAGCTTGATGGTGCTGTTTTGTTTTGATTCAATACTTTAGACTCCATTTGTGAAAATCGTACTTGATTCTAGTTTTAGGATATCAAGTGAAAAAAAATTTAGCATGAATTAAACATTCACAAAGAAAATTTCAGCGCCACAAAAACTAATTATTACACTTAAATTTATTTTGTAATTCGGAACCATATTAAAGTAAAAGTATTAACAAAAATGCAAAATAATCTATAAAAAAAGTATGACCAAAATCAATGTAAATCGAACATTCTAAAAAATAAAACATGCATAAAAACAAAATAAATACAGTACACTTTGTAACAACGGAATAAAACAAAGACCAGTAAAGAAAAACCAAAGCAAAAAAATTAGTTATAATCAACTAAACAGAATTTGAAACCTTGTCACTATTTTCTTCAAATTCTCCGGAAGATTCTTGTTCAGCTAAACGTTTTCTGTGAGCTAAAGTGGCATAATCAATTTCACCATGTAATTCTTCAGATAATTCTTCTAAAGTCTTTCTCTTAGTTTCTGGAATACAGAATGATGTGAAAATACCCAAAAACATGAACAATGCAAAAATTTCCATAACGTGATTTAACCAACAACCAGCTTTTAATCCTTTAGCAGCACAGTGACGATCTTTCAAAGTACCAATACAAGTTTGGGCAATAATTGCACCAATTTTACCGGATGCAGCGGACATACCATGAGCAGTGGATCTATATCTAGTTGGGTAACATTCACCAGGAACAATGAAAGTAGTTGTGTTAGGGCCGAAATTTTGAAAGAATTGTGCAACAATGTATAAACCGAATCTACCATGATCACCAATTTTGTAGTAACCAAAACCGATAATACAGAAAAGAATAGTTAAAATGATAAACCCACCGATTTGAATTGGTTTTCTACCAATGGTATCAACAGTAGCAACTGTAAACCAGTAACCTGGAATTGTACCTGCACAAACTAAAATTAAGTTACCCGCAGCTTGATTATATAATGATTTGTAAATATTATCAGAAGATGCAAAACCAATTGATTGTAGAATTGAAGCGGTATTTAAATTCAAACCATAATATGCAACATCTAACATAAACCAGGAACCAGCAGTACCAAGCAAAATTTTTCCGTGTTTCCATTGACGGAAATGGGCAATAAAATCTTTAAAAGAAGCCTTTGGAGGTGTAGTACCTGCGATTTCTTGTGTTTCTTCTTGATGCTCAGTTGCAGATTCTTTCTTTAATAGTTGTATATCAGTCTCATCTGCATTACCTTGCTCACCAGAGGTAAACTTAGCAGTATCAGCGGTACCTTTATCTAAATCACCTTCAACATCCATAGTATATCTTGGAGATTCTGGAATTGTCATTCTAAAATATAATGCAAGCATACCTGGAACGGCACCAAAACCGACAATAATTCTCCAAATTTGATCACAAGCTCTTAAACAATCAGGGCCACATTCACTAGAACCAACAACATTTAATTTATCTTTATATCCAGCAACACAAACCATTGCAACAACACCTGCTATAAATTGACCCCAACCTTGATTTGCAAAAACCGCACCCATGATAGCACCTCTCCATTTGGTTGTTGCAAATTCAGATGTAATAATTGAAGATAATGGGTAATCGGCACCTATACCAATACCCATAATAATTCTGTAAAAAGTTAAAACGGCAGGAAAACTAATAGCATATGAATGACCAGCTGTACATTGTAAGATTGTTGCACCAATCATAATCATTAATTCAACACCATAAATTGCTTTTCTACCACAAGCATCAGCTAAATAACCAAAACCAAGTTGACCAATAACAGTACCAACAGAAGTTGAAACTTTTAATAAAGTTTCGGTCGATGATGGTATTTTACCACCCCAGTAGGCTTGAGACATATAAGAGATACCTAAATTAATGGCAAAAATATCGTAAGCATCAGTCATGAAACCAACACCACCGACCATAATTGTTCTAACATGGTACCAACCAAACTTGGCATTATCAATTTTTTCTAAAGCTAATCTTTTTCTTTCTAACGGATCTTCAACGTCAGCAAAATCATTGATAAAATTATGAAAGGCGGCATTACCACCTGCTGTAACATTTTTATCCTTTGCCATGATTTATATATATACGTGAGTATGAGAATGTATGTTTAGCGACTTAGTAACAAACAAATGCAAATAAAATCAAAAATATTCGTTTTAATTATTTCTAAAAGTCTATTAAAGGAATGTAAACTGATTAGAAAACAAATAAAGTTCAAAAGATATGGAGTCAATTCAATTGAATATGAAAACCAGTGAATAGATAAAATTAATTAAATTGAAGTATAATTAAAAAACTAACCAATCTTTTAAAACAAAAACTTTGAAAGAAAAGTGGGTAAACGGTTGTTTAAATAATCAATAAATCTTCGAACGTAAAAATTTTTAAAAATTACAGGCTTTAATGAGTGGAAATGACTACAATTTAGTGAATACATTTTCCTGCTTGTCATCTCTTGGGAAAGAATTTTTCTCTAAACGGAAACCGCTCACAAGACAAATTTTTGTTTCTTTTTTTTAATAGTTGTGCGGCTTCTATTAGCAATTCTTATGGTTTTAGTTTCTTCAATGAATAGCCATTTTTATGTGTATTTATCCGCTGAAAACGGTATATACAATCTCATGATATCTATTTATACTTATATCTATATAGGTCAAAAAATTTCAAAAAGCTGATTGTACAGCAATAAGTTATCTCATTTTTTAATTTCGGTTCGGAGTAAACAGATCTTTATTTTTCACCGTTTTTTTTATCTTTTTTTTTATCATTTGACAGAAAATATGTCAGATAAGATTAATCTAATGAACAGTTTCGGTAATTTTAAACGAAAATAAATCTTTTATTAATTAGATTGTAGTAAACTTGAAAAAAAATCGGAAAAATGGAGAATATATATATATATTTATATATTTTATTAAAGAATTAAAATGATACTAATAAAGATACTTTTAAACAGATTCAGCAATCTTCTCTTCGTCATCAGAAGAAACTGGTCTAACATTTTGTTTGCAAACGTCAACTTCACCATGTAATTCTTCGGATAATTGTTCTAAAGTCTTTCTCTTGGTTTCTGGAATACATAAAGTTGTGAAAATACCTAAAAACATGAATAAGGCAAAAATTTCCATAACGTGATTTAACCAACAACCAGCTTTTAATCCTTTAGCAGCACAGTGACGATCTTTCAAGGTACCAATACAAGTTTGGGCAACAATTGCACCAACTTTACCAGCTGCGGCAGACATACCATGGGCAGTGGATCTGTATCTAGTTGGAAAACATTCACCAGGAACAATGAAAGTAGTTGTGTTAGGACCAAAATTTTGGAAAAATTGTGCAATAATGAAGAAAGCTAATCTACCATGTTCACCTAATTTATAGTAACCGAAACCGATAATACAGAAAATAATAGTCAACATAATGAAACCCATTAATTGAATTGGTTTTCTACCAACGGTATCAACAGTAGCAACTGCAAACCAATAACCTGGAATTAAACCAGCACAAATTAAAATTAAATTACCGGCAGCTGAATTGTACAAGGATTCATAAACGTTTGTAGAAGAAGCGAAACCAATTGTTTGTAAAATGGCAGCAGAGTTCAAACTTAAACCATAGTAGGAAATATCCAACATAAACCAAGAACCAGCAGTACCTAACAAAATCTTACCATGTTTCCATTGGCTGAAATGAGTAACAAATTCTTTGAAAGAGGCCTTTGGAGGTTGGTAACTAACACCTTCTTGTCTGGTCTCAGTTTGTTTTAACATTTCAATATCACCTTCTTCAGCATTACCATATCCACCGGAAACAAACTTAGCAGAATCAGCAGCAGCCTTATCAATTTCACCTGTAACATCAAAGGTATATCTTGGGGATTCAGGAATTGTTAATCTATAGTATAAAGCAATAAGACCTGGAACAGCACCGAAACCAATTAAAATTCTCCACATTTGATCACAAGCTCTGATACAGTCAGTGCCACATTCAGCAGCAGTAGGAACATCCAAAGCGTGTTTATAACCAGCGACACAGATAATGGCAACAATACCACCCATCAATTGACCCCAACCTTGATTGGCGAAGACGGCACCCATGATAGCACCCCTCCATTTGGTTGTTGCGAATTCGGAAGTAATAATTGAAGATAATGGATAATCACCACCAATACCAATACCCATAATAATTCTGTAGAAAGTTAAAACGGCCGGGAAGGAAATAGCAGCGGAGTGACCAGCGGTACATTGTAAGATAGTAGCAGCAATCATGATGATCAATTCAACACCATAAATGGCTTTTCTACCACAGGCATCGGCCAAATAACCAAAACCAAGTTGACCAATAACGGTACCGACGGAGGTGGAAACCTTTAATAAGGTTGAAGTGGAGGATGGCATGGCACCACCTTTCCAGTAAACGTAAGACATCATTGCAACACCCAAGTTAATAGCGAAAATATCATAGGAATCTGTCATGAAACCAACACCGGCAACCATAATTGCTCTGACATGGTACCAACCGAACTTGGCGTTATCGATTTTTTCCAATGCCAGTCTTCTTCTTTCTAATGGATCTTCAACATCGGCAAAATCGTTGACGAAATTGTGGAAGGCAGCGTTACCACCTGAAGTTTTAACAGCCATTTTCTTGTATTCTTTTGTATAGTTTATTGAATGTAAAGTGAAATGGAAAGTAAAAGTAAGACTGAAAGTTTACTTAAATATTGTTTGATAGAAAAGAGGCGAATGAAAATATTATTGAAATATTTTTCTAGTTTCAGTTATAAACTTTTAACACACAAACAGTAATGAGAATGATTCTAAAGAAGGAAGAAAGAAAAAAAAAAATAGAAATATACGAATAATAGGAATTGCTTGCTGACAGCTATACCAAGAGGAAGTCCATAGTTTTTATAGATTTCCTTAGGACAAGAAAAGATTTAAAATTTTGCTTATCGTCTTTGTAGGGAGTACTAATTTCTTTGAATTCGTTAATTTAATTTCACTATAAAATGGTTGCACGTGACCCACGTGAAGACCCTGAAAGCCCACGTGGGTGCATGCGCCACCGAGCCGCACTCTGCACCGCCTGTGTGAAAAATCCAGTTTCCGTTTTTCCTCGTGTGACATCGTTACAAAATAGGCAATTCGAGGGCCCACGTGGGGGCTAAAAGTCAATTTCTGCTAATTTAATTTTGAAAACGTGCCAACGTGCTCGAATTTTAGTCTCGAGACCGGTTTACATTGTTGTGGCTAGAGGTATTAGACTTTGCTAGTTATGCTGAGCAATGGTCGTTGGTGGTCACAAAGTGCAAGTTTTTTAAGCCTTTTGTGACTTTGTGGCCAACCTTACGAAGATTTGTCACGAAGTGGGTTGCGACAGCGATGAGTTAAAAGGAGTTGTCAATATAGACTGGGTTACGGTGTGTGAGTGGAGGTTCACCAACACACTGGGTCCGATCAAATTGGATCAATAATATGCTGTAGTAACAAACAAATTATATAGTACTGAGGTCAAGAATTTTACGAACGCTATTGGTAGCAATAATCTCTTGTTGGTTCTTGGACCATGGTCCTTGGTCCTGTCCTTGATTCTTGGAAGTGCACAATAGCTATGTGAATCAGAGGCATTAGAAGACTGAAAATTGAAAGCAACAACTTGGTTTTGAGCACTGACAGGCGTGAACAGTTTGCTATCACATGTAGGCGGTTTACTAATCGCTGATTTACTTGATCTACTTAGTGATTAAGTGATCAAATCACTTAATCACTTAAACACTTAATTTACCTAAATCATCTAATTCAATCTAATTTAACTAAAGGGGTTACATGGCTTTCAAAACTGTTTTCTTGTGCTTTTTCTCTCTGCTGGCATTTCATACACATTTCTTTCCTTCTCTACTTTGTTTAATTAATAAAAACAGATATCTGGGCACGTTTCTGGATCTGTGCAGTGGTAAAAATCAATTTTCTTTCAAGCTCGTGTGATTTATCTTATTGTTCTTTTTTTTTTTTTTTTTTTTTCAGTAATAAAGCTATTGTTACCACGTTGTGCAAAGAATATTTCCACGTGCAAATAATTTTTCACACAACCTTCATAGCATGTTTAATTTAACCTAGACATTTCATAGAAGTTTTCAATTTCAAGAGCCAAAACGTGTAGGGAAGGAGAAAAAGATTTTCCTAACGCACCCATTACACCATGTAAAAACCGAACCAGTCAAAAGAAAGCATTTAAATCAGTGAAAAGCTAACAGGCCAGTTAAATGGAAATAGCCGAAACAAAACCTTGCTGCAATTAATACTCGCTTTGCCAATAACGCCATGTAACTATGAAATCTACCTACTTAATCATTTGTACCATCTATCGCATCAGTTATTCATTAATTATCGTGCAGTAGCTATGTTAAACAGGAGAGAAAAAATTTATCATACCTATCACATCCTTGCACCGCTTTGATTGGTAAGAGTGTACATCCTTACACCCATACAATCGCTTTTTTGTTTTTCATACATCCTTGCACCGTTATGCTTGCGCCGTATAGTGTCCCTCGTAAAGGAAAATGCATTTGTGCTTCTTACATCCTTACACCTTTATATTTAGCAAAAGACGGTGTGTGTACATCCTTACACCGATACGTAGTTACCGTTTTTATCGATTTTTTTTTGGTTGATTATGTAATCACCAAAAATTCTACTATTTTTTCTGACACAGGGCACGGAAAAAAAATTATTTTAAGAACCGTTGCCATCATGTAATTTTATATACTACGATTCTTTAATTGTAAATAATATCTTATTAAAGCATGATTGATTATCGTGAAACTGATCTTGCTAAAAATTTAAGATTCCAGTTAGCCTCCATACCTACGAATATAACATATGCTCATGACTACGAATGTCTAGTGTTCAGATTACTATATTTTGCTTTATCAGGCGATGGTAAATTTTACAATGATTTATTCTTGAACAGTAAGGATGAGAATAAAAATAAAATTAATGTTTCAAAATTCCCACAAAATTGGGACGAAGTTCTTATAAATGATCCAAATGATACTGAAAATAAATATTTCTTTAAGAAACAACCTCTGAATAACTCCAAATCACATGTTGGTAGGATTTGTGCAATAGAAATCCCAAAGGGTCAACCGGTTTATAATTGTTATGACTGTGGAGTTGATCCAACATGTTGTTTATGTGATAATTGTTTTAACAAAGAGGAACATTCCGATCATAACGTTAGTATGCATATTTCTTCTGGTAATGCAATATGCGATTGTGGTGATGAATCTTCCTGGAAAATTGATCCAAATTGTTTAGCAAATAAAAATTCTAAAATTAATAATAAAAACTTATCTTCAAACTTATCGATTGAATTTCAAAATATTATTAAAATTACTATTAGGACAATTTTTGATTATATTTTGGATGTAAACGCAACAAATATCCAAGTTCTACCTCACATTAATAAAAATTTATCAGAATTGAATAATATTAATAACTTTAAACACCTATCGGACTTATCTTCATTATCAAAAGATTATTATGGAGTTGAAGACAAAAATTCTTCAAAATTTTGTTTGGTTATTTGGAATGATGAATATCACAATTTTGATCAGGCATTTGTTTTGTTAGCTTCTGCTTCAAAAATCTATCCATCTGATTTACAGGAACTATATGAAGAGATTGATTTAAATAACAAAAATATTTGGGATTCTGATCAGCCAAGAGAAACTCGATTGGCGGAATTTATTGATTCAAAAGGTTTCGCAGTTTTTTCCTGCTCAACAGATTGCAATAGACTACTTAATGAATTTAATCAAATTTATGATCATAGTAAATTTGAAAACTTTACTTCAACAATTATTTCAGAAAGAGATTGGATTAAGTTATCAGTTTGTAGGTTTCTTTTTAATTGGATTGAAACAATTTCACACAATGGTAATATAGCATTTTCAGAATTTTTTAAAACCGAAATTTCAAATGCTTTATTAGAATTTACAAATATGAATTACAGTGAATTACCTGAACTCTTGAAGTTTAAGCAGAATCGTTCGGGATTACTAAGTAAAGATTTTAAAATCCCGATTTTTAAAGGTTTCAACTTAATTGATGATGAAGTTAACATTGACAAAAACAATATTTACCAAATTGATCAAATCAATATTCAAAATTTTAAAAATCCAAATGATGAATTTATTTCTTCAGAAAAATGTGACTATATGGAAAAATCTTCAAGATTACAGTATTTATTTTTCATGGAAATGAGATTCCCAAAGTGTATTAGAATTATTCTAAAGAATACCATTATACCTTTATTAACAAACACAAATAACTCAAGATTAAATTTTTCTAGACAAATTATGACAATGTTACCAATTTTAGAGTATCAAAATTCCCAAATGGATAGAGAATGGGAATTATCATTATTAGAATCTTTTAGATTACAAGTTTATCATGATCCAAATATTGGCACAATATTATTAAAAGAAAATTATTTATTGGAAAATACTTTGTCAAGTGCATTGGCAGTTTTATCAGAATCTTTAGATTCAAATGGGAAATATTTTATCAAGGATCCATCAACTTGGAATTGGAGTTATGGTAGGAAGATAAGGTCAAATACAATTGTAATAACATCTTTCAAAACTTTAATGAGTTTTATTCATTCAAGTACAACTGAAGTTTTTTCAAAGAGTTTCCTTTTAAAAATTTTAATTTTATTTGAGATTTTTAATGATACGTACCAGATTTATAGAAAATTAGGTGACCATGTTTTATTTCAGAATGATAAATTACTCAATCATTATCATGAATTGGCTTGTGAAATTTACGAAATAGCTCAAGATTTAGGTCAATTAGCCTATAGTTTTGAATTAAGAAATATTGATATTGAATCTTCAATAACAATAATTGATAGTTATTTGAAAAAATTGCCTAGAAACTATAAATTTGAAAATGAGAATGGAATTGGAAATGAAGCTAAAATCAAAATTGTTTCTCATGATATTACGAATGATGGTGCAACCATGATTCACCCAACAAATGCCCTATTAAGTGAATTATGCCGTGGTTATAGATATTTTGAGATTGAAATTTTGAAAAAAACAATTGAGAGCATCGATTTAATAAAAAATGAAATCATTTTTAATGATAACGATAATAAAGTGTTTACAAATTTAGGTGTTGCTGATGATGTAGTTCAATGTTTTGCATTAGAAGCTCAAATTACAAGCAATTTCTGGGTTAGAAATGGACAACAAGTTCAATTACAAGTTTACTACAATAATGTAGGATTTTGTAGGGATGATGGTATATATTTAATGCAATTGGCAATTATTTTAGATGAATTACCAATTGAAGATATCATTGATAGATACATGTTTTTAAAAGTTTTCAAAGGTTTAGAAGATTTTACTTCAACAGTTTATGAAGAAAGATCATCAAACGTTTTGTTAGAACTAATTTCATTGTTTTATTTCATTTTAACGTACAGGTTACCATTTGATTCAAATTTAACTTATAAAAGATTAGATTTTATGAAAACAAGGGCTGTTATGGTTGCCACAATTTGTAAGGAACCTAAAACTTTTTCAAGCATAAAGTCATTATTTGGACGTTACGAGCGTTTTGAAGATGTGATGGAAGAAATTGTTGATTATATACCTCCATCATCAATTAGTGATTATGGTCATTATAAATTAAAAGATTTCTATTATAATACTTTAGATCCATTTGATTTTTTAAATAATGCAGTTGCTTCCGAAACTGTTGAAGAATCATTTATTGAAAATATTGCTAAAATTAAAGATAAAACAACTGATGAAATTGTAATTCCTCCAAGATTTTATAATTTAAAATCAGAAAATGATAGAAAGCTTTTTAAAAAAATTTTAATTTTCATGAAAACTCTAAAATTTGTTAAATTTTTATACAAAATTTTAAGATTTTCGATTGATACAGATATCGATAATCATTTAAATTGGGCATTGCAATTAATTCATGCAATTTTAATCGATGATTTAGATAATGGAAATTTTGAACATTTTGTTAATATTCCAATTTGTAATTTACTACTTTCAATTGCCGAAAAGAAAGATTTGCCAAAACTTGTCACTAAAAAGGCATCAACAATTCTTGAAATTTTGTTATTAAAGGATGATAATGTAATGAATTCTTTAATTGAATGTTTCGGTGAAAAGCATATTGAAGACTATAAAAAATCAAAAAACGGTAAAAATTTAGAAACAAAGCTAGAAAGAAATAAAAGATTAGCACTAAAACGTCAAAAAAAAGTTATGGCTAAAATGATGAAACAACAAAAAGAATTTGCTGATAAAAATAAGCAATTTTTTGACAAAACAAACTTAAACAAAAACACTAACAATGGACAAATTGGAAATGAACACAATAGCGATAATTTGAATAATAATCATAAAGAAGAAGTTAGAAATTGTATTCTTTGTAAAAATCCTGATAATTATGAAGAATTATTTGGTATTCCCGGTTTAATTTCTGTTTCTTCAATTTTTTGGAATATTCCGACCACAAATGATAACCCACCTGATCTTATGATTGAGGAGTTCAAAGATTTGCAATTAAATTCTGATGAAAGCACTGAAAAATCCTCTTGTACGAGAGAAAAACCGATTATCAATGGTTGTCCTCATGGTATGCATTATAGATGTTTCCAAAAAATGTTAAAAGAAAAGCATCAATCTCATAGAGCATTTTTATGTCCATTATGTAAAAATTGTTGCAATGTTTTCATACCCTCATTCAAAACTAAAGATTTTTCAATTGCTCCGAATAATCTTAATGATGATAGTAAAATTTTAATTAGTAAGGTATTAGATCATATCGAAAGTGATAACTGTTCAGATATAACAACGAACATTTTTGAAAAAACCTTCATTCGTTTCTTATCGGACCCAAATTCTAAAAGTTATCAAAAAATTATGTCACAATTAAATAAACTTCTTGAGAATGATGTTCTGTTCAATTCCAGTCTTCCATTTCCAAAAGAGAATATTGAAGATTTTATTAAAAACGTTGCAGATAGTTTTCATTTTACATTTTCATTATCTTTAACCATTGGATCGACACTGGAAATGCTTGAAATTTCTTCTAGAAATCATGATAATTTTTTCGTTATACCTGATATCACTCAACAGGTTCTAAAATCGATTCTTCAATTTAGAATTTTACTCAATTATTTGCCGATGGATGATGAAATTAAAGAAATTAAAAAAAAATATTATAAATTAGTGATTGAAGATTCAAATATTGGATTTTTAGAAACAACATTAATGTTATTTATGGAAGGCAATGAATCGCTTGAAACCATATTGAGAATATCATTATCTAAGTGGGTTTCAGCAGTTATTTTTTCAATCGTTCAAAGAAAAATGTGGGATCCTAGAAACTTAAATATTGATTCTGTATTGAAAGAAGGTTTTGAAATTGAGCAAGAATCTGTTCTTTTTAAAACTTTAACGTCTTTATTAAAGATCAATGCTTTGAGATTATTTAGGGATTCTCCAACCGGCTTAGACCCAGCATATTATGATGTTGAAACTGTGTTTAAAACATACAGGATTTTAAGCAGCATTTACCAGAATTACTTGAGGCAGTTTAAATTTTTACAAAAATTTTTAAATACTCAAGATATGGAAAACGGTAAAGATTCAGTGATGCCAGATTTAAATGAATTTATTGAAAGTTTAGGTAATCCTGGTACTTTTGAATGTCAATTTTATAATCATTTTACAAATTCAATAAGTGAAAATTATTTCGAGAATAGAGGAAAATTTCCAAATATAAAATCTCATCTTAGAGACGCTGAGATTGTACGTATTGACTATCCAGGTTATGTTAAATTGATTCAATTACCAGAAAAATTAAAGGATTTAGCAATCGATTCTATGAATCAAGATCATGAAAATAAAACTCTAACAAGTATGTTATGTTTACATTGTGGTGAATGGTTTGATGGTAAAAGCCATGTAAAGTGTCCGTTAAGTTCCTATGCTGGTTTAGTTTTTTCACCAATCAAAAATATTTTACAATTAGAATTTTCACAGTTTATAATGAAAACCAGATCTAAGTGGAAAATTGAATCTCCATATCTGAATAAACATGGAGAACCAGCTCAAGGCCTAATTGGTTTCGGCGACTCTGGTACTTTGGACGTAATGAGATATTTAAATTTAAATAAAGTCTGGTTTAATCAGTCATTGGTAATTAAAACATTTAGGGCAATTGATAACTACTTTGTTTTAGGTGGACTTCATAGACATGAGGTTGATTTGAGATCAAGATCTGGTTTGTTCCTTGCTGGAATAAGAGAACCTACAATTGATCACAGTACATGGAATATTTTGTGGGAAGATCCTGGTTTTCAAGGATTATTTTATCGTTTTGGTGAACGCGGTATGCGTGGCGGTAATCTTGATGGTAACCGTGGACCTGGTAATGATATTGATGACGAAGATGATGTTTTAGAAGAAGATTCTGATGGTAGTATTATTTATGAAGTTGCGGATGATGCTGATTTTTTAGATGATGAATTTGATGATGAGATGGATGGTGGCGATGTAGGCGTTGATGTTGATGATAATGATGATGATGATGATGATGATGACTTTGAAAACGCTGACGAAATGTGGTAGGTAGGTAGTATTCTTGTTTATAAAATGGTATAATATATGAAATGATTTTTTTTAATAAATCATAGGTTATAAATTTTCATTTATATTTCCCTTTGATGCATTGTGCTGAACTAAAAACTACTATTCAATTTTTCTATTGTATTTTCAAATTTGAAAAGTGTCATTCAAATTTTGTTCGAAACGAAACTAAAAATAAAAAAAGTTCAAACTATTGAAATATGGTATACTTATTTATAAAAACTTGTATTGATTCAAAATTATTAATATACTTTATACGCTATCATGTTGGTACAAATTATGACATTTTAAAAAATAACAACACACATATATGTCATAATACAGCAAGTTAGAGGGTTATTTATTGGAATAAAAATCAATGCTTCGTAGCATTTTCTAAACGTATAAAGTTGAAAGTTTTTGAGGTTCAATATCTTCTTGATCCCTAAAACAGAGTATAATTTATACATGATAGATATAGTATCAAAGAAACATAAAGAAAAATCATAGATTTGCAACGATAAGAAATCGTTCGCTTACGTAACCGCGATAACCAATCAGCGCGCAGGAAAAGCAAACTCCTCTCATTTTACTTTTTTTCCTCAGCAGAAAACCAACACAATTTAATTCATACTCAGTTGACGTACACCATAGCTTTTATATACCCATTAATTATAGAAACACACAATGTCTTACTCAACTATTTTCAACCTAGTCTTCAAGAGAAACTCTGCCTTTGTTGCTACCATTTTTGCTTCCACCTTCTTGTTCCAAGTTGGCTTGGATGACGTTGTTACCACATGGTATGAAGAAAGAAATAAGGGTAAACTTTGGAAAGATTTAAAACCAAAGGTTTTAGCTGGTTTTGAATCCGCAGACGCAGATGCAGATGATGAATAGATTACCATTAACTACTCATTCGAATACTTCCCTTATTTATTTATTTAAGATTATTATATTATATTTATAAAAAAAAATGAAATAAACATTTTACATATTCATGACATGATATCATTGAAAAAACAACAATAGTATTAATAATTAGAATTAAAATTTCCTATGTTGATGAATTTATGGAATTTATGAAATCGCAAGGTAAATTAAAATTACTGAAATAACCAAAAACGATAACTTTTTCCATTTAATTTATCAATATATTAGATTAACTTTTTATTAATATTATGTAATTATAGTAAAATTTTTTTTATAGAAATCGATTAACAGACGACAATCATTCTACCATCCTCTTCGTCAGAATCGCTGTCATCATCATTTTCATCAATTTTAGCATCACCATCAGCACTATGCTCTTCCCTTTCTCTTTCCTCCTCATCGACTTTCTGTAACATTTCTTTAATTTCGTTCATTTCTTCCCCTTCATTTAAAATTTGACCTTCATCTCTCATTAGCATTTGAACCAGTCTATCACATAATTCACAAATAATTTCATCTTTATTCTCTTTATGTAATTCTCTAACAACTGGATAAACACTTTTTGATCTCATGAAATCTCTTCCACGTCTAGTAGCACAAAGTAACAACAAACTTTCTAAATGAATTGCGAGTAATTGTTGTAATGGTTCCGTTTTTTTATCCTCGTCCAAAAGTTGTAGTTCGTCTGGTAAATCAAAAATTTCATCTTCTGACAAACCTTTATTGTTTGGTAATGCAATTGGCGATAATATAAAAGATAATAAATTAATTGGTTCTTCTAATAATATAATATGTCTTTCAATATCAAATAATGAATTTTTGATCGTAGATGCAACACCTTCTCTTCTAACTTTTGCGTCATATTTTTCGGTGAAAACTAATAATTTTGATAACGGTATAACGTTGTCATATTCTTGTTCAGTAACAAAATATTCACGCCCTTTTGTAAATCTTGATAAATCTGCAAAAAAATATGCAAGATAATCATAAACAGCATATTTATTAATTTCTCTATCTGCTCCTTTAACAAATAAATCCAACAAATAATCAATGGCTTTGTCACTTTTCAATATCTCTTTTTGTTCTTCTCTAATATTGACTTTAATTTCAAATATTTTTAAAATTTGATCACTTTTTGCCAAATTTGATAGAAAAATACACATCAATTCTGCATTCAAATTTTTAGGATCTGATAATGTTTCAATTATAAATTTAATAAAGTCAACATCGTCAACAATTAATTTACGAAACTCGGAATCATCACATAAATTTGATAAAATTGTAATAGCTTCATTAACAGTTTTACCCTTCTTCTCATGAGCTAATTCTTTTAAATCCTCAATAGCCTTAAAATTATCATATTTGAAAATATGCTGTTGTGAATTTGCACCAGCAGGTGAAAACTGAACTAAATTTTCAAGTGCAATTTCCCTGACCTGTAATTGTTTATCATGCAAAAACGAGACTAATTCTTCAATTTCAGTTGGCATAATAAATGAAATAAAATTTATATATATATATTATAATTACAAAACGTTAATTTTCATTACAAAATCTTTCGAAATAAAGACAAAAAAATTACTTTGAAATGGAAAATTTTCAATACATTGGTGTACAGATGTGTTAATATTTGAACTATATTAATCACATACTTTTATGTCTTACGATGAACCTTTTTGTTCTTCAAGATGAAATGTTCTTTGAGGATTCTCTTTAAATTATCTCTTGAGTTAGTATCTTTGCTCATTTTAGATTTCAAAGATCTCACTAAAACGGTCAGGTCAATTGGTCCATCTTCAAGAAGTTGATCAACGTCTTCTTTAGTTAATGGAACAATCTCGCTGTTATCGTTATTTTCAACTTTAACTTTTATTTTCTTTGTTGGAGTTTGATTCTGTTCAAAATCAGGAGAAATAGATCTTTTAATTGAAGTTGTAGGGTTCCATTCTCCTTTAGGGAATTGTGATAGTATTTGTTTGGTACCCCTTAAAATAACAAAACCATCGTAATATGATTTAACAACAAGTTTTTGTTTCTTTTTCAATGGATTTGATAATAGGAAATCATTATTATCATTATCTTCATTTTTAACTTCAACGTTCTCAGAAGCGTTTTCATTATCTTCGTTTTTATTTTCAGCCTGTTGTGAATCAATATCTTCTTCTAGTTCACTTTCTGATAAATAAGGATTCTCTTCATCATCACTTTCATAAACTTCATTCATTGCATTTTTAACTAATGCCTTTCTTAGTTTTTTACCTTCTTTATCAATTTTTCTAACTTCAAATAAATCATCCAATCCATCATCATCATCATCATTTTCATTATTATCCTTTTCAATTAAATTATTTGCACTAAGCATTTCCTTTTTCATTTTACCTTCAATCAATTTTTTATCTTCATCAGGACCTTCCATAATTGGAGCTTCCTCATCATCCTGGAATTCGTCATCATAATCCAAATCTCCATCTTCATCTGATTTTTTACCCATATCATCATCATCATCACCAGCACCATGACTTTTATCATTTTTTGTTGCTTTTAACTTTCTATATCTTAAATCAACTCTTTCACCTTTAGAAGCTTCATCTTGCATTTTACTCATCAACCACCTTTGGCCAGAATTACTTTCCTTCATCTTAGCTTCAGCCTCTTCTAATGTCAATGTTGCATACTTATTTCTTGGTGTAAATTTATAGAATTTTTCAACCGGTATCAATTTAAAACATTTGTTTTCATTATCTAGAATCAGTAAACAATAATTTTCATTATTACCAGCCTCATAATTACCAACCCAAGCTTGTTTTGAATCATAATCTTCCAAAACCCATGGATAGAATTCTTCATATCTTAATTTTCTTTTATCTTCATTATACACTTTGATTTGTTTCGTCTTCTTTTTTAAAAACTGCCTTTTATTTTTTCTTGCACCACCATCTGGAGCAACTAATTCCATTTGTTTCTCCTTTTCTTCTTCTTTATCTAAAATTTCCTTTTGTCTTTTTCTATTCTCCTCCCATTGCTTTTTTTCATCATCATTTAAATTCTCCACTTCAATTTTCTCATCAATCTGTTCGTCAGTTAAATTATTTAAACCTGTCCTTTTTAAATACTCATCCCTTTTTTTAACTTTTTCTAAATCTTTCTTTTCATCATCAATTTTCTTTTGTTCAATTTCTTTCAAGGACAACTGAAATTGTAAATTTTTTGGATCTTTACGATGCAATCTCGACGGTTGCTCAAAGTCTTCTTTGGGGTTAACATTTTTGACGGAATGAAATTTTAAAATATGATATCTCGTTTCTTCAATATCAGCTTGTGTGCATGCTTTCAAAGGATATGAATCATATTCGATTTCTTTACCATTATTATCTGTTTCCTTTTTTATAGATGTATTCATGTTAAAAAACTAAATTGCATGGGTTTAATTATTATATTAATATTCCGCATAAAAGTGATAATAATTATGAAAACATGTTTGAAATTCTAAGAAAAAAATTGAGTATTTTCAAAAAAAATCCCAACTCATTTTCTTCCCTTCTAGTGAATATATTTTTTACTTTTTTACTTATTAAGACTTTACTTTACTTTTACCATATCCATTTACCACCAATATATATCACTATACATATTAATCATGGCTAGAAAAGAAACTGCATTTGATAAACCAATAATATTTGAACCATCATATATACATAATATCAACCAGTTGACACGATTTAAAGATATAACATCGTTAGCATTTGGTACTTGTTGTGGTATACTTCAACTAAAATCATTTCAAGGGCTAATTTTCTTCATAATTACAAATTTTTTATCAAGTTTAATATTTCAAGTTTCTATAATTAAGTTTAAGCATTTAGATGATTATTATAAAAGTCCGATAAATGACATTTACTTGAATAATTTAACTAGATTTATTGCCAGTTTTATAATGATGTGGTGTTTATTTTATGCGTTAGTTAGCTTTTAAATTATAAATTATAACTAAATATTATTGTTAAAGAAAAAAAGAAAAGGAAAAAAAGGTATCCATCATATAGATATATATATATGTATTATATATTATGTATATTTTCGTTTCGTTCTATTATTGTTTTTTTCCATCTTCTTAAATGCTTTAGCATTATTATAACCCCTTATAATGTCAATCCCATTCGTCGCCGTTCATTAATACGTTGCAAAACCAAACCCAGTTGATTTTTTTAATAAATCTAATTGAATAGATTAAAATATTTTGTTAGATTCCAGTTTGAAATTCCACTTGAATCGACTGAATCCGTTGAGCCATTTTTACGATCACATTCACAATCATAGTTGTAATTAAATTGTTTGTTAAATGAACAGTTTTCGGACCTGCCAGAATCTGAGTCAAGTTTTGTTTTTAAGCCATTATAATTCAACCACACAATTTTATCCTTAGGAATAAACTTTGAGATATAAAACGTCTTGATCACATGATCACTCCATCCACTTTTAACCAATTTAGTACTAAATTGACGTTTCAAGTTCAGATATTCAAAAGTACGGAAAGTTTTCAATTCCATGATTTGAAAATTCGAATCGATGGAGCAAAATGAATTTAGATTATCGAGTTTCAGCAATTCAAGATTTAAAATTGAGTTATCAAATAACTGAATCAGTGTATCATTCGCATCTTCCTCAATTGTGTCAATGAATGCCACTGACATTTCGTTTTTCTTCATGAAACCAACTATATCGCCCTTCAGCTTGCAATTTAATGTTGAACCAATTTCAACATTTATGGCATAATCATAGGTCTTCAAGGCCTCCATTTCAAACATACCAAAAGTGTTGAATCTATTTTTCAATCTAGCTGATAACTGTGTGTCTGATAACTTTTCGTCTTCGAAGTCTTTCAAATCAAACCAATTCGGCTGATTTTTAGCGTTTAAATTTTGGATTATTAGTTTACCTTTGATTTCATCCGATAGTAATTTTTCCAAATTTGTGTTCAGATTGGAAATGGTTTTTTCCGAATAGTTCTTGTCATGATAGACCAAAACCCAATCGTAGTTCCAGTACTTGTTATAGTTTTGTTCTACTGACTTGACTGTGGTTAAGATTTCTTCCAAGTCGTTTGGATTCAACACATACGAATAGAATGCTGCATTATAATCACGACTGGTGAAAATCGATTTGACTTTGTGTAGGGAATCTGTTGAGGCCAACGAGCCAATTATGAGCACTGACAACAACGTGGACCAAATGAATAATGAAACATAGGCTCTTACACGCAATTTTAGTAATCTCGCCATAGTTAACGAATGAATAGTATATTAGTTGGTAGAAGTTTATCTATATGATATATAACGATATGGAGCACACAAACAGTATATGCTTTGAAAGGGCAACATTAGATATTTAAATAATTCATAATCAATAATTAAGGGACTCAATCCTCCCTCCTATTACCGTTTTTAACTCTAGATTATGTAGGACGTACATGTGTGAGTATACTTAAGCGAGAAAAACAATGCCCACGTTCCCTATATTTTTAATACAATGCAATATGAGAAATTGTTTTTTATTTTTTCTTGTTTTGATTTTTTTTTTTTTGCTTTTGTTACTCATTGGACCGTAGTTGAATCGATTTCGCAAGCACGTTTTCCTCATTAAAGGACAAAGAGCATATGGCGAGAGCAGATAATTTATCTATCATATTTCTGTTATTGTTGTTGTTCTTGTAGTCTATTCCGCTGTTATTGCCATGGTTGGTCCTAATAGTGGCAATACTTCTAACTCTTTTCATGGTATCCACAAGTTTGACAACGACCTTAATCGACTCGTAAACATGAACTTCTCCATACACATCGACATTCCCCGATATAACCTTGTTACAAAAATCCACAAGCTCACATAGTTTGTAGTGCAAGTCAATTAGTCCATCTGCAATTTCTTCTTGCTCTTTTGCATCTTGCAATTGCAATTCCTCGCCGTTATTGTTGTCATCAAAAGTTTGAAAATTTGCAAAATTTTCAATGCTAGCCACCGCTTTATTGTAGCTCTGTAAACTTAAAGATTCCGAACTTATTGTTCTGACCTCTTTATCTTCAATTTCGGCGAAATCTTTTAATCGCACAATTCTGATGTTACTTTC
This sequence comes from Kregervanrija pseudodelftensis, assembly GCA_030580115.1. Lineage (NCBI taxonomy): Eukaryota > Fungi > Ascomycota > Pichiomycetes > Pichiales > Pichiaceae > Kregervanrija > Kregervanrija pseudodelftensis. The sequence continues at coordinate 160,974 of JAKTSJ010000002.1, forward strand.
GAGGCTCTTGGTAGAGCCAATGTCCGGGTTTACTTGAACGATAACCAAATCTGTACTTGAATAGGCATTTCCCAAATCCCAACTGTGGATTAGTTCAGCTAATTTATGTGGTGCATTTTCGCCATTAGCAGAGATCTGATAAAACCCAATCACTTTTAGATTCCCGTAAATAATTTTCAATAGCTCGATCTTTGTATCGACCTGTTCTGATGTACTTTTATACGGAAGCTCAAATGATATTAACAAAGAAACAGACTGATACCGTGTAGTGTTTCGATTTTGACTTTCATTTCGACTTTCATTTCGATTTTCATTTCTTTTATTATTTCCATCTTCATCTCTATTTTCATTTTGGTATTCATTGCGATTTGCATTTTCAGCTGCATTCTCATTTACATCACCATTCTCATTATCGTTATCACTGTTAGCTCCTAATATGAGGCCTTGTACAGGGTCATCATTTTGCTCGTTTAATTCGTTCTTTCGGTATACCTGGTCCGTAATCGACAATAAAAACAGTGGATGTATAAACGCCTTATTAATCATTTTAAGCTGGTTAATGGAAAACAAACTGACATAGAACATCAATTAAGGATCAAAAATTCAGTCGAGTTAATAAGCTGAAGATCTGTCTGCCATCTCAAACATAGTGTCATTAACGGGTAACGTGATCTAAAAGTGTCTCATGCCATGTCTATTAACCTATATATTCTCTATACAGTTCTATTAGTCTATCATCATCACATCATCGTCGACATCCTCCACTAACAAATCTCTGTCTCTATCGTGGTTTTTGAAAAATCGCAAATCATCCGGATGCCCGTCCTCATGATGAGAATAATATGATCCATAACAACTCATTCCGTCTCGTAAATTACTATCACTACCGCCAACTGATACCTTATCATAACTACTATCACCACCATCATCAGTCATCATTTCATCTCCATCGTTATCTAGTTCTATTATTTTATTCCCATTTTCTTTTCTTTCTAACCATTTCTTATAATTTTCCCATACTATTTTTAGTGGATCATGATATTTTATTAAGGAAAAGTATTTTTTCAAATATTCTTCCCATATTAAGTTCTTAAATATGCCGTCTGCACCTCTGTCATCTTTACTAGCATTCATTTTACTACTATTTTCGTATTCGCTGATTAATTTTTTCCACGTGTCTTTGATGTTTAATCCACATGAAACAATCAATTTATCTAATCCTATGCTTTTCAGATCCTCATTTTGAATTCTTTCTCCGATGATTTCAAATTGGTCCGGATTTTCTCTTAAAAATTGATCTATGTTATTAATTATAACTCTATGCGGATCATTTATAGGTCTATTTAAATGATTTTTATCTAGGTAGCCAAAAACCGTCCTTATATTACCGTCCCCTGGATTATTAATATTATTACCAATAGCAGCATTATTACTATTACTGATATTGCCATTATTATTTAAATTTGACAATTTTAAATCTGATAGGTGCTCTATTAATCGACGTTTTGTAGGATGGGTTGAATCTGAATTATCAGCAATATGTCTCTTCTGTCCCTTAATGTCTGTATATGACATATTTGGCATTTCTAATTTATTCATCCTATTCTCAATAATAATCTTATTTTTTCGCCAATTTCGTTATAAATTAAATTAATAAAATGAATGTCTAAGTATTGTTGCACAATTATTACTTTTATAGAATATTTTTTTTATTATTCAGAATCATTATGAAGGTCAGAGAAAGTAAATAGAATTTTTCTAGAATTTTTTTGAACTATAATATAATTGGCGTCGATCGACGCCAATTTTTATCAGTAATTTGCTTACTTGAGTATTAACTAATATAGAATTCTTTTGCTGGATAAATGTTTTCTTTTACTACTACAATATTTAATTTGTTTGTTGAAAACTAATAAAAATAAATATACTTATCGTTTTCCACTATTAGGAATCACAATTATATCAAGAAGCTTATCCTGTTGTTCGGATAAATATTTTTGGACTTTTTTATCGCTTCACCTTCCTAAAAGAGTAAATAGTCCTACTTTATCAATAGCTTTTCAAGTCTCTCTAAAATCTAAAAGATTCCACAATTTTTTATTACTTTTCATTTCTACGTTATTTTCATTTTTTATTATTTTTTTTCAATAGCTACAATAAATTATCAAAATGTCTTTTCCCATTCAAGGCCAAGTCCATGAATATGCTCCCCGTCACATTGCATTTGAATTTACTCCAATTAATAATACCAATGTCTTAATCTTTGTTGGTGGATTAATGGATGGTCTACTAACAGTTCCATATTTACCATTATTAGCAAATGAATTAAGTAAGATTGGTTGGTCATTAATTCAAATTGAATTTTCAAGTTCTCATATTGGTTGGGGTACCGGTTCTTTAAGTCGTGACTCAACTGAGATTTCTCAATTAGTTAAATATTTAAAGTCAATTGGTAGGGTAAGCATCGGTATTATGGGCCATTCAACTGGTTGTCAAAATACAATGCACTATTTTACAAAACAATCAAGAGATGAAAATTATAACGAGTTGGATTTTGGCATTATACAGGCTCCTGTATCCGATAGAGTGTTTGCAACAACGTTAATATCGAAACAAGAAATTGATGAATCATTGGCCTTAGCCAATGATCTAATTAATTCTGGTAATCAATTGGAGATTATGCCTCAAAAATTTACAAAGCATTTTTTTAATGTACCAATAAATGCTTATAGATGGAAATCATTAATGGGCTTTAGAGGTGATGACGATTTTTTTTCATCTGATTTGTCAGATGATGATTTTAAATCAACTTTTGGCAAATTTGATAAACCGTTATTGACATTATATGGTGGCTCTGACGAGTACGTTCCTGATTGGTTAAATAAAAAAGAATTGATGGATAGATGGGGTAACAACTCTAAAAACTTTTCCTCATTAAGTAAAATTATTGATGGAGGTGTTCATAACCTTGGTGAAGGTTCTAAAGAAGGTGCTAGCAAGGAAGCAGTTGATACCGTTATCAAATTTATTGATGAAATTTACAAATAAATAAAAAAATAATATATATGTCTGCACAACTTTATATGAAATCAAGATCATTAAGTTTTGATTTTAAAAAACTTTCTTTTCCCATTCTTTTCTCTCCAGTTTTAAACTTGGATATCCTTCCCTGTAAAAACTATCTTTAACATTTAATATTTCAAAAATTGGCCACTTTAAAATGTAATCAAATATGCCATAATCTCTAATCAGGCTAACCAAAATAAAATAAAAACAGCCTAAGACAGATCCAGTTAATAGTCCCACAATAATTTGATTGCAATTATGATATTCAAAAAAAACTCTACTAATTGCAACACCAGTAAGTAAAGATAGAGCAAGTAAAAAATAACCAATTTTTGTCCTATAATTTATTGGATACGGCCATTTATAAAATACCATTAAAATTGTATAGACAGACCAAAAAGCCATGAATTGTGAATGTGAGCTTGGCATACCGTAAACTAATCCACCATCTTCCTTGAAAACTTGTCCGTTTATTGGACGTTCAAACTTAACAATTATCTTAAAGCAACAACTTATTATATCGTTAATAACTTGACCTAACGCAATAATACAACTTTCTAATTCTCTTGTTATTAAAAACCATGAAAATAAGAAAATTAATATGAAAATTGGAAATAGTGAAAATAAAGAAAGTGGTAAAGATAATAAATTTGCTGGATCATAAAGTATGTATGTATGATCAAACGGTATCAAAGTCGAATTATTCATTTTCTTTAAAAATTGATTTGTTATATTAATGCCGGCCTTGATCTACCTATTCCATGCAATTTTCTAATATTCTTAATAACTGTGCAGTGAGAAATAATGAAAAATCAGATCGTGATTTCAAATAATTTTTTTTTGACTTCTATTATTTATTATTGTGCAGTTAGTTTTTTAAACCATGATTGGAAACGTCGATGCTATAATTAAGCTACTAAAAGAACAAAATGGAACAGACGAATTATACAATGGATTAAGCCAGTTGGTTTTATTAGACAGAACTTCGATTGATAATTTAAAAATTTCATCAGTCTTAATCAATGATATTTTACCTGATACATATTTATTAATGGATAATAATACAAAGAATTTAGTGAGAAAATTAATTGGAAATTATATTGGTATAGGTCAACTATTAGGCGAAATAAGGAGAAATGAATCGATAGATAAAGTTTTCTGTGAGATTTTAAAAGATACTGTAGTTTCCGATAATTTGAATCAATTATTTAAAGACTTAAATGCTTCCAATATTATCCAAAAAGAAATTGGATCCATAATTGTTTTAAAAATACCAGAGGCGTTAAATAAATGTTTTATTACTAGTAATGATAGTGGGTTAAAAAGTGTAGTCAGTGATTATACAACCAAAGTTTTCAAAATTATATTACAAAGTGATGAAGTGAAGGAAAATAAAAGGTTCACTTTAATTGTTGGTTTAATCAGGAATGACTTAAAGTTAATGAAAACTGTGTTTAAATGTTGGAATGAAATTTTTTGCTTGTACAATGTAGATGGTTTGGAAAATAAAAAAAAATTTTGTAAATGTTTGGTCAATTATCTGTCAAGAGAAGTTTACGATGGAAATGATAAAGTATTATCAGGCTATTTTACTCTACTAAAAGATTTAGAATTGAAAGACCTTACTGAGTTTTTAATTGGATTATGTGCCGATTCTATGAATGTTTTAGTTTCAGGAATCTTTCTAGATTTAATAAAAACTAGCACAAAAGGTGTATTAAGTCAACTGAAAAAATCATTGGTCAAATTTGGTAACAAAAATTATATTAATCAAACTGGTATAAAGCAGCAAGAAGAGTTCACTAAATTTATTATTTTAGCGTGCAACGTAATAAACAAAGACGACCTACTATCAATATCTAATGATCATATGTTTTTAAGCACAATAACTAATAGATTGGAATCAAAATTAAATCAATGTCGCTCATTAGGAATGATATTGGCTGACTTTATTTACCAAAAATTAAATGACAAACCAATGTTTACTATCAGTTCTTATATTGAAACTAAAAAGAGTTTTCTGAAATTTATTATACCCATTTCTAATATCAAATTAATTCCAGTCTCTGATGCTTTTGATAATATTTTGCGCGATACAAAGTTAACGACCCAATTATCTGCACCGGAAGCTAGTACTAAAGAATCTCCAATAATGATTTCTTTAAATTATGAATCTGATCCAGAGGATTCTGATAATGACGACCCGTCTGTTTCAAGACGTCCACAAGTTGCAAAACCGGTTTATATTACAGATCTAATCCATTACCTTATAACAGATCCACAGAAAGACACAACAGCGTACGAAAAGCGTGAAACTGCATTCAGTATAGGTATCCAAATGGTTAGAATTAAGAAGGGAACACCAGAAATAAAATTTTATGCAGAGAAGTTAGTTGATGTTCTAATGAATTTAACTGATTTTGGATTTGCCATTAAAGAAGAGTTACAACTTGATAAAGATAGCATTTCAGAATTCTTCAATGCTTGGAAATTATCCTTTATGATTGCATTATGCGTCTGTGAACCGGATGTATCAATTAAATACTTATTGCAAGGATTTGTTCGAGAAGATTGGAGCATTTCTACTAGAATAATGGTCTTGAGTTGTATTGGGTTGACTTGTCGTGAATTGTCGGGCGAAAATGATGAATTTGTGTTGGGTAAAACCGATTTAAATAAAGTTGGACCGAATAGATTAGGTGGTATTGGACATGATGATTTTTTGAAACTAGAAGATGGCAGTAACAACTGGTTTGAACCATTTGAAAAAATTGAGTACGTTTCTGGAGGTAACGAAACAGATGTCACAAAAAAATTGCAGGAATTAGGTATAGGACAGGTTATAAGAAAATCTAGAAAATTAGATTTAGACAAAGAGGTGAAAATTGGATTAATTAGAAATGTAAGTTATATCAATAAAGGATTACCCAAATTGTATTATTCATTGGTTGGTATATGGCAAGAAATTAATTCAGAAACTGGAGGAAGGGGTTTCATGATGGGAGAAATGTCTGGTGTTTTGAATGCTCATTATTTAGGAATTTTAAGTATGATTTACGAGTGCGGTGTTCCATCATGCATTGAATTGATTGAGATGAGCAAAGAGTTGTTATTGGTAATTGTTGATCAACTAAGATCTATTAAAATTACCACATCGGAAGAGTTCCCACAAGATGTTCTGGCCTCTGTTTTAAAATGTATCAAAGTTTTAGTTGTGGGTAATGATGCTTCTATGCAAGTGATAAAAACGCAATTCATGGCTGAGATGTACAATTTATTGGAATTACTCGTGAGTACTTTGCAAGAAGATAGAATTGTGGATGATTCCGTGAAAAACAATTGTGCATTTGTAGCAGAAGAATTACGTAGGATTATAACGTAGATTTACAGTGAATAAATATGATAGGGTAAATTGTGGTGGGAAAAAAAAAAACCGAGAAAGAATCTGATTATGTAATTGCGATAAGTTTTTTTCTTTGTTTATCTTTACTAAAATTTATTTCTTTTTTTCTTTAGGCAGATTTCGACACAATAATGGCATCCATCCACTCCGATATACTGAAAAGACATAAAAAGATACTACGTGAACGTATGAAATATTTGAATGAAGGAAGAGAAAGACAAATCAAATTCAGTCAAAAGAATTTGGACTTATTACTGTACATTAATTATGTCAGATTTTTGAATGCTTTGATTTTAAGAGCCGGCGATATTGCGAGCAAAAATTCCAGCTCAGAAATATTAGTTAAACATATGGAGGAATCAGGGCATGAAATTTTAAAAAGATTTAGAGGATAGGCTAAAGTTTGCTTATGAGGGTAAGTTTAACATAATATACAAAAGTCTCTTTGATAATTTATAAATCTATAATTTAATTTTTTTAACAAATTCTATATACAGGTAGAATCAGGCCTAACTATTCATAGAAAAAACTATTCATTCTAGGAGATTTTAGGATTTCAATATTCGCAATAGCAGAATCAGCACTTTCTTTAAATTGAACAAATAAACCCTGCAATTGTGCTGTACTAACATAAGACAACTCCAAATCTTTAAATTTTTGCATGAAAATTTTTAATTTTTCATTTTCATTATTGTAAAACCTAAGGAACATTTGTTCAATTTGGTAATCTGATGCATTATCAATTAAAATTTTAACATCAATTCTACCTGGTCTTAATAAGGCTGAATCCAATTTCTCAGGATGGTTGGTAGTCATAAAGGTTAAAACTTCTTCAGCGGATGCCACACCATCTAAAGCGTTTAACAATCCACTAAATGTCACACCAGATGAGTATCCCTTATCCTGGCTTTGTTCTCTTTTATTAAAGGCAGCATCGATATCTTCCAACAATAAAATTGTTCTATCGGGAATATTATTCATTAAGTATGCCAACCTATCATCAGTTAGGTTTGGTTCACTAATGTTCATAATTGCAATATTATAATCAAAATGACCCGCTAAAGCTTGAATAAAACTCGTTTTACCACTTCCAGGAGGCCCAAACAACAAATAACCTCTTCTATACGGAATACCTCTGTCGTAATACCAAGATCCAGATGATAAAAATTCTTTAACATCCTTAAGAATGGTTTCTTTAATATTTTTATCTAAAATGACGGAATCAATAACCCTTTTCTTTCTTGGTTTTCCAAAAACTCTCCAGTCTTGGCCCCAAGATTTGAATAGAACAGTTTTACCCTCATTTAATTTCATAGCTAATTGCCTTGCCTCATCTAATATCGACGCAAGCAGATATCTATCCTTGTATAAAGTTTTCAAAATAACAGTTTCCATGGGCTGGCCAGAGTTATGGATTCTTTCAGATCTTTCTCTCGTAACATGAAACCAAGCATTTTTATATTTGAACCAATGTGTGCCCGGACCTGGTACAAATGAGAATCCAGTTTGGACCGAGCCATTCTGATGCTGGACATAAGTAGTTTTAACACTCAACTGTCTAGAGACTCGATTCTTATAATTTGACATCCAATTCAAAAACCAATCATATGATTTATCACTGTTTCTAATTTCTAGATCAACTAATAAACGACGATACATCAAAGAAGCCAAGGAGCCCACAGCTTTTCTTGCAATAGCAAGTCCACCTCCCAAAACCATTAAACCACCACCGGCAGCAAAGTATGGATTAGAAGCCAACAGTTGCTGAATCATAGAGTCGTTTTTAATTTCGCCTGTTTCAAACTGTGGATTATTGTAATTTAGCAAAGCTAGATCTCGGGTAGTGGGATGTTCGACCTCACCAGAAACGATTGGTGGACTTTCCGTCTGAAGTTTATTATCAAATAAAGCATCACTAGAAAACCAAGTCCATACTGTCATGATTCTATATTTTTCACAGAAACGTATTGTATCGTTAACTGAATTGTAAGCAAATTGAATTTTTCACTTTGATTGTACACCCGTGCACGAGAAAACGGTTTAGGGGCAAATCATGCGCTTTACCATCATTTTATCTTAACGTGTTCTATACACCTAATAGTACAATTGAGTCACATATTAAAAGACATGAATAACAACGAGGACATAGATAATATAACTAACATGAATCCCATTAACCCATTTACTGACACGAATAATGAAATAACCTCCGATGATTCCCTCAAGCCACCAGAACAAGAAAAGCAGAATTTACCTTCGTACGCAAGTGTAGAACCAATTATACCACATATAGATTCTGATACAGACGATGATATGACATCAAATAAATCACCAACACCTACACCAATACCACCAGCATCTCTGCCTTCTAGAAAAAAAACTTACAATTTTTCCAATGCTCTGTTTTACAAGACTTCTGATAGAATTCTAGATGATTTAAGGAATGACCCATTATACTTGTTAAGAAAGGATTCTACCTTAACCTCAGATCATGGCATATTAAATACGGCTACAGTTGATTATGCCTCCAGTCTTTCAACAATTATTAAATCATCAACCACAAGATATGAAGCTTTAACTTTATCAACAAATCTAGATTATTTGAATTCCAAATCATTGGTCGAGATACCTGAAACTAATGGAGAGAAACTATGGACCTTCAATGGCATAATTGTTCCAAAATATTCTGTTCAGATTCCAAAATCACCAATTTTCCACTATAAACTTTGCATCAAAGGTAAAGAAAACACATCGCATTCAAAGCATAAATTTTACTCATTCAAGGATGATCAACTTCTTGATGAAGACAAAGATTTGTTTATTGTGACGAAAGATGATGTTTTGGGATCGAGAAACTCAGAGTCGGCAGATCAACTATATAAATATAACACTCAAATTTTATTGGATTCTCTGCCTAAAATATTGGATTCTGCAAATTTTGTTTGCCAAAAGACTGGTACAGTTGTTAGACTGGAAATATATCCATCCATATTGGATTCTAATGATTTGAAAGAATTTCAAGATGAAGAAATTGAAATTAGAACTACTTCATTTTTATCTCAACTTGATGACTCAGTTGCTGAAAATTTTCATATAGAAACACCGAGTACATTGGATTGCTTCTCCATTCTTTTTAGAGTATTGAAAGGTCCATTTGATAATTATGGTTCTAAAGACAGAAAAACTTTGAAACCAGATGCAAGTGCCGCTCTTCGACTCAATCTTAAACTTTCAATGTTGATTGATAAATTCTTTTTCCGGTATTCTTTTGAAACGGGCGACAACGAATTAGAACCTCCATCTTTTTCCCAATTAGGAGAATACGAGTTTCTATGTACAGATTATTATAGAAGATCTTTGATGGAGATTTTATACCTAGGTTCTATATTTGCACCAAACCCAAAGGAATATTTTAAAACAAGAGTTAATTTTTCTTCAAACTTTCTGGATATTTTCCAGGCTTTGAATGAAAATGACGCCTATCAACAAATTGAAAATTGGGAAAAATGGTCTGACTACCAGTATTCACAATCCTTCACTCTGTTGTCATGTTGTTCATTTTACTCTGATAAGTTAATTATTGATTCTTATAATAGATTATGCAGTTATAATCCCAAAAATATTCCACAATATTTTGATGCATTAACGTTCTGTGCAACCTCAAGAAGTGGCCAAGAACTTCAAATTTACGTGTCTACATTACGTTCGCAAGGAGTCATTGGCCTGGGAGAGCTAAAGGGTTATTTTCAAAAATTAGGATTTGATTCAACAAGTAATATTAATGTTATTAATACTTTGTCTGATGATCAAATCATTGAAGCTTATAAGAATAATATAGTGTTATCTCTGTCCAAATACGAGAAGACAACACTAAGACAATCTCTTGAGAAGCTCGCCTCATATAGGTCAAGCTCTCAAATTAGAGACTATCTTATTACTGAACCATATTTTGATATTGCAGATGCTTACGATTATTTGGATGTTACTGAATCAATCGAAGATGAAGTTTTGATAACAGCGTATCAGTTCAAAATCGAAGAAAATCCAAATTATTATGATCCAAATGTTTCTAGAGCATTAGTAACAATTGCACTAGCTAGAAAGAGCCTAATTTTGATGAACTTCATTGATTCCAATCTTCCGCAATTTGCTGTTAATAATATTACTTTACAAGATGCGTATTGGACAATTGGATGCACAGATCAAGCTGAAGATACACTTATTATTAGAATGTTTCAAGAAAGGGTGAACAAAGACACAGGAACTGATTTTAGGGCTTTATGGAAATCACTAAAAATTATTGGTGATCACAGAAGATCTAAGCTAATAGAAGGCTTCCTTGCATCTGGGATCATTGATTCAACTTTATTGGAGGTTGATAAATCACCTGCAGGTTTAAATAATATTGGTAACACATGTTACTTGAATTCTCTACTACAATATTATTTTGTTATAGAGCCATTAAGAAGCTATGTTTTAAATTTCAATAAAGTTTTTCGTCCTGATATATTTGATCAAACTGAGGCATACAAGACTAGAAGGATTGGGGGTAGAACCGTTGGTATAAAGGAAACTGAAAGATCGTATCAGTTTATGTATCAGCTTAGGGATTTGTATTCAAGATTGATCCACGAAAATAGTCGGTGTGTCACACCTACGAGAGAACTTGCATATTTGGCATTCAGCCCAATCAGTGTTGAAGTTGAATTTGAAAATGAAGATGAAAATGAAAATGAAAATGAAAATGAAACGGGAAGAGAGAAAAAAGAGCATGCTGATGCAGATTCTTTGATAGAGCTAACACATGCTGAATTTGAAAGTGAAATGAAAGACAAGGATGTTAAAATGAAGGAAGCTGGTCAAGACACCAATCCAGATGAGGAGAAAAAAAATGAAAATGACGCTGCTGAAGTGGAGTGTTCAGCATCTATTGAAAACCATGAAGTTTATTGCGACGAACCAGATACTCCTGACACATCAGAGGATGTATCTAGTGAAGCGCCAGATAACCAGATAAAAGTATCACATGAAATTGAAAAAAAACCACAGAAAAATTCAGCTGCTGTTTGTAAGATTAGCCCTGATCAGTTCGATACTGCTTTTGAAATTGGAAGTCAACAAGATGTTACTGAATGTATTTCCAATGTTTTACTTCAGATTGAAAGTGCCATGGAACCAAACAGCTTGGATTCAGTTAATGAACAGTTGGATATGATTAAAGAATTATTTTACGGTAAAACCAAGCAAAATTTAGTTCCAGTTGATCCTGAAACAAAGGAAATTGTTTCAAACAGAGAAGCAAGGACAAAAGAGGAAAGATTTCTGAATTTAATTGTGAATATTGGTGATCATCCAAAGGATATTTACGATGCTTTAGATACCTATTTCACAGAAGATTTACTTCAATTAGATGATGAAGAAGTCAAAAGATCACTGACCATTACTCAATTACCAAGTATTTTGCAAATTCAGATTCAAAGAGTCCAATTTGATCGTGTTAGGTTGATTCCTGTTAAATCCAATGAACCCTTGCCATTTGAAGAGAACCTGTACATGGATAGATATATGGAAACAGATGATGAAGTTATCATTTCGAAAAGAAAACAGGTTTTCCACTGGAGACGTAAAGTTGAAGAATTGAATGCAAGGAAAGAAACGTTGTTGAAGAAAAACGAACAAGGATTAAGTGTCAAAGAAGTTTTGGATTTAACTAGACAATTCTTAAGGTCTCAAACGATTAATGAAATTGGAATTGTTGTTGATATGAATACCTTAGAAGTTTTAGATAGAGAAGTTGCTAAATTGAATAACGAATTAGCACAAATTAGTAATGAATTAGCAGACCTACATGGAAGAATAAATAAACAGTTTGAAGGCTTCAATAAGATTGGATATTCAATTTTTGCAATTTTTATTCATCGTGGTCAAGCGTCTTACGGCCACTATTGGATTTATATTAAGGATCCAAAATCTAACATTTATAGGAAGTATAATGACGAAATTATTAGTGAAGTTACGCTTGAAGAAATTTTGAATTTTGGTGAAGGTAATACTGCAACGCCATATTACTTGGTATTTGTTAAAGACGAACTGATTGATAAGATTGATCCACTGAAAAGAGATATTGTGGTCGAGGAGATATTTGACAATATTGATGTCGATTAATTTTTTACTGCCTTTTTATGCTAACGTAAAATTATATATGTATATGTACATGCAATAAACTATACAGAATTGTTTTATACAGTTTCTTTAACTATTGAAATTAAAGCTTGATCGATATCTCTAATTATATCTTCATAATCTTCACAACCAACGCTAAATCGAATTAATTTTGTCTCGGAACCAGCATCCAATTTAAAGTTAGGATTATTACAAACTAATTCAACCAGAGTTTCACCACCCTCCAAATTAGGGTTGTTGCTTAAGAAATTGAAACTCCTCAACAACTTTTCAGTATATTTAGGATCTTTTAGTTCTAAAGCAAAAACCGGATTAAAGTAACCGTTCAATTGAATTTTAACACAATCTTGATTAGGTTGTAGTGAAGAGTGATGTAATCTTGATAAAACGTTGTCGTATTTTTTGAAATTCTTAATTAAAAATCTAAGAATCTTTTCAGTATTTCCACATTGAGTCAATATTCTCATTTTATAAGTTCTTAAACTTCTTAATAACAAAAAACTATCAAAATTTGCAATACTCGTACCTAATGCAAACCTCTCTTTGTGTAATTTAATTTTATCATCTTTGCTCCTGGAAACAATAAAACCAGCAGATAAATCGCTGACACCCGCAAGGTATTTAACGGCCGAATAAACTATATAATCGGCACCAAATTTGAAAGGAAATTGTAGGGGTGGTGGAGCCAAAGTTGAATCAACAATTAGGTGACAAGAAGAAGCTAAATGAGAAATCTTAGAGTAATATGATAAATCATGGATCAAACCTAAAGGATTCATTGGAGATTCTATAATGATAACGGATTTAGGTGGCAATTGATGAGAATCATACTTATGTAAATCTGACAAAGAATACTTCGATAATCCTGTTAGCTTGCTTAATAGTTTGATGACTTCATGCGTACCTTGGTAACCTAAGTTATCTATGAAAATTGAGCTTGGATTTATGTAACTCAAAATACCCATAATTGCTGAAGTACCTGAATTATAAATTGTAACATTCCCTTCTGTTATATTTTCCAAAATTTTTTCAACTTTTTCAGAGTTGGGATTGGATAATTTGGGATTTATCAATGTTTCAAAAGGAGGATTATGTCGTTTAAACTGATTTGAATTATGGTGGAGGGGATGTTGATATGTTGGATAAAATGGAAGCTTATGTTTTCTTGGTGGAGAAGATTCAAAATTTTGTAATCGACTATTATTAATACTGTCTTTTGTTGTTGTTGTCGTAGTCGTTGCTGTTGTTGTTGAAAGTTCACTGTCTGGTGGGACCATAGGATATTGATCTGTTTTGCATATTAAAGGTTGGCTTTCTAGTTTGGGTGGTTCGATAGAGCTATTTATTAAAGGAATCGATTGAAGTTGCAGGTTTTGCTGAGCTACTGAAGATATTGAATTGAAATTATTCTGTTGTGAGTTATACAGAGATGGGTCAGCTGGCGGTATTTGAGCTGACTGTCGAGAATAATCATTTAAGTTATTATCCATAGAAGGGAAGAGAAAACTATAATTATCATCCGAATGAATCAACCTAGTATTGAACCCTATACTTGGATTATTAAAAATATCATCAAAATTGAAATCTAGATTGTTATCATTATTATTATTATTATTATTATTGTCATTATTAGAAGAACTAATAACTGTTGGTGTTGAAGAAGAAAAAGAAGAGTTGAGAGGCAGCGGAACAAATAAGGTCTCTGAAGATTTAATGGAATTCTTTTCAGATTTACCGTCATCGTTTTGAATGTTGAACCTACCTTTCGTAATCAAATTTCTCTTCTTGAAAGAATGCAACATACCTGCTGACAATTTAAAATCCAAATCTTTATAACCAAATTTGTCTAAAAATTTTTCGAATGTGTCTTTAATATTCTTATCGGTTATGGTTTGGCCATTACCAAACGCTTGCTCAATATATTTTTCAACAGCAAGTGTAACATCAGGATATTTTAAAACAGGTTTTTTCTTATAGTCTTCCAAATTAGGATTATCTTTGAATTCTTTTCTTAATTGATATTCATTAATTGCCCAATTTGAAAGGGTTGCTTGAGAAATAGCAAATTTGTTTTGGGTTTTAAAATAAGATAAAGTTTCGAGTTGTGATCGTTTTGGAGGCCCTCGTAAATAATCCAACACCTGTATTTTCTGTTTCAAAGTAGCCCTAGGAGTTTTCCTTTGGATTTTGTCTGACATGTATATTATCAATAAAATAAAATATTTAGCTTAGAAATGGCTTTATAAACATTTTTCTTGCTTTTAAATTACTCAACAATTCTAATGAACGAATCATTATCTCGATAGAAGAACAGTGTCCGGTTTAGGCAGTCAACTCGGCTGTCAAACCTGATACAATTCACTTTGGCAGTGTGAAGGTAAAAATATAAGTCGATCGACGTTTGAATCAGAAAATTTACAAATATTGACACAAATATCAAATGGCAGAAACTTTTCAAAAAATTGGCTGGTTTGACTACGCTGGCTGAATAGCTAGATTATTTACAAACTGTAATCTGAAAATTCAAAAATATATCGTCAAAGATTTTTGTAAAAGATTACAGCAAGATGTCAACCGGATTATCAAGACGTAGAGGTGCATCTAGGAAAACATTCGATGGTGAAGTATCGGATAATAACAAGGATAATCGAGATGATGATAATGGTACTTTGGGAAATAACGAAAATAAAGCAGATAAAATTGGATATGATCCACTGGACACGTTAGATCAACATAACCAAAATGGAGTTCCACTTTTGACATTACTTGAAGAAGTCTTATTGATTGGATTAAAGGACAAAGAAGGTTATTTATCATTCTGGAATGACAATATATCATATGCTTTAAGGGGTTTAATTTTAATCGAGTTGGCTTTGAGAGGTAAAATTAGAATGGTTAATGACTCTGCACGTAAAAGATTTGATTTACCGGATAGATTAATTGAAATTGTCGATGGTTCATTAACTGGTGAAACATTATTAGACGAAGCGTTAAAATTGATTAAAAATGATGAAGAACATTTAAGTGTTGCCAATTGGATAGATTTATTAAGTGGTGAAACTTGGAATTTAATGAAAATCAATTATCAACTAAAGCAAGTTAGAGAAAGATTAGCGAAAGGCTTAGTTGATAAAGGTGTTTTAAAAACTGAAAGAAAGAATTTCTTATTATTTGATATGGCAACCCATCCGATTAATGACCCAATCCCTAAGAAAAAGATTACAAGTAGAATTTTAAATTTATTGACAGCTAGAAATACAATATTAGAATATGATGAAAAATATTTCCCAGAATCCTTATCTTGGAAGTATTTAAGATCAATTATATTAGTTTGTGGATGTTGTGCTGCAAATGTTTTAGAAAATGTTTTAGTTGATTTAAATTTTGACCAGAGAGATCAAGCTTTTGTCAGAGCTGATGAATTACTAAATAATTACAGTGATTATCCGTTTATCGATAAACCTTCAAGCATTGGCATAGGATTAAATCTATATGGTGAGATTCAAAAAGAAATTGATAGTTCCAAAGGCTTTGAATTGAATTTAGAAATTATCGCAGCTGTTATAAGTATATTTGGAAAAATGGATGCGATTATTTAATAAGGTCTCTGTAATTGTACTTTGAAATATTTGATTTTATCTGTTTGTTTTATTTTTGTTTTGAGGTTCAGTTTTAGTCTCAGTGTTTTTACTTTTATTTGTATATTTTACGTTTTCTTTTTTTACAAAAGATATAGTATTATATTACTTTAATATTTGTAATTTTATTATTCGATTATTGGTAAAGATTTTATTAGGAATTTGTACCCATATTTCCAATACACATGTACCTACATTAATGTAGATATATATATTTACGTACATTGATATAGATATATATATATTTACGTACATTGATATAGATGTATATATTCACTTACATAAGATATAAATATTTATTAAAATAAGCTTGGAGAATAACGCAAATCAAAGCAGTAAAACAAATGCAATTATGAATATACATTATATCTCGCTTAATAACCTAAACCAACTAAATAATCAGCCATTTTCTCAACAATTAAAGCAGCTTCACCGGCTTGGATACCAGCCGGGTAATGTGCAATCAAAATAGCTTGTTTTGTTTTAACACACATGACACCTTCAGCATCGTGTTTACCATATATTGATCTAGGATCTGCTTTGATACAAAAATTTTTTTGACCTTGAATGTGTAAACCGGATGCAAATAAATTGGAAGGATCACTAAAACCCCTAACTAACTCAGCGATTTCATTTGGAGCCAACTGTAAACCACCAGATGATGCCCAAACAGAAGAACCATCAGCACCATAAATGGCAGCTTTGTCTAATTTACCGGTTGCAATTAAGTTATCAGTATAAGCTAATTATAATGAATTCATACATGTTAGTATATTAGGAGCAGAAAAGAAAAAATTTACAATAAAATTATTGTATTATATCACATTACATACCGTTCCAAGACATTGTGTATAGAAAATGCAGGACAGTAACGGGAGGCCTAATGAAGTGACATATTCAATAAGTAAACAGAAACTGGGAATGTTGAGAATTTCGCATTGCACGGTATTATTTTTGATTACGTAAAAACATTTTTATTTTGATTATACAATATGTTATTTAACTAGAAAACTACTCGTCATCTTCTTGCAACACAATACGTCTTTTCTTTCTCACAATCGTACCTTCATCATCGTCGTCATCATTTGGTTGTTGTTGTTCATCTTCTTCCTCTTCTAGCGTATCTCTATATTTAGCAGCACCGTCTCTTTTCACCTTCTTTAATCTTTCAGCTGCTTCATCTAATTCATCGTCATCCAAACCCGAATCGATATCATCGTCACTAACAACAAAGTCATCATTAGCATATTCTCCACCTCTGGACTTGCTATAACCGTAGTCGTTATCATTATCTTCTTCATCTCCTAAATCAATATCTTTATAAGAATTGGATCTGCTATTAAGAGATGAGCCATTTGTACTTCCATTTCTCCTTTCTTGCCTTTCTTCTTCTAATTGTAATTTCGCCAATTGTCTCTTTCTTGCTCTTTCGATTTCTTTTTGAACTCTTTCAGTTTCTCTTGCTTTCAATTCAGGGTCTTCATTTGTAACAATTGTATTAATTTTCTTCAATTTCTTCATTTTCATATTAGTAGTTAAAGTTGAAGCCAAAATTTTATGGGCTTTGGAATTCATACTTGGAGGTAAAACTTGAATAGAATTGTTCAAATTCATTAAAGAAATCAAAACTTGGCCACCTTGAAATGCCAATAAATTATCGTCATTTAATTTGGTACGTATATCAAAATATTCATTACCAATCTTCAAAGATTTCGAACCATCTTCCCATTCAATTATGTTGGCATTTGATTGTTTATATAATCCACCCGTGGAATTCTTGGCATAACGCCATCTGATTGTGTTTGTTAGTTCTAATTTTTTAAATTGTAGAGAGGTTTTAATGGAAGATTCAGAATTTGAATTTGAATTTGTTGAGTTTAAAAATTCTTTTAACTGGTCTTCGAAAGTAGTTGGAGCAAATGGTTCTGGATCAACAAACAAAAATCTTGGTAGTGAAAAATTATATGCTTTATTATTCTGTGGATGATGTGATCTTGGATGTCTAGGTAACGACAATTCTGCTGTTTGTAGTTCCTCCTCCTCTTCTTCGTTTTCTGCTTCTTCTTGCCCTTGTTTTTGTTCTTGATGATCTGAATCATCGTCTATATCGTCATCATTTGCATCGATATCAGAGTATTTCGATTTTTTGCTTGAAATATTTTCATCATCATCATCATCATCATCATTGTTATTGTCATCATCACCGAATAAGTCGTCTAGATCTTCGTTGTCTTCATTCTGTTCAACATCGTCTTTAAGTGTTGCGTCATCCTTGGTATTATCTTGAACTGAAACTTGTTCAGTAGCCGGAGAAGACATATCTTATATGTGTTAACTGTTTAGGTCTACGATAATCAATCGTCAAAGGTTGAGAATAAATTGAAAAAAAAAAACAGAAATACAAAAAGCCAAAAATCTACCACCATACACATCCGTGCACAAGGAGTTGTAAATGAGGGGAATTCGATATCGTTAAAAAATGAGGAAACATTTTTTTTGGCGAAGTAACATTTAATAACATTTTGTATTAGAACAATTCATCTGACACTAATAAACCTTATTTATATAAATATCATGTTTTTAGCAACTAGAGCTTCAAGATCATTTCCAAAGAGAGTCCTAGTCTCTTCAAGAGCGTATTCTTCCCATGGACATGAACATGAACATAAGGAACACGAACATGGCCAGGAGGAGCACCACGAAGAGCACGGTCATGATGAAGTCCCATTGTCAGAATCAGAATCGATAGTTAATAAACATACCGGTATTTTTGCTGGTATTTGTCTATCTATTGCCGGCTATGCTTATATTAATTCAAGTTACAAAAAGTCACACGATGGCGAGTCTTTAACTTCGATTATCAAGTCCCCAAGAGTTATTGAAGAACTACAAGCAAATTACGATTCTTATAGAGAAAGAGTTAAGAAACAAACAGAAATTCAAGAAATGATGATGTTTCCTGGTGAACGTAAAACCGTTGGTAATCTAGTTACTAGAATCGATACCCTTCCAGGTAGACATTTTAATTCTGGTTCTGGTGCTCAATTTAATACCATTCAAGATTGGGAAGCACTTGCACCAAGAAAAGTTAAAGAATCTCCATTTTATTAAGTTTATTGGTCTGAAATATTAAAATAAATTGTGAAAAACATATTTTATATTTTGTTTTGTTTTTCTTTTCTCATTCTCTTTCCATCTCTTTTCGATTTCTATTTATTTCTTATTTATTTTTCTTTACCTTCACCTATTTATTCATTAGTTATTCATAAATATATCTCATAAAGTATAGAATATAAGTAATTACGTAATGCAAAATAAAACGACTTGACAGATGTCGCGTTTACTTTTGTTTTTGTTTTCGTTTGGTCATCTTCGTTCTCTTTGTAACATATTCGTTTTGCATGATTTGATTTTTTTATCTGTTTTTAATATCTAATTTATAATGGCATTAATAGGTTCCTCAAGATCAGAACTGCTAGATTGGATCAACACCACTTTCCAACAAGCTTATACCAAAATCGAACAATGTGGTACAGGTGCTATCTATTGTGTCATATTTAATTCAATGTATCCCGAAACAATTAATATGGGTAGAGTTAATTTTCAGCCGAACACTGATTATCAGATATTAACAAACTATAAACTTTTACAGAATGGATTCAATAAGATGAAATTTACAAGGGAAATTCCTGTTGATAAATTAATGAAATGTAGGCTGCAAGATAATTTAGAATTTTTGCAATGGTTAAGTAAATTATGGTGTGAAAGTAATGTTGATTATGTGCAGCCTATTTCGGATACAACTAAACTATCAACATCAAACATAACAGCATCTAGAAACATTATGGGTCCAACGGCTCCTAATAGATCAGTTTCTGGTAATAGTAGAAGAGTAAGCGCTATTAACAGAGCCGGTACCAACCTTTCAGGCCCAGCTTCAAGCCCCAGTACAGCAAGAAACAGAACACATAATTCTGGCACGGTTAATACATCAACTTCAAAAATAAGATCAGTATCTGGGTCAAGTTTATCCAATAATAGTGTTCATAATAATAACGTTAACAGCTCTAATAATTCTGCCGTTGTGGCAAAATTAAAGCAAGAATTAAAAATTTCAAATAACCAGTTAGAAGAATCATTGAAATTACAACAAGGTTTGGAAACCGAGAGAAATTTTTATTTTAATAAGCTTAGAGAAATTGAAATCTTATGTCAAAATGTAAATGAAGGTATCGGATCTGATATTAACTTGCATGAGTTAATTTCTCATATCCAAGACATAATGTATAGTACAGAAGAAGGATTTCAAGTTCCCAATGAAGAAAATGGAAACGAAAATAGGAATATAGGGTTAGAAAACCAACTTACTGATCAGGAGCAAAATTTGGAAAAATTACAACTGAATGAAGAATTGCTTGCTATCGATGAGGTTGAAAATGGGAATGGATTTAATAATCATGATCTACAAATAATGGATGAAGAAACCTTTTAGCATATACATATATAATTTTATTAATTATACTCGATCTTCTGTTCGTGAATCATTCAGATCAATCTATCTTAACTTAGCTGTAAACGTAAATTTAGATTCAAGCAAAAAAAAAATCCGCGTTGTGCCAGTGGCAAATTGTGATTATTGAATAATTACTTAGTAATTACTATTTATGAACAGGAGCCTTTCTTATATTGCTTTTACTCAACAAACAAAGCATGTCATTGTTATACAAACTGTCTCTAAGGACAGGTATTGCAATACAGCCCTCAGTCAGGGTGACTCCAAGTATTTTAAGAACTATAAAACCTAGACTTTTTAAACCCCTTACCCTCAACCAAAATTTAATTCAAAGACCAGCTTTTAGGACCTTCTCTACGTTGAATAATAGCCTTTTATTCAAGTATTCAAAACCAAGTTTTGAAAGTGACAAAAAGGATGACAAAAAAGAAGACAAAAATAAAAAAGAACCACCAAAATTCAATAACATTTCCTTTAGAGATTGGTTTTTGGTTTCGCTTGCATTTACTTTCATATTTACCGTTTTAGGTAGTTCAGAAGCTCAAGACCAACCTTTAACTTTTCAAGAATTTACTGTCAACTATTTGGAAAGGGGTTTAGTTCAAAAAATTGAGGTTATTAACAATTCATTTGTTAGGGCGGAATTAATTCCATCTCAGAGTAACAAATATGTTACTTTTACAATTGGTTCCGTTCAATTTTTTGAAAAGCAGATTGATGAAGTTCAAGCTAAACTAAATATTCCACCTAATGAAAGAATCCCAGTCGCATATGAACAAAGATCAAGTGCTTTTTCTTATATTATTCCATTTATTCCAACTTTTATTTTAATTGGTGGTACCTTTTATCTGCTCAATCAATTGAAAAAGAAAAGAGGTGGCTCTGGTGGAGGTGGTCCGCTAGATTCAATTATGAATGTTGGTAAATCTAAAGCTAAACTATTTAACCAAGATAATGATATTAAAGTTAAGTTTAAGGATGTTGCTGGTTGTGACGAAGCAAAAGAAGAAATAATGGAATTTGTTAATTTCTTAAAAAACCCCCAAAAATATGAAAGATTAGGTGCTAAAATTCCTAGAGGTGCAATTTTATCAGGTCCACCCGGTACAGGTAAAACTTTATTAGCAAAGGCAACTGCAGGTGAAGCAGGTGTTCCATTTTTGTCAGTTTCAGGTTCTGAATTTGTTGAAATGTTTGTTGGTGTTGGTGCTTCTAGAGTTCGTGATTTATTTAAAACTGCTAGACAAATGGCTCCTTGTATTATCTTTGTTGATGAAATTGATGCTATTGGAGGTGAAAGAGAAAAAAATGCGATGAGATCTAATGACGAAAAAGAAGCTACCTTGAATCAATTATTAGTTGAAATGGATGGTTTTGACACTTCTGATCATGTTGTTGTTTTAGCGGGTACTAATAGACCTGATATGCTAGACAAAGCTTTAATGAGACCTGGTAGATTTGATAGACATATACACTTAGACAAGCCAGATATTGAAGGTAGAAAGGCAATTTATAAAGTTCATTTGAAACCTTTGAAATTGAAGGATCCGGTTACAGATGAATTTGCTGGTAGACTTGCAGCTTTAACTCCAGGTTTTTCGGGTGCTGATATTGCAAATTGTTGTAATGAAGCTGCGTTAATTGCTGCCAGACATGATGCTCCATACATTGAAATAAAACATTTTGAACAAGCAATTGAAAGAGTAATTGTGGGTTTAGAAAGAAAAAGTAGAGTCTTATCTCCTGAAGAAAAGAAAACTGTTGCTTATCACGAAGCGGGACACGCAATTTGTGGTTGGTATTTGAAATATGCCGATCCTCTTCTGAAAGTCTCTATTATTCCAAGAGGTCAGGCCGCTTTAGGATATGCACAATATTTGCCAGATGACCAGTATTTAACATCTCAAGAACAGTTTCAACATAGAATGATTATGGCACTTGGTGGCCGTGTTTCAGAGGAATTAAATTTTGATGATGTTACCACTGGTGCTGCTGACGATTTACAAAAAGTTACTAGAATGGCAAATGTTATGGTTTTAAAATTAGGTATGTCGAAAAAGTTAGGTACAATTGTTTTTGAACCAAAAGATACAAGTATGCAAGTTCATAAACCATATAGTGAAGAAACCTGGGAATTGATCGATTCTGAAGTGCATAGAATGATCAATGAATCGTATTTACAGTGTAGAGCCTTATTGACAGAAAGAATAGATGAAGTTGATAAAGTTGCTAAAGAGTTATTAGCTAAAGAGGTCATTACTAGAGAAGATATGATTAGATTACTAGGCCCAAGACCTTTTGAAGAAAAAAATGAAGCCTTTAAGAAATATTTGGACCCACACCCAGAAAACAAAAAGACAGACGAGAATGAAAATCCACATCCCCAACCTGGTGTTACGGCCTAATAGACTTTTTTTGTTTTGTTTTGTTTTATTACTAGACTAAGGTGGCATCGAACTTTTCTCTGAACATGCACTACCTTACTTGTATATAATAGTACATTTATGGAATATATTAAATTAAAAAGATTATCATTTAAAAAATTCCTACTTTGGAGAGTAGCGCGCATTTAGATTTTTAAAATGTAAACAGACCATGTAAACAAGCAAGGCATGTTTCTCAAACTTTTATTCTATAACCTAACTTTGCTTGTAATTATCAATTGTTAACATGTCTTCTCTAGGTATTCATTCCATAACAGATTTTTCTATTATTGAACAAAACAAAGAAAATATAAAACCAATATCGCAGGGCCGATCTGCTAACAAGTTACAAGAACTGATAAAGTTGGACAAACATGCTCTATCAACAAAATTATCAATGGAACGTCAACACTTTGAACAACTAATTACGCCGGATGCTTTAACAGACTCAGATGATCCTTTAGAATTTTACCTAAGTTATATACGTTGGATCAGAGAAACGTATACCACAGGAAACACAACAGATTCCGAATTAATTCAGCTCCTTGAAAGAACGACACATGATTTTAAAGATGATTCATACTATAAAAATGAAGTTCGGTATTTTAAAGTCTGGCTAGAGTATATTGAGTATAGTGATACACCTGGTGATGTTTTTAGTTATCTATTTAAAAAGCAAATTGGATCTAAATTGTCATTATTTTACGAAAATTATGCATTATACTATGAAATCAATAATCAATGGGATAAAGCTTTAGAAATTTATCAAATTGGGCTAAAATCAGGATGCAGACCTGAAACAAGGTTAGTGAAATCTTTTGAAGAGTTTAAAATTAGAATGGAAAGAAAAAAATTAAGCGTTGTGTCCAATGAATCTTTGAAAAGTAAAGGATTATTGAATCCTACAGGTGGCGGACTAAATGTAGGGAATGGTCGAAATATGAAGAAAAAGCAAAAAATGAATGTTTTTGTAGATAAAGGAGGAAACACAATTTTTAATCCCGATAGTGGCGACTGGAATTGGGATGGACTTGATTCAATCCAAAATGTTAAAAAGGAAAATATGCTGAAATCCTTATCCTGGAGTGGACAAACCCTGAAGCAAGAAAAAATTAATCCCAAGTCAACACAAAAATTGAAATTAGAAATATTTGACGATAATTCTCTAAAATATCCTGTTACTAAAATTATCCATCATCCTAATGGCAAAAGAACTGAAAAATTTGATTTTAATTTTGGTTTATTTTTTACTGATAACGATCCCAAAACAATTACAGAAGTTTTAACCGAATATCAGCAGAAAAAGTCAGCAAAGAAGCCACGTAAAAGAGCTTTGGAAGAACAAACCAAAACTCCTATTGCAAAAAAAACGAAAATCTCATTAACTCCAGCAAAAACAGCAGCAGGCAGCTTTATCTTTGATTACTTGCAGGATGAATCAAAGCTGACACAATCTCCGACTTTGACTTTTTTTTCGAAGCAGGCTCAAAGTGATGTTCTTCAGTTGTTTGATCAGTCGGTTTTACAGGAAGATCAAGATAAGACAGCCGATGGGGCATTAGAATCCGGTTTAAGTGATTTTGTTACTGAGACAATAACAAATACAACAAACAAAGCTCCATTCAATACTGTATCAGAAGAACCGATTGGTGCTAAATCGAACCTGGACGAAGAATTCAACCAAAATGATGATTTACTCAGTTCCCCGTTTATGGAAAATCCTGCGCACGAAGAAGTGAGAGCAGAAACTATTCTCATCAATCCATTTGATAAAAGACTGCAAATTAATTTAATCAACGGATTAAATCCCAAAATTTATGAATTTAAAAATTACCATACAGCTAATGTTGTTATAAATAAACTTTCGACTCTTCAAAAAATTTTTAAACCCAATTCAGCACCGATAATGGGAAACAAACAATCACTGATTGAATTTGAAAAGGATAGATTGTATTGTGTTACCAAAGAACTAGGCCGAGGAGGATTCGCTGTTGTTTATTTGAGTGAAAAATATGATGGTTCTTTGAACGCTATTAAAGTTGAATCCCCATCAAACGATTGGGAGTTTTATATTTTGAGTCGATTAGCAGAAAAAACTTCTGAGTTTATTAAAATTGAGTCCTTTTATAAGTTTCGGGATGAATCTTACTTGATATTGCCGTATCTCAAACAAGGAACTGTCTTAGATCTGGTCAATATATTGAGTGACAATATACCAAAATCATCGACAAAATTACTAGATGAATCATTAGTCATTTACTTGACTATCCAATTACTTCGTAAAGTATTAAAGCTTCACAGCTTGGGATTCATTCATGGTGATTTAAAACCTGATAATTGTATGTTGAATTTTTGCAAATCAGAAGAGCACTTGTCATTTCAAGACTTGGTTCTTATTGATTTTGGCCGCTCGATTGATTTGTCCTTATACCCAGCTAATGCCCAATTTAAAACTGTTTTGACTGTGACCGATTCTCAAGATTGTCCTGAATTAAAGCTTGGGGATCCTTGGTGTTATCAGATAGACTATTTTGGCGCTGCAAATGTCATACATACATTACTGTTCGGAAAAGTTATCAATATCCGTTATACTTCTACAGGCATAATATTGGCAGAGAACATTAAAAGATATTGGCAGAAAAATATATGGGATGAGTTATTCGACTTATTGTTAAATTCCAAAAAAAACTCCGATCAATTTTTTAATGGGAATATGTCTAATAAATTGGAAACTTTAATTAGAAAACTTGAAACCTGGTTCCACTGCAATGTTGATCAAACTGTATTTTTAAAAAAACTAAACGAAGTCAATGAAATTTTGGATAACCGCTTCAAAAAATCCAGGAAACTTTAAATGCTCCACATAATACTTGTCTACTTCGCTTTTAATTTCATATCTACAAAAATATATTAAAGTATCACTAAAATAGATTATATTTAAATTCTATTTCTCCAACTCCTTCAGTTTTACTCCACCTTTTATTAGATTTTTAACGCTTCGAATTTTTTGCTTTAATTTTTCAATTTTGCTATTGGCAACCAATTTATCCGATTCCTCTTCTGTTACAGTCCTTTTGATTAACAGATTAAAAATTGCCCCAAAAGCCAATGACATCACAGTTGATGTTAAAATAATAACATTATACGGCATTGAAAAATCAGGAGTTGGAAGAGTGAATAAACTAGTCGTGGTTCTCATTATATATCGTATCTCGCCAGTAAATTCCTCGACGATAGCAATAACGGCAGGCTCTAGTTCAAAGCCGTGATTAGCGTCTGGTGGATATTCTGCATATTGTAGCATTGCTTTATCAAAGTCCAAAGATAGTTTCAACTTTGTCTTAGCAGGTAAAGAAACCAATAGTTCAAGATGAGATGGCTCAAGACGGTCAATAGCTGGATTGTAAATTATTTCCTTGACAAAATCAGCCATTTCGGGATCATTAACTTGTAAGACTTTATTTGCAAATGTTAAATCATTGGTAGCTGATAATGTCAGTGAGTGCAAATATAGTCTAACGAACCAGGGTAATGTTTCAAAAATAACAATATTCAAATCTTCACTACCGGGGTTATAAATATCAATTCTAAACCCGCCACTATCCTGTGAATATCCCGATAAAGATCTAGATGCATAAATTGGTGGGATCTCTGGTTCCTGGATTTTGGTAGCATCGTGGGTATTAAGGTTAATGTCATAATCTGCATTAGAAGTAAGGCCAAAACAAAGTTTATTATCTTCAAAATATGAATCAATTGGTGCGAGCGATAATAGTTGAACTTCCCAATTATTTAAATCAACATCAAAACAAACCTTCGAAGGTTCAGAAGCTATTAGCGAACCACCTTTAATGTATCTGCCAAATAAATCTAACAATCCATAATGATATTCATTAGAATCTGGAAGGGGGAAACAATTATACAAATCCATCTTCTTATTAATATCACACCTTAAGTCATATCCAGGGGTTGGTTTTGGTATTGGCATCTCATTTCTTTCTAAAATCTTAGGAACATTTAAAACTAAATTAATAGACTGTTTCATGGAATATTGACAGTGCGTAGAATCCACACAATCGGTTACAACGTCCACGGCCATCGAAGACCATTCTGCATTAAATATTTTATTGCCAGCTAGTAATGAAGCAATACCAGCCTTACCTTTGGTAGGTAGTAGTTTCAAAAATGGAGTTAAGTTTTCTGTACAAACCGGTTCCCTTGGTAGGGCACTTCTGAAAACATATAAGCCATCCTTCAATTCAACATTTTCTAACAATTTAGGATTGTTTTGAAATAATCTCACAGGATACGTTGTTATTGATGATTCGATAAAATTAAAAGAAGCACAAAACATACCTGATAGATAATTAGACAATTTGATCCATTCATAAAATGCTTCCTCTTTACTAGCTGCTTCAATTGTAGCCCATAGTTCAACACCTGTTCCTCCCGAAACTTCACCATTTTGAATCAATTTGCCATTAAGCTCTGCATCATACCAACCATGGCCAAATCTAAGATGAAGCTCTCGTGATCTGGTTAATTGTAATATAGATCCTAAAGATTTTGGAAAAACACTATATTGCCCAATTTCGTTCTCCTGTGGATATAGCTCCATTGTCGAATTGGCCTCGAAATTAAAAGACGCCAAAAGGTTATTACCTTTTAAAGGTTTAAATTCAAGATATTCTTTATTAGGATATTTTTGTAAGGCATTATCAAAAAAGTTTATAGGTTTCGAAGCTATAGAAGCCTTAGAATCAACCGCCTCGTCACTTGATTCTTCATGATCAAAATCAACTTTAGCTTCTTGCTCCTTTGTGTCCTCAGTCTCAATTAATATTTCTTCTGCTTTTTCAGTACAATTCTTTACTTGTTCTTCAATTGAATAATCTACTTGTTCTGAACTGCCAATATCAATTGATAGCTGGTCAGTGACAACATCTATAACGTTCTTGTTTGGTTGTATCTTAGTATTTTCGCTGGTAATATATTCAGTATTAACACAAAACCCCTGTGTTAAAAATAAAGCAATCAATATCTTCAATTGCATATTATTAAGCTCTTGTAGTTAAGAAAATTAATTTAAGCTAATGGGTACGTGTAGAAAAGATGCAAAAAAGCCAATAAATAGAAATGTAAAAATGCGCGCCTGGATAAAAAGATCTGTCCCTGAAAATATGCTTTCTTTATTTATTGTTTTCATTTATCGTCTTTATTTAATGATACAAACAAGAAATAACCTAAAAAAAATACATCTAGAGAAAATACTACTTTAACTTCCTAAGAGTAATTTTATTCAACTTAATTTTCAAACACGCGTATGAAATCACTCTATGCAGAAAGGTTACTACGACCAACAATGCGTAATACAATTTCATGTTGACCTTCAAATCATACTGCATTAAAACGTCATGCCCGTTATTAAACAAACAACTTCCATCTGCTAATATTTGGTCACCAGAACAAGTCAATTTCAAACTCTTATTGAAAGTGAGATTTGAAACCAACATGACACAGTAATGTGGTGGTGATAAATAATTCATAGCTCTCAAAAATCCTCCAATTGTCATCGCTAGTAAACCAGCCATAGCAACACCGATGGAACAGAATATAGAAATGATATTTAATGCAAATCCAGAATGTTCAAACATAGTGTTAAATGAAATACCTAATGATTCCCCCGAATTAACGATCATGAAAGCACCATAAAAAATAGTGAAGAATAATCCAGCATTGATTTGAAATCCAACGACAAACACCAAAAAAATTGCAAAGATAAAACAAGTAAAAATTTCACAAGGTAATTCAATAATAAAGTAACTAAAAAAAAAGGAATCTAAACCAACAACGTCATCATTATATTCATCATAAAAATAGTTTCTTTCCGTCGGGAATGAAGCCAAATTATTTAACATACCAGTGAAATACAATGATGTTATTTGTTGAATTATCCCCAATCTATCCTGGACGCTGCTTGTATCATGGTCCAATCTTGCAAAAAATAGAGATAAAATAATGGCCATTCCAATGACTTGAGTTGTTCTCGCTATCAACACATTCTTATCACGAATCAATCCAATCCATTGTCTATGGGTCATGACTAAAAAGCCAACAATAAAGTTAGCCCTCTCTTTAATAATCGACTTGAACTGGGTACGTATTTTAAGCTTGTTATTAATAATGATGGGATCATTTGGTATTGTGATTTTTTCGACCTCTTTCCAGGATTCAATAATTCTATTAACTCTTTCTTTTGTTTGCCTTTCAATTTCTAAATTCAAAGTATTATATGATATTAAATCAATAACGAAATCCGCCAAATTAGTCAACTTTGGAACGGGATGTCCGAGTGAAGCATAGTAAGGGATTAACTCGTCTTGTGAACCATTGAATGCAACAAGGCCACCTTTTGCTAAAAGTAATATTGATCCAAATGGTTCTAGAGTTCTTGGTTGATGAATTGTCATGATTACAGTAGTCCCTTTTTTATTTAATTTTTGAAGGCAGTCTATAATTGAAGAAGCAGTAAAAGAATCTAAACCAGAAGTGGGTTCATCAAGAAATAAAATTTTCGGTGACGAAATTAGCTGAATTGCAATCGATAATCTTCTCTTTTCACCACCAGATATACCTTTGATCAATGAATTACCCACCAACGTGTTAGCGCAATCTTTAAGACCCATTTTTAAGATTATGTCATTGACAATCATTTGACGGTTCTGGTCAGTTAACTTGGATTTAGACAATCGTAACCTGGCAGCAAAATTTAGGGTTTCCCTGACGGTTAAACATGATAGCAAATGATCATCATCTTGAGCAACATAGGAACAAATTGGTCTGACAATGTGATAATCTTGAATTTGAAACCCATTCAAGTAAATATCACCCGATGATGAATAAACTGTTGTCAAAGTCGATGATAATCTACCACTGATTAAATTTAAAAGAGAAGTTTTACCAGAACCTGATGGACCCATAATTATATTCAATTTTCCCGCTTCAAAACATGCACTAACCTTATTTAGAATATTTTTATTGGATTTTTTCAACTTGTTTCTAACAGATAAATTAATATCTTTAATTATCATTTTGATTGATTCGTGGCTTTTATCACATGTTTCAACTTCCAGCCTTTCATCTAATTGTTCATAATTAAGGGAATTGTCAATGGTATCCGTCGAGTTAATTTCTGTACCCATGGTCATATCCACGGGTTTCAGATATAGAATAACTCCTGCCGCTAAGTAATGTCCAATAGAAAACGCCAACACAACACAAATGGGTAGTGCATCCCAGTTTTCCCAAAACCCTAAGTTTTGTAAAATGTACTTACCTGAGTAAGCGTAACAGATATCGTTAACGTCTGGATCTGTTGCATGCTCTTGAAAACAATTTCCTTTGAAATCAGTAAACTCGTTACTTGCCATGTAACCAAAAGAATACCATAGATAAGCAATATATTTACACCACCTGACATAAACTGGTAATTCCTTTGCATTTGCAAATAAACCGTTTGTCATTGATTGGAAAGTAAAATTTAGGTTACCGATCAAAGTAGCAATTGCAACATCACGATTTAAAGATGCAGCAAATGTTGCAAACGCCATAGTATTTAAATGAAAAATCAAACAACCGGCAAAATACTTCCAAAAAAATTTCGCAGAATCTACCCTTAAGCCATACATAAAATACGTTGTAATTGAAAACACAAATGGAATTATAAGATCTTCTGTCATAAATTTACTGATTCTTCTGGCAATTAAAAACCCAGGTACAGAAACGCAATTTTCCATCCGTTCTCTATCAAAGATATTCATATCTACTTGGCATAACCTATGTGTTTCATGCAATAAAAAAAGGTACGATTGTAATGAGCACGATGTATATAATGAAGATTCTATTGATCTTATGCCCACAACTGATGAGCCAGGTTTGAAGAATAGCCAACCACAAAGCAATCCCAACACAAGTGCTTCCATTATTACAGAAAACCAACCTAATGGATCTCTGGTTTGTAACTTAATATTTCTTCGAATCAAAATTTTTACTTCTCTCCAAAACGGGGCTCTTCCAACTTCTTGAAATATAGTATCGTCGTTAACTTCAACATCATTGTTTTTCTCCTCGATCGTATCGACATAGGTACTCATAACACATTTCCAATTGTTGAAAATTTTACTAACTCTTTTGGTCGATTCTGTTTCTTTCATTCGTGTTCTGGTGTCGATACTAGTTATATCAATGTAAAAATCAGCTGGATTAACTTTCAATTCTGGAACGGGATAACCAATTTTATCAAAATAACTAAATATATCTGCATATTTTGCACCGTAACACAATTTTCCTTTGGATAAAATGAGAACAGTATCAAATAGTTTGAATATATCTGCCCTAGGTTGGTGAATACTCATAATAATCGTCTTGTTCAAACTAGTTGCAAGTCTCTTCAAACTTTGACACAATAAATAAGCATTATAACTATCTAAACCCGTTGTTGGTTCATCTAAAAATAATATGGAAGGGTTCGATATTAGTTGAAGTCCAACACTTAATCTTCTACGTTCACCACCACTTAAACCTTTATTTCCATGATCACCAACAAGGGTATCTTTACATTCTTTTAATCCAAGTACTAGGATTATTTCATGGACTAATATTTGACGTTGTTCTTTCGAAGTTAACTTTGGTAATTTTAATTCTGCGGTATATAGTAAAGTTTCATAGCAAGTTAATGAAGGTATAAGAATGTCTTGTTGGATAACATAAGCATGCCGCAGACCCGAAAAGTTATCTTGGTTATTATATTTAATTGTTCCTTCCTTAAACATTGAATTCTGATTAAATTGTCTATCAGCAAGACAATTCAAAAGAGTCGTTTTACCCGATCCTGAACCACCTATAATACAAGTTAAAGAATTTGAGGGTATATCAAAAGACATTGGATATAAAATAGTTTTAATGGTATCATTGGATTCAATATCACCCAATTTTGAAGATTTGTTGTTGAACTTAAACCTAAAGAAGCTACCACGTTTCCTGATTGCAGATCCTATAGATAGATTTCTAACTCTAATCTGAACTTTTCTTGTTGGTGTAAAAGATATATTTTCTTTAGACTCAAATTGTAATAAATTATTAGAATTATCCGTATATTCCAATACATCAGTTGAATCTTCGGACAACGTTTTATTATCGCCTTGGCCTTCTAGCATTATCTTTTCTTTTGAAATTTTACTAAATTATTCTGCATGTGCGTTTCTAGAGATAAAATGTGGGGTTTTCATGGGTATCACAAAAAAAAAATTAGAATAGATCGTAAAATTATATATATGTGTGTCCAACTAAAATATTTTCAGTAACGGATCAATATATTATATAATTACTTGTCAAATTTGCCTAGCAACGGAATAAATTAAGCAGACACATGGACAACTGATTTCCCAGCAGAGAAATTCTTGTAGATTTGCTCGCCTTGAAAAAATTTGATCGGACATTTAGAGAAAATAAGTATCTTTATTATCAAAATAAATCTCTTAAAAGCATTTTTAAAAAAAATAAGTATAAAGATTGCAAACTATTAAACATTGTTATTATTTACTCCACTGGGGTTTCGCTAATAATAAAATCTTTCTTAATTTCAGTAGAGGCGTCTTCCCCTGTGAAATGCTGACGTGACATCACAGTTTCGATATGTCCGACAGTATCATCACTATACATCTTGGAAGACGTTTCACCTTTAATGACCTTTTTGATGAGATTATAAATTGCATGACGACTCTCCCAAACTGGGAAAACAGTGACGATACCAACAGAAAAGAAAACCCATAAGAAAGTAACAATAATATACCCCCGGAAAAATGGTTTTGAAAAAATATACTTCGTACCATATAATGGAATGGGAAATAAAATCAAGAAAAATAGAACAAAAATTGATACAATCACAAAACCAATGTTCCTTTTACGAACCATGTTGTAATCTTCTTCCTTTTCTTTTTCTAAAACCAATTCAGTTAATTCTTCACCACTCAAAACGTTTGTTAATCCATGTGCCTCATCAAATTCAGTGTTATCATCTTGTTTAATATCGACCTTCCATTTATTCCAATCAAATTTATCTGGTCTAAAGTAAACTACAATTGGAACAATAATTGCAGGGACACCAACTGCAACCGTATTACCAGCAGCTAATGCTTCATACGTACTTAATGATGACATGTTTACGACACCAGCTTGGGAAGCTGCATAACCTAACCAAACGGCTATAGAAATTCCAGTGGAAATCGTCGTACCAAGAACCATTGCTAAGCCAGACATCTTGTCCCAAAAAAGTGTACAACCCATTGGAACAATACAAACATTAACAATAATACCAATACATGTCGTAATAAAGGAAACATCGAAATTAGCCCTACCCAATCCAATAGCTAAAACAATGGTACAGATACTGAAAATAATAACGGCTGCATGAGTCATTGAAACTAACTTTTTACCAGTTGCTTGTGGGTTAATATAGGCTTTATAAATGTCATAAGTCCATAGTGAAGACACGGCAACGACTTCAGAGGAAAATGCGGCAGTACATGCCATAAAAACCATAACTAAAACTGCACCTGCGCCTCCTTTACCCATTAAAGTGTAAGCAGCAATTGGTAGAACTAGACCAGCATTTAATTGCTCGGTGCTTAATCTTTCTGGATAAGTTGGGAAAGCTGGGGTATTCTCCAATCCTCTACATGCCAAACCCATTGTTGTCGCCAAAGCATAAGGCAATGTGAACCAGCAAAGGCCACCCAATGTATAACCGGTCAAGGCAGCTGCTGGATTTGCAGCAATTGCTTTTTGAAAAAGTTGAGAATCAACGGCAGCTGCCCAACCAGCACCAAACAAAATCAACCCAAACAACCCACCGTTTACAGATCTAAATGTTAAAAGGGATCCTTTCCAATTGCCTTCAACAGGATATAGATTTCCAGCTTCAACTAATAAATCGTACATTTTACCAGGTGAGCCAATTAATGTCGATGTTGTGTATGCCTTGAATAAAAACATTAGCATTATGACAAAAATAATGACAACATGAACCCAATCAGTCAAAAATGTAGCTTTAATACCACCCATAAGAGTATAAATAATTACGAAAAAAGGTAACAAAACTGCACAAGCTTCCTTGTTAATACCAGTAATATTTGAAAAAACAGAAGCACCATTAACAAGTAGGTTAGCAGTATAAAATAATTGTTGACCAAAAGAATATGCACACATTGTCAAATGTGCAGGTTTACCATATCTAACTCTAACAATTTCTTGAAAAGTATGCGCATTTGGAGCTTTACGTTTTAACTCAATAGCAGCCACAGCAAAAATAATAATTTGAACACAAGCACCTGCACCATACCACCAAGCAGCTGAAATACCTAATAAGTAAGTATCAGTACAAGAGAGAAGTAAAGTAGAACCTATAGTCCAGGAAGAAACAACTGCACTAGCAATAAGACCCGTCTTAATTGAACGCCTGGCGGTTGACAGCATCTCCGAATCTTGAATTTCATTATTATATTTGCTTAGCATCCAAGAAACCGTAAGCATAGAAATGGCAAAAGCAGCACCCACACCAATAATTATACCCCAGCCAACGCCTTGAGAAAAAATCTGCATGATCATTCATATTGTTTTATTGTGATTTGAAAGTAATATATTTGCTTTTTGAATTTACTATGGTTGGTAAGCAAAACAATACAGTTGTGTTTATAGAAAAAAAAGATATTTTAGGAGGGTAATATACAAAGAAACCAGAAACAAAACGATAAAATTACTTTATACTTTTATTCTTTTGTTATCAATGATAAATATAATTAATGGGTAGCAGATTGTGTCTATTTTTTGAAGGAAACGATGCGTTAGCAGGTTTTAGCCATTTCTCCCCAAACAAGCGGAAAGATTTACGATAAGTATCCTTAGCGGGAGACTTTTGTGTACATAAATAAATCGTCCCAAGTGTAGCTACACCAAAAAAAAACAGGTATAATATTTTTTTGCTGATAAGAGAAATTGAGTAGTGTCGAGCGATATTGGCCCTTAAGCCGCTAAAAACAAGATGCAAATAGCAACTAATATTGCTAACTATAATCAATTCCCTATTGTTCTTACAAAGATTATGCCAAATTAAAGACATGGAGGCTGGAATCGGCGAGTAAAATGGATTAGGAAATCCAAAAATTCGAGCATTTAAGATTTGGTTGTTAATTTCCGGTCTGCAAATCTTGCCAGTTTCCGTTGCTATCCCGCTGATAATTTAAAGAATAACATTATTAGAAAGTGCCAAAATTGTGCAACAATTTTTATTGGAGTCTTTGCAGGCAACGACAACGCAGATTGATACAGTGGTACCTAGCGGATGTTAGATTTCTCTAAAATTTTTACTATCTGGAAGAAATAATAATATAAGCGCTATGATTCTTCGAAGTTTGCTTACTCAATATATATAGTAAGGTTCTTATCGTATTCATTTCCGCTAAGCCAAGTTGTATCTAATCAACATTTTTAGGCTTTGTATCATACTTGTTTAGCGGTTTAATTTTGCAAATGATTTTAGATATCAACTCACCTTCCCATCAATGTTACTTTCAAGTCACTCATGCTTCTAGGAGACTCCAAAATTAAAAAGTTGTTCTTGTTCAACTAACTTTTATTCTACTCATTTTAATTTTTTCCACAAACAAGCATTGAATTATGTCTGAATTTAAAAATATCAAAAGAGTTTTAATTGCAAATAGGGGTGAAATTGCTTCTCGTGTTATAAGAACATGTAAAAAATATAATCTTACAACAATCGCAATTTATTCAGCTGAAGATATCGAATCTTTACATGTTACGCAAGCAGATATTGCAATTCCGCTATTGGGTACTGGTGCTTCTGCTTATATCAATATTCAAGAAATTTTGAAAATTGCTTGCGACTCCAAAGCTGATGTTGTTATTCCAGGCTATGGCTTTCTTTCCGAGAATTCTAATTTTGCAGCGCAGTTGGCTAATCGTAATATAGCATTTGCAGGTCCTTCAGCAGATTCTGTCGAAAAATTTGGTCTAAAGCATATGGCACGAAAAATTGCTGTTGATTGTAATGTTCCTGTTGTTCCTGGTACTGACCTTTTAGAAGATCCAAATGAAATTGTGGAGGCGAGTGTGAAGATTGGTTTTCCGGTTATTTTGAAAGCGACTGCTGGTGGTGGCGGGATGGGTTTGAAGGTTTGCAGAAACATAGAAGAAGTTAAAGCTAACTTTGTGGAAGTCCAATCTAGAGGTGCATCTCTTTTTTCTAATTCTGGTGTCTTTGTCGAAAAGTATATTGAGAATGGTCGTCATATCGAAGTCCAAATTTTTGGTAATGGTTTGGGAGACGTTGTTACTTTTGGTGAAAGAGAATGTTCCATTCAACGTCGTCATCAAAAAGTTATTGAAGAAGCGCCTAGTCCTTTTGTTGAAACACTGGGTAAACAATACAATTTGAGAAAACATTTAACTGCATGCAGTAAGAGGTTGGCTTCTTCAATCCGCTATAAATCTGCCGGTACTATTGAATATTTAGTTGATGATGACACTGGTAATTTCTATTTTTTGGAAATGAATACCAGATTACAAGTTGAACATGGTATCACTGAGCTGATTTATGATGTTGACTTTGTTTATTTTATGCTTCTGCAAGCAGATCATGAAATTTCTGGAAAAGGTATTGATGCAAATTTTCTTTCAGCCAAACTTAAATTTAATAACGAAGGTGTCGAAGTTCCAAACGGGCATGCTATTGAAGTTAGAGTTTATGCAGAAAACCCAATTAGGAACTTTGCTCCTTCCCCGGGTATCCTTCATTATGTTGCATTTCCAGGAAGCAAGCCAATTGATGATTATGTTGTTCGAATTGATCATTGGATTTCTACGGGTGGTAAAATTTCTCCTTATTTTGATCCATTATTAGCTAAGGTGATGGTTTGGTCTCCGATTAGAACGTCTTTTAATATGATTAAAGTTTTGAATGAAATTAAAATTCAAGGCCCGATAAATAATATTGAGTACTGCGTTGCCATTTTGAAAAGCGATATGTTTACAAACGGTAATACTCTAACCAATGTACTTTCGACTTTTAAATTTTGTCCCTGTTTAATTGAGTTTGAAGAGGCCGGTAACTATACCACAGTTCAAGATTTACCTGGTCGTCCCGAAACTAGACACGGTGTTCCTAGAAGTGGCCCGGTGGATGATTTATCTTTGCAAATTGCCAACGTTATCATTCAAAACGATAAGAATATGGAATGTTTAGAGTTCACGGTTAAAGGCCCTGTTATGAAATTCCATCGTCAAGCAGTTATTTCATTTACTGGCGCCCAATTTGATATTTTATTAAACAACTCTACAAAACTTCCAATGTTCACTGAGTTGTATATACCATCTGGTTCTGTTGTCGATGTAGGTGAAGCTATCGGAAAAAATTCTAAGTGTTACATGGCAATCAAAGGTGGTTTGCCAGGTGTGGCGAAGTACTTGGGGTCAAAAAGTTGTACTCCAGGTTTAGCGTTGGGTGGTCATCAAGGCCGTACCTTTTTACCTGGAGATTGTCTTGAAATTTCTGAAATTGACGATATCGTTGAACTTTCCTTTGGTTATACTCTACCTCAAAATTTGATTCCTAAATATGATGCCAATGAAAGTGTTATCCGTATGATTGGTGGTCCTCATGATACCCCTGATATTGTATCCGAAGAAGGAATGGAAACAGTTTATTCGCACCCATTTACCGTTAACTTTAATTCTAATAGGGGTGCAATGCGATTAGATGGTCCAGCTTTTCAATTCAGCAGAACTCATGGGGGCGATGGTGGGGGCCATCCAAGTAATATTCTGGAATATCCTTATCCATGTTGCGGTTTGAGCGCTGTTGGATCTACCATGGTTTTATTTGGTGTCGATGGTGCAACTTTATCTGGATTTTGTTGTATATCTGTCCCAGTTGAATCTGACTTTTGGAAATTTGGCCAAGCCGCTATTAACAGTGTGATCAAGTTTAAATTAATCACTTATTATGACGCCATAAAATTGAAAAAGAAAAGAAATTGCTATATTGAACTTCTTTTACAAAGACCTGTTGAATCTTCCAGAAGTTTTAATGATGAATTAGATCAATATGAAATCGTTGAATCAAAAGTGGGCAATTTTTTGTACCAACGCATTACTAATGGTAAACTACCGAGTATGACGATCCGGCAGGGTGGTGAAAACATGATCATCATTGATTTTGGTATAGAAAATTTTAGCTTGTTCAACAATGGTCGCCAATATGTTTTAGAAATGGAAATTCAAAAGAAATTGGCCGGTTCGTATAACTCAATTGAATGCAGTAGCGGTGCTATGTGTGTTACTTTTGATCCATTAAAAGTTGATCGTGATGAGCTGTTGAATAATCTGATAGTCATTGAAAGAAACATCCCGCCAGTTGAAAACTTGAAGGTTCCTTCACGTGTTTTTCGTTTACCTTTGTGTTTTGATCATAGTTCTTTAACTCATTGTATTAAAAGGTACACCCATTCGCAAAGACCTCATGCTCCATACTTACCAAGTAACATTGAATATTTGATGAAGGCAAATTGTATTGATACTTTCAAAGAGTTTAAAGAAAACATTCTTGAAAAACCAGAAGTTGTGGTCGCTGTTTCATTCCTCTGTGCAAATCCATTACTGGTTAATAAGGACCCAAGGAAGAGGTTTCTAACCTCAAAATATAATCCAGCACGTACTTCAACGCCTGCAGGTGCCGTTGGTTCTGGTTCGGTTTCGCAATCCATTTATTCTGTTGAGTCTCCTGGTGGTTATATGATTTGGGGTTTAACTTTACCAAATTGGTATTGGGACACTTTTTGTAGAATACATGATGAACCATGGCCATTAAAAATTTTTGACCAGGTTGTCTATTACGAAGTAACAGAAAATGAATTGGCCACTTTAAACACTCAATTGTTGACAAAAAGGGTCTTTTTTGAACCAGAGAAAGGTGAGTTTGATTTTGTAGAATATAATCACTTTTTAAATTCCATTGATGAAGAGTATAGAAACTTAATGGCCAGAAAAAAACTGGCTTTTGAAAAATTAGTCGAGGAAGAAAAGGAAGATCAAGAAAGATGGGCTGAGGAAAAAATGCTAGCTAAAGCTTCCAAAACACCGGTTGATGAATTGGTTGCAGATCCAAATGCAGAAAAAATTACTGCTTCTATGCCAGCAAACGTTTTTAAAATTAAGTTTAAAAAGAATGATATTGTTGATTTAGATAGTGTTGTTATTATTTTAGAAGCTATGAAAATGGAAATTCCCTTGAAGATTTCGAACAAGAAGGCGGAGCCTGGAGCTAAATATCAAATTATGGAAAATATTGTTGACGAAGGTGATGTTGTTGGCCCTGGAGATATTCTTTCCATTTTAAAAAAAATTGATTAACTAATTTTTTTTTAAATAAATTTTTATCTGTATTTTTTATAGAAATAAAAATAAGATTGTTTTTGTAACTTAAACGAACAATATCTAATTTTTTATTAAAAGACGACGAAAGATTATAAAATGTGATTCTCAATACTTTTTAGACAAAATATATAATGATGGCTAATTTATGTGAATAACTTTAAATTTAATTCATCAACTGCCTTTCTTGCGGCTTTGGCGTTTTCCAAAGCAGTCGGCATATCCGAATGTAAACACAACAAGAAAGGGTTTCTACGAAAATTCAGTGGAACTTCATGATTATCAAATGATATAACCTTATCATAAGTACCAGCTTGTATAATACTATCATAAATAATATCAGGGTTTTTTGGTTTTGATTGTTGGACGCTAACTAACCTTCCTTCAATATTCCAATCAACATCAACGTATAGCTCTTGAATTAAATCGACATTCATTTCTTTAGCAATCTGCTCGTAATGCTTATTTTTAGCACCGACAACGGGAACCCCAAAAACTTTGGCGGCTCTTAAAACAGCCTTCATGATTTTTTCGTCTCTTTCAACGTAAAAGTATAATTCCCCGTGTGGCTTGATATGATTCAAAGGCATACCTTCGGCATCCAAGAAGGATTTCAAAGCCCCAGTTTGATACATTACAATATTATAGATTTCTTCCGGTGCAATATCCCATTTTCTACGACCAAAACCCATTCTGTCCGGTAAGCCTGGGTGTGAGCCAACTTTAACATTGTTTTGCTTAGCTAAATTGACCATTTTTGGCATAATATTATAATCTCCAGCGTGAAAACCGCAAGCAATGTTAGCAACATCAATTAGTGGCATGATATCTTCATCTGGACCCATTTTGTATCTACCATAACCTTCACCCATGTCACAGACAATTTCATACTTCTTCATGTACTTGCTATTTAGATCCGCTGAACCTGTTAGCTCGGATGACATTTTTTTCTAGGATTGATAGTCTGGGTATTATAAAAACTGTTCTTGAACACTTTAAAAAATTAGAAAAATGAACTCAATTTATCAAATTTGAGAAAGCATTGACTCTATTAAATTTGAAAAAGTACTAATTTTTTGAATAAAATTGGATGTCAAATGCTTATTTTTACATAGCTATAACCTTTCCGAGAATTGTTAACCGCTAAGATTAGTAATATTCGGCGGGTCGATGTTTGAGATAAAAATATTTCGTTATTGTGTTAATTGAGTCGTTGATTTATTAACCAGTTCCTCGTCGGTAAACACTGATAAGGGTTAATATTAAGTAACCAAAAGTAAGATCTGTGATTATGCAGAGCGGAAACTGGCAAATTTAGAGATTAGAAATAATTGTTAAATCACATTCCCAATTGGGCAATTATCCTTTTTTTTTCATATCGAGCGGTCTTAGCTCCTCGAAAACTTTGGCCGGAAATTGATTACAATTTTTTTTCAGAAAATAGAAAATACTTATTCCCGTCAGCAAATGGTAGTTGTACTGAAGCTGATAGTATGACGTATCCAACACGATAATCTAATTCTTTTAAGAATTACTGACCATAATAAGGCAGTAAACATCTAGCCCATTAATAGTTATCTTTATGAGTGAGATCTAAAAATATAGCTAAAAAAATAATATCAGTTATCGTGAATATTCGATAACACAATATACAATATATCAGAATATGCCCACATAATTTTTACTAATCTACCGGCGGCATTTAGCAAAAATTCAAATTGAAAATCAGAACAAACTTTATGCCTTCTTTTATTTACCATAAAATGTGATAATTAAATTTATAACTGCTTTCAAAATATATAATAACTTTTTTTAATTTTATCGGTTTTTTCTTCTATTGTTAGAAAAGTTGATATCTTTTGAAAATGTTCTATTTAGCGCTAAAGAACAAAAAAAAGTTCTGATGAAAAATGTACTCTGTTTTCCCAGTTACTTGTAACAAAAAAAAAATTTTTTTTATTCAATTTGCTGGAATATTATTTTCCTTCCAATTATTAAGAATAATTACCGCATTTTTTCCATAGAAATGATAGCTCCCTAACCAATGTTATAAGCTTGAAACCCTTTTCGCCCATTTAGGTATTTGCCAAATAACAGCAAAACCAGACGCGGCAGCAAGCAATGGATCGATAAAACCAGCGGTATAATCAATAGCGACCGTTTCTTTTGAAGCATTTTTGAAAAAAAAAAAGAGCAAAAGGTTAACACAGCAAACACTATAGTTTCTTTAATTAGATCCCTTTAGACATTTCTTAGGATTGCAATTAAAGCATGAACAAAATCATAAGAAAAAATAACATAAGATTCTCCGACTGCCAATTTATTTATTGTTGTTTCATAGCCAACACAAATTTCTTCTGCCATCATGTTTAATTCCATGTTTTGTCCATTCTTTATCTGAAAGCCCTTTATCATCTGATTTTTTATATTCTAATAGTGTTATAGCAGATGAAACAACAGCGGTAGAGTATCACTATTATGAGCGGAAGTAGTATATCAAGCATCTAGATCGATATATTGTGATGCACTCTTCAATGTGATTATCTTGTTGTGAATTTTCAGTACCAAAATAAGAAAAGCATTTTACCTTCTGTATCTGCAAAACTTTGTAATGTTAACAAATTTGAATTGCCGAAAATTTCTACCTCCTCTTTTCTAATAGCATAAATTTGTTTCACGGTATTTTCAAAAAGCTTATTTGGTAAGTTGGAGTCTTGATATAGGTATTATCAATTTCACACAATTAAAACAATTAACTTTAACTAATTTTGTTTCTTATTTTAAGAATAGAAGCAAATTATGTATGTCCTCGCAATAGAGCTCGTAAGTTTATGAAACATTGTTGTGGGCAATCAAAACTAAAAATAATTTCACTTCAATTAAATTTAAGTTATTGTATTCTGGTTTAGAGAGTTTTTTTATTGGAGTGGAACCTGAATATTTTCTACCTCAATTAAGCTTGCTGTAAACATATCTTATGGTATTATCAATGAAACTCAAATCTAGTAGTAGCGATTTTATTGTTTATTTACTATATTGTTCTTTTAAAGGAAGTGAAGAATGGGTTAATGGGCTCATTTGCTATAGACTTTATCGGCATACTTCATTCTAAGGCACAATATTGTATCATCCTCGGGAATTAAATATTTTCCTTCATTGTCGAAGAAATCTGTTTTCTCTGATACTGAAGTCTTGTTGGTTATTTCCTGTGCAATTTTTGTTTTAACAGAATCAACTAATAGATCATGGGAATCATTAAATTTTGACTTTCGTTTCGAGTTTTGTTCAGACTTGCTAAGTTTGCTTAATTCCTTATTTTTTTTCAACTGTATAACCTTTTGATTCGTTAAATCACTATCCTTATTTTTTGTTATATCCCTTTCATGTAGTTCAGGCAATTTTTTTTTCTTGTAATCTCCAGCCTCTTTATCGATTGAGAGATTTCCTAACCTCATTTCAAAAGCCACTTGTTGTCCTTTCATTTTTATTATATCATTTTCTTTATCCCTTAACTGTCTTTGTAAGTTAAGCAAGTTCCCTCTTAACTGTGTACATTTTTCGTCAGAAATTTTAATTTTTTCTTCTCTTTCTTTAACGTCATTCTCTAGTTGAGTGGCTTTCCTTTTTAATTCTTTTTCATTAATTCTTGCTTGTTTAATTTCAATTTCAACCTTTTCGAACACTTTTTTTAAGTCATTCTTTTGCTTTTTTTCTTTTCCGACATCTTGAACTAATTCGCAATAATTGTCATAAACTTTCCCGTTAACTTCTCTTAATCTTTGCAACTCTTCTTTTAACTTGAGATTCTCACCTTTCAGTCCGTCATATCTCTTCTTAAAACTGACGTCATCAAACCGTGTTACCAAATCAAGAAGAAAATTATTATTTCTTTCTAAACTCAAACAATATTCTAACAGTTCCTCATTTACTCCATCTATTCCCAATTTATTATCAAAAATATTTCTATTAGACTTTTCAAGAGCATGGACATCAAAAAGTTCTTCCTTTTTCCTGCCCTTATCCTGGTTGAGACCGCCAAACATCCATCGATCAGTTTCGTCTCTAATCATACGCAAAGTAGTCTCAATGCCATTATCTCCAAAAGAATTTTCTATCATTTCATCATCCTCCAAGCATTTCCGTATTCTTTCTTGTACTTTCTGTAGGTTAAAGTGATCTAATTCGATATCTTGTCCCCCATTACTTTTCACTAAAAAATCATCATCACCCCCTATGAAATCGGTGTTGTTTGCATGAGCTCCAAAAATTGGAAAACTTAAAGATTTATTTTTATTAAAAAACCAGTTTTGAACGTTTTCAAACATATCTATTCCTCAGTTTGTTTCTTTTCTAAAACAAAATGGGACTCTTCTTGGCTAGACACGAAGTGTTTGTTTATTTTTCAATTTTTCGTATTTTGATTGGTGTC
The DNA here is from genome assembly GCA_030580115.1 of Kregervanrija pseudodelftensis. Lineage (NCBI taxonomy): Eukaryota > Fungi > Ascomycota > Pichiomycetes > Pichiales > Pichiaceae > Kregervanrija > Kregervanrija pseudodelftensis. The sequence continues at coordinate 205,132 of JAKTSJ010000002.1, forward strand.
CGGGTGTTTACAATCTATCAATTTACTACTTATAGTTTATATATATAATATACAAACATTTACTTAATGTTGTGCATAAAATATGCTTTAAAAAGTTATATATGATTAATTGAATAAAAAATAAAAAGGCAGGAAATCAAAACCATATTAGTAATTAAGTTTCTAGTACTTCCAACCGTAGGTACTTGCCAATCTTTTTTGTAAATGTTCATATGCAGTCTGGGACTTACCATGTTTTTCCAAGTAATGTGAAGCACCTCTACCCTTTATTTCCTTTACAACGGGGGCTGGAACAGGTTCTAACAAGGTTTTATCGCCAGGGTGAACAAATAAAACGATAGAATATCTGTCTTTACCTTTATCCAGTAATTCTTTTGGAAACCGAACTCTATGAATAGTTGATTTCAAAAGCCCATTAGTCCAGTAGCATAACTGATCTGCAATATTAACAACCAAAGGTGCAGCCTCACCTTTCGCCTCAAATGTTTCGCTAGCAGGAACATATGGAACATTTTCCCATTTCTTACTAACAGGCGATAAAATTTGCAAGCCAGATTCTTCCTTTTTTTGAAACAACAGAGTAACAGTACCATAATCCGTATGTGCGCCGGCAACATTTAAAGCAGTAAATGGTTGTTTGTCTTCCTCTGTAGCATTCGGTTTCACTGGTGAAGGATAATGTAAGAATCTAAAAGTGGTACCTGAAAAATCGGTGTCACTATGCCTGGAGTTGAACCAATTCAAATCAATCTCACCGTTTTCCGCTTCAATTTCCAAACCCAACGCTAATAGATGAAGAGCATTTTTTAAAACTTTTCTAAATTTTAAAACAGTGGCTTGAATGATATCCATTTTGTCTTCCCAGAATTCTGGAATCGGCTGATTTGGTTTACCAGTAGTAAGGTCCAAATTGGCAAAATTGAAGCCTTCTTTTGGATCACCAAATTCTTTTTCAAGCTGGTCTTCTTCTAAATTTTCAACGCCCATTCCAGTGTAACCAGCATTGTCCGTAGTGATGGAATTTTTATTCTTCTCTTGGACTGGTAAGGCAAAGAAATCGTGAGAGTATTTGAATAGTAAATCAACTTCTTGTTGGGAAAATCCATGACCTTCAAACATTAAGAAACCTTGAGTTGAAGCTGCATTGACAATTTTTTTGGCATTTTCCCGGGAAAGATTAGAAACATCAACTATTTCTAAAGGATTTTTATCGCTAGACATAATAGACTGTAATAACAAAGAAAAGATAGTTGATTTGTGAACAAAAAGTGATAATAAACATGGAAGCTCAAAATTCAAGACTGCTTATCTTTCAATCGCAGAAATATGTAATGATTAGTCGGAAAAGAGCGAAATCATATGTTAAAATTTTTAGATCCAATCCTGTCCTAAAATTATCAGAACCTCTTTTCAAAAACAGCCTTCTTACAAATTAGGGGATTTAATATAATATAAAATTAATAAATTCAAAAAGAAACAAGTATACAAAATATTTATATAACTAAATTTATTTCTTGACAACCTTAGCAGCAACTTGGGTCTTGTCAACGGACTTGATAACACCAACAGCAACAGTTTGTCTCATATCTCTGACAGCAAATCTACCTAATGGTGGGTAGTCAGTAAAAGCTTCGACACACATTGGCTTGGTTGGAACCATCTTGACGATAGCAGCATCACCAGACTTAATGAATTTTGGATGTTCTTCAGTCTTCTTACCAGTTCTTCTATCAATCTTTTCAACTAATTCGTCGAACTTACAAGCAATATGAGCAGTGTGACAATCTAAAACTGGTGAGTAACCAGCAGAAATTTGACCTGGATGGTTCAAGATAATAACTTGAGCATTGAAAGAAGCACAACCGACAGGTGGATCATTCTTGGTATCACCACAGACGTTACCTCTTCTAATTTCCTTGACGGAAACATTCTTAACATTGAAACCAACGTTATCACCTGGAACACCTTCAGCTAATTGTTCATGATGCATTTCGACGGACTTAACTTCGGTGGTAACACCGGTTGGAGCAAAAACAACAATCATACCTGGCTTAATAATACCGGTTTCAACTCTACCGACTGGAACAGTACCAATACCACCAATCTTGTAAACATCTTGTAATGGTAATCTTAATGCCTTGTCAGTTGGTCTGGAAGGTGGTTCAATAGCGTCAATAGCTTCTAATAAGGTCTTACCCTTAACGACACCAGCCTTGGTTTCCTTAGTCCAACCTTTGTACCATGGACAGTTTGCAGATGGTTCAATCATGTTATCACCATTCCAACCAGAAATTGGGACGAATGGAACAGTCTTTGGGTTGTAACCAACCTTCTTAATGAAGTTAGCAGTTTCTTTACAAATTTCATCAAATCTGGATTCATCCCATTTAACAGAGTCCATCTTGTTGATAGCAACAATTAATTGTTTAACACCTAAAGTGTAAGCTAATAAAGCATGTTCTCTGGTTTGACCATCCTTGGAAATACCAGCTTCGAATTCACCAACACCACCAGCAATAATCAAAATAGCACAATCAGCTTGGGAGGTACCAGTAATCATGTTTTTAATGAAATCTCTGTGACCTGGAGCATCAATAACGGTAACATGGTATTTTGGAGTTTCGAATTTCCATAAAGCGATATCAATGGTGATACCTCTTTCTCTTTCAGCCTTTAACTTGTCTAAAACCCAAGCGTACTTGAAAGAACCTTTACCTAATTCAGCAGCTTCTTTTTCAAACTTTTCAATAGTTCTCTTGTCAATACCACCACACTTGTAAATTAAGTGACCGGTAGTAGTAGATTTACCAGAATCGACGTGACCAATAACGACGACGTTAACGTGTAGCTTTTCTTTACCCTGTGAGAAAGAATATAATGAAACTTATGTTAGTAAAAAAAACGAACAATCAAGAAGAATTTTAAACGTCAAAAGACTCAGCTCTCTTAAAGAATCAATTGAAAGCAGTAAAGAGTCATTGAACACATTTCAAAACCACATACCATTTTAATATGTATATAAGATAGTTTTTATAGAGAGAAAAAGAAAAGCAGAAGTGGGAGTGGAAGAGTGAAATTTTTGGGGGGATGTGTGGTAATAAATAGGAACTTGAGGGCACATGCGCTGAGTGAAAAATTTTTATTTTTCACGCTAATTGAAAAAATTTTCTTCCATTTGAGGAATTGCGTTCTCAATTTTACGCATTATGGTCCTACATTTACGCTAGCGTTTTATTTTTAAAACTCCACTATTTTAAAGATTTGTCCATGGAATGTTAACCAAGAAAAAGTACAGGCATTTTAGGAATTGAACAATTTCAGGATAGAAAGATTTATTGCTTAAGGGATTAGTGAAAGTGATAGGGGTTTTTTTTTCAAATGACTGACTAGTCAAAGACAATAGAAGCTTGCAATACTAAAATTCCCCTTTTCAGGTGCTCGTAGCAATCGATTTTGAGTCATAATGCGACATTTATTGTGTGATGAACCCTTCTTAGGTTTTAACCTTACTGATTTCTTTGGATAAACTTGATTTCTTATCAAAAATATTAAAATTAGCTATATCTAAATATTTGCTATATAATAGGATTTTCAATTTTTAGTTTAATGTTTTTTTGACCTTATTAGTACACTGAAAACTTTCTAGTCAACTTTAAACACCATGTCAAACTTCGATTTGGAAAGCTTTCCAAACAAACCTAAAAAACTTAGAAGAAGAAAAACAGGCACTTTAAAATTACATAAGAGCAATAACAGAATGGAACAGATTACAGATATCAAACCTGGAACGATTTCGAATTTTAATCAAATCCTGGTATTCCCGAATGTTCCAAATCAGGATATAGATTGTAAAGAAGAAACCTCTAAAATCAATTTAAATCTGTCACTTAATAATTTTGAATTTACATTCCAATTCCCCAATAACCTAGACTCAACTAAATGTTTGAAAGTGTCTTCTCAAGTTGGTCCCAAAATGGTGGATAAAAATATTATTGCTGAAGATACGGGTGCCACAAAGCGTAGGGTTAGATCAATTATGAAAAAATCAAAGATTGAAGGCAAAAAAACGATTTCACCTGAAGCTTACAAGAAAGTATCATTTTTAGAAGGTTGTCTGAAAGAAATTACAAATTCATTGAATGGCATTTCGACAGACATGAAAAGAGCTAATACTCACGACTCAGATATCCCTAGCAAACACCACCCAACAAGAAACAAAGACAAAATATATCCATTGATTACTAATTCTGCAATTGTTAATGCTGCCGAAAATGTTACTACTTGGAAAGATACACCACCAGATTTAAATCTATTGCCAGTAAAAAATAGAACATTAAATCAATTATCAACACAAAACAGATTGGATAATTGCACTATCCAGCTAGGCCAGGAGGAAAAAAATTGCGATTTAGCTTTTAATTCTGAGACTCAAGAAATTTTTGAACCTAAACTCAACTGCCTAAAGGAACAGTCACTGTTACAAAATTTATTTAATCCAGATGATCACCTTAATGAAAACAAACTTTTTAATGGGTCAAGCACTTATTCAAATAATGAGTCGACCACTGCAGAGGTTCCATACAACAAAACTAAATTAGTGTATGATCAGGAAATTAAAAGTTTAGATTCAGCCATCAGAGACCTTAAGATTCAAAGAAAGAAGATAGCAATGAAAAGACGTGCCACCAAATGGAGTTCGTTTTTTTGGTTTACTACACCAGAAAAAGAAAAGTTTGATCGACATTCCGACAAGACCAAGGTAATCATTTCAACATCAGATGAATATTCTGAGCACAAAGTGGTTACCGATCCAAAAACTCAAAGGAAACATAAAGGCCTTTTGTCTTATCGTCTACCAACTAAGGCCAGGAATTACGCTGAAAATTTCAATAACTAAGTTCCAGAATGATGCTCCAAAGTAACTCGATAAGCCTCATCTAGATATATAACAGAACAAAAACAAAATAATATAACGTAGGGATTCTACTTAGTAAACTGGAAGGATATATAAATCAAAACCTCCGTAATCACGCCTGTGGAAGACTCCAAAAGCGGAAAAAAAATGCATGCCAAAGGAAAACATTGTCGCTCATGTTTCAAATTTTCTTATCGTTGAAATCAAGTTCATTTTGTCCAAATCCGAAATACAACTATCTCTAATTATAATATAGTATTTATTATACAACGCATCACGATAATGAAGTTCAGCGAGGAACAGGATCATAGTACTCCTTCTGCTGTTGGAAGAAAACCCTATTTTAGAGCTCCCCATGCTAATCCAACTGTAACATCTTCTACAGCATTATTACCAGAAGACGTTGACACATCATATGGATCAATGATTACTGATCCAATTGTTCTGATCCAGCGGAGACGTGCTTCCTCGATGTATTCTGCCAGATTAAATCAATTACATTTAGCACCAACAAAAACCAGAGCGGGTGAAATCTTGGAAGCGGAAACCACAGTTAAAACTGAAATTTCTATGATGTTGCAGTCTTCCGTTCCTTTAATTATAACCTTTCTGTTGCAATATTCTCTTACAGTTGCTTCTGTCTTTAGTGTTGGTAATTTAGGCTCAAATGAGCTTGCTGCCGTTTCTTTGTCAAATTTATTGGCGAATATTTCTTCTTATGGTATTATTCAAGGCATCGCTTCGTCTTTATCAACGCTATGCCCACAGGCATATGGACGTAAAGACTATCGGGGTGTTGGCTTACATTCTATGCGTTGTTTTATCATGTTGAGTGTCATGTATATTCCCATTTTTATTTTTTGGTTTTACGGCTCTTATCCACTACTATCAGCATTGGTTTCCGAAACGAGAGCATGTGAACTGGCCTCTCAATACCTACGAGTTTTAGTTTGGGGTGTTCCAGGTTTTATTATTTTTGAGGTTTTAAAGCAATACTTACAAGCTCAGGGAATTTTTCAAGCATCAACTTATGTGCTTATTTTTTGTGCCCCATTTAACTTGATTCTAAATTACGTTTTGGTCTGGAATGACAGTATTGGTATGGGGTTTATAGGCGCTCCAACAGCAGTTGTAATTACCAATTGGTGTATGGCATTTATGTTATTAGGATATGTTTATTTTATTAATGGTTATCAGTGTTGGTGTGGATGGTCAAAGGACATTTTTCATAATTGGGGCAGGGCACTTAATTTAGCTGGTCCAGGTGTTTTAATGATTGAAGCTGAATGGTTGGCATTTGAGATTATATCTTTCGCTTCGTCCAGATTCGGTACTATTGCATTAGCTTCCCAGTCTGTTGTTTCCACAACTTGTGTCACAATTTATCAAATTCCATTCGCTATTTCCGTAGCTGCTTCAACTAGGATTGCATGGTTTATTGGTTCTGCTTCAAAACAGGCTGCTATTAAATCTACTTATGCTTCAATGGTTGTGGCCTTATGCTTTGGATTTTTTAATGCATTTGTTTTGGCTAAATGGGGAAAACAGATAGCTGGGTTATTCTCTCAAGACCCAGCAGTTGTCGAATTATCCTCAAAAGTTTTGGTCATAGCTGCATTTTATCAAGTTAATGATGTCATTGCTTGTGTTACTGGTGGTATCTTGAGAGGTCAAGGTAGACAGTACATTGGCGGTTGGTTAAATTTGTTTAGTTATTACGTGTTGGCCTTACCGGTTGCTTTTTTATGCGCATTCCATTTTAAATTGGAATTGTTTGGATTATGGATTGGTATGGTTGTTGCATTACTGTTTGTTTCCGTTAGCGAATCTTTCTTTGTTTTCAATAGTGATTGGGACCACATTATTAAGTTGTCTATCGAGGAGGGCTTGGAGCAACAAAACCTCCATCAATCACAAGCTGGTGAGCAATATGGTGTCACTGATGACGAAGATACTGGTGATGAAGAGGATAACGCTTTAAGATCTGTGAAGAGCATTGCCAGTTTGGTTGATCATAATCTGTTAAGTCCTACCATAAGTATCCAGGCGACAAGTAATGATATTGCCTCTATGCGTATCTAGTTATTTATTACTATTTTCATTCACACTTCTATGCTATATAAATATTCTCTTACATTCAAAAATAGATAAGTTCTAATAGTAATCTATATTAATATTATCAGCTGCCCTAAGTAGATATGTGCCAATAGTGTATTGATTTTTTCCCGATGAGGGTGGCAATCTTAATATTTTTTTTTTTACCAGGCAGCTTTAGTGTTTCTACTTTATCAGCAAATTTATATGAGTTTAAATTCTTAAACCTAAATTCTAATGTCGTGGTTTGGATCTTCAACTGCCAATGTTATATTTGAAGAAAAAGTTGAATTTGCAACTTCCGAGTCTATACCTAATGGAGATATTGACTTTGCTGTTGCTTTAGAGATTAGTGATTTGATTCGATCAAAACAGGTTCCTGCCAAAGATGCGATGCGTTCACTTAAGAAAAGGCTAATGTCTGCTGAAAATGTAAATTTGCAGAAGTCTGCTTTCAAGTTGATTGATTTTTGTATAAAAAATGGTGGAGAGCATTTTATAACTGAGATTGCCACTAAGGAGTTTATGGATCCCTTGGTAAAGTTTTTAAAAGATAAGGATATAAATGAATCAGTCAAAAAGTATATGCTTGAATTGATTCAATCATGGTCAATTATGGTGAGTACAAACCCAAAGTTTGATTATATTAATGCTACGTATAAGAAATTACAGGATGATGGATTTCAGTTTCCAATGATAACTGAATATGTTGACTCGAGTTTGATAGAATCCAAGGTTGCTCCAGCTTGGGAAGATTCTGATGCTTGTATGTTGTGTTCCAAGATATTTACCTTTATAAATCGTAAACATCACTGTCGTTCATGCGGAGGTGTCTTTTGTGGGCAACATTCCTCTTCCACTTGTGAATTGCCTGAATTAGGAATTAATATTCCTGTTAGGGTTTGCGATAATTGTTATGAAGAACATATGGAGAAAAAGAAAAAGGCTAAGCATGCTAGAAAGAGAGATGGTAACTTGCAGAAGGATTTCGAATTTACAACTCATCTAGATTCCAAAGATGTTGTAGATGAGGACTTGAAGCGAGCAATTGAGCTTTCATTGAAAGAATCTGGTGTGGGATCAGAACCACCTGTCCGCAAAGTTGAAGCGCAAGACTATGAAGATGAAGATAAGACCATGGAAGCTGCCATTGCAGCTAGTTTAAACGATTTCAAAAGACAAAATGGCAACGCTGAAAATATTAAGGAGCAAGAACCAAACGATACATCAACTGGACTGTACGCCAATATTTTACCTCAAAATGAGCCTTTCACTCCATCTCCTGTTGATCAAAGAGAATCTGTTCCTGATCGAAATTTTATGCGCCAAGCACCAGCATATTCACAGGTAGACTACAATAGGATAACAGGTACAGAACAGAAGAATATCGTAACATTTATTGATTTATTGAACAAAAAAACGAAAATTCCAGTCGAGCAACGCAGACCGATACAAGAAGATGCTGTTTTAGCACAAATGTACAATACTATATGTCAGATTCAGCCCAAGATTAAAACGAAGATTGTGGAGGAAGCCGCAAATCTTGAAAAATATCAAGCCATGTACTCTAAACTATTTGCAATAAGTAAAGTTTATGACGAAATACTACAAACAAGATTAAAACAGGAACAGTATGAGAGGCAAAATCAAAGTACCTATAGAACACCCTTTCCATATAATATTTCAGTTCCTTTTCCTCAAATAAATAACACGGAAAGAATTGATTCACCAACGCAATATTCAGCACGATCTTCTTATATTCCGCATTCATCTGCACCCACAGGCCATCTTACTTCGACCCAAGCACCACCACCGGCTTCCACAGCATATACTCTCACTCCTTCAGCCACATCAATTAATGTTCCATCTTCTCCACTAATGTTTCAAACCAATCCTTCGTCTTCATCTCAGACTTTTCAGAGGCCACCTGTTGGTTCACCTAGTAGAATTCCTTCATTACCAGAAGAAGCACCATATGTGCCAGTATCATCATATAACGACGAAAGACCATCGTTGGGTTCGATTCAATATGCGCCAATACCAGGTTCTTCATCTCCTGTTATATCTCCAGAATTGAGCGTGTCGTCTCCTTCACCAATTAAAAAAGTAGAATCAGTAGCCAATCTTATTGACTTATAGATATTCAGTCCAGCTCATTTTATTTATATACCTAAATAGATAAATGTAATACATAGCATAATAAAATCTGTAAAATTTTTTTAACCCCCATGAATCGTAGTCCGGAAAGAACTTCAATTTCATGGGCGCTCCGATAAATTTTGAAGGCGAAAAATAATAAAATCTAGGGTATTAGGCCAGGGCAGGTTTATTTGATAGATACCTTTTTTGGATTCATATATTCTACTGATAACAAACGGCAATGGACATTTCCTACGGTGATTCGGATTTGATCCAATTGAAAAAATACTTGTTGACACTTCCGCAGACATTTAATTTTAAATATATACCTGAAGTTAAAAAAAGCATAACTGAAACCTTAAATTCAGTAATTAGATTCAGTCCCAATGACCTTGTTATCGACGAATCTAATCACAACCATTATGGAAGAGCCTGCGGTAAAAAATTTTTAAGAGGGGAAACCTGTTACAGATGCCTCACTTGTGGTTATGATGAAACATGTGCATTGTGTTCATATTGTTTCCAGAAGGAGCGTCATTTGAATCATCAGATCCACAAAAGTCTTATACAGAGAGAAAATGCAGGCTGTTGCGATTGTGGAGATGAAGAGGCATATAAAAATTCCAAGTGTGAATATTTCATAAAACCCAGTACGTCCATTATTGATACTGATTTATCCGATGAATTGATCATGCACCTAACAAAAGTATTGGCCATTTTAATTGACTACATTATTGATGTAATGAATCATTCGATTGCATGCTTTAAAGCACCAGATACAGTTGAATCTGTTGAGAAGTATAGTAGAGTTTCCAACTTGGATCCATCAATATACGGTGAGATAGATATAGAATCTGATTCTTTTGCTCTGGTGCTGTATTCCGACCAAGTACATCAATACAAGGATGCTGTTCAAAGAATAAGGTTTTTAACAGGTAAAGTCACAGAATTTGCAGAAATGGTTGCGTCAAGATGTAATATTCATGGGCGTGCCATTGTCATGATATCTAATAATATTTCATTTCTATTGAAGAAGCAAGAAATGCTAACATCAACCGGTTTAACTGCATGTATTAAGAGTACAAGGGACATTTTTAGAGAAGAAATGTGTGATGAAATAATTTCTTGGTTACTTGACTTTACACAATCCAATATATCCAAAAACGTCTGTTCAGTTAGATGCACTATTGCAAAAGTGCTTTTAAGACCTTATCAAAAGGGTTGTATAAATAACCCAGTTAATGTTACAAAAGAAAATGTTATGCTAGCACCAAAATCTTTACGGTACACTCCATTTCAAAAAGAGTCTATTCCAGATTTATTAAGCAGAAAATGGGATATTCCCGAAGAGATCAAAAAGGAGTGTGAATATCCCGATATACTACTTGAATCTCAGAATTCCCAAGATATTCAGTTTATAGGCTCTAGATTACAATTTCTTCTTTTTTTTGATGTCAGATTTTGTAAGACCCCCAGAATTAAACTTCACAATATATACGTCCCAACAATAGTTAACAATTTGGAATTCAAGCAAATGATGGTTGCTCAATTTTTAGATATTTATGAGGAAGTGTTATCATTGTTTTTATTGATTGATAGGGAACCGGAATTTTCTATTATGCCAATTTTATCAACTCAAGTTTTTACGTGTCCTTCTAACGATTCTTTAATTCTCAAGCATGGTGATGTATTCAAAATGATTCGGGCAATATACAATTATGTCACAACCTGTCAAACAGTTAATACAATAAACTCCTCATTTCCGGGTAATAAAACAGGAATTGTGTTCTCAACTTTAAAAAATCGGAAATGGGCACATGTTTTATTAGATTTGACATATATTGTTACCAGAAATCCTTATGTTGACAATATAATCTCTTTTTTTTATTGTTTTCCGGAATATGTTCACTTTTTGGCTGTTTTTCAAAGTAAACCCGTATTTCAAAGAGAAGCTAAAAAACATATTGAATACGAAAATCAAGATTATACTGTTTTTTTTAATGCAGTTTCTGTCATTTCACATTTTTCGGAAAATATTGGTAAGGTCTTGAGTAGGGTTCCCAAAGAAAAACTTTTATCCCAAGGAAACTCAATGGATTGCTGGTACCATTCCTATTCTAATACTATGAAAAAGTCTTTTACAGAAACCTTGTATACCATTATTGTCCGGAAGATCATAGAAATTACATTTACAGAAAATGATACATACTTTAATGATATGAATAAAACAAGCAGCAAATTTGTTGAAGACCAGGAGGATGCAGTTGCTCTTGTTGCATGTGATGAGTATCCAGAGTATAACATGGTCAAGTTTAATGTTTTGGAAGATAAAATGAGTTTTTTACATCCACTACATTCAATGTTTTCATGGTTAGTTGAAATGGACCAATCAATGGATTCCGAGAAAAGATTATATAATATTATGGATATTATTCAAGGTGAGTATGAATTTCATTGTTCTGAACTGATTTCAGCAACCAGTGGCTCCATTCATGATAATTCCGGAAGATATGACGGTATTGTGGGTTTTTTTGATATACCAGTTAGAAAAATTGTACTAGTTTCACAAATTAAAGTCGGTTTATGGGTTAGGAATGGCGTCAGCATTAGAAGCCAAATGAACCTTTACAGGTATTCGGGAAGTCGTGAGTTTGGATATATGAGAGATTTGTTTTTATGCCAACTTTATTTAGGATACCTTCCTGTCCCACAATTAGCACTTTACAATGTCTTTGATCGCTGGAGATTAGCTAAATGGAGTGAAGGTGAATTTGATTCCAATGATTACAATCCTGCACAACTGCAAGCAATGGTTGAAGAATTTGTGCTATTTATGATTCATCTAGTTACAGAAGATTTGCATCTACATAAAAAGAGTGCCACAGAACTCTCGGATTTACTTATTCAAAGAGAGATTGTTCACGCTTTATGCTTTAAACCTTTACCTTTTAGTAAGATTACTGCTGAAATTCCTGATCATATTTGTACTGAGAAGCGGTTTTCAGTCGTTTTTAGTCAATGTGTTGAGGAAGTTGAGAAAAGTAATAGAAATAAGGGTGAACGTAAAATTTATAAATTGAAAGAATCATTGATGGACACAGTGGATCCATATTATGTTCACTATAATTCAAATAAGAGAGACGAGTGTATTGCTATTATGAAAGAACGGATTCACCATATTACCGGTATCAAAAAATCCGAGGTTGTAATTCCACTTAAAAACATTAACTGGAGAGACAGCCCTTTTGAGAGAATTACAAATATTGTTTTAGATGAAAGACTAATCAATTTTCTGTTATTTACGCTATTATACTGTAAAGATGAGATTTTAAAAGAGGGTAGTTTTACAGTTCAACCGAAAATTGTTTCTAGCGCAGAATCACGATCTTCTAGGGAATTAAATGAAAAAGGAAACTGTGAATCTCTTTTAGAGCTCACTATACATCTTATTCATATTACTGTTACACATAAAAATGCATCTGAAATATCCTCAATTTTTTTATCCAGATTTTTTTCACATTTGTTGGACATGTTAAAGCTACCTGGTTTTTCTGGTTTTTTACCAAAAATCAAGGCCATCTTGAAAATCGTTTATGAATTTTTGAGATCGTCTAATCACAATTTTTCGATGCATTTCCCTGAATTCAACGATGAGATATTTGATATTTCATTTGAAAATAAAAATATTACGGTGAAGAATAAATGGGAAAATGATCCTGCATATGAAAAAAAGAAGAAGATGGCAAAACGTAAAAGAAATAAGTTGTTAGCAAAGCTAAAGAAACAACAACAAAAATTTGCAGAGAATTTTTGTATAGATGAAGATAGTAATACTTTAAGTTCCGGCAAGGTAAACAACGGTGATATGACTGATCCTATTGAAGGTATGGAAGATGTCAAATTGGAGGACCGTTGCCAAGGAGATGATGTTAATACTTGGAGTTATCCCGAACACACTTGTATACTATGTCATTTGCCACCGGCTAATGATGATGAACCTTTTGGAGTTTTTAGTTATATAACAGAATCAAATGAATTTAGATATGTTCCATGTAATGATGATTATTGGTTTTTCAAGGCTTTTAATGGTGACGTCAATTTAGATGAATGGGAAAGCTCAGAGCCAAAGAATAATTTGGACTTGAAGTTACGTGAAACAGAGAAACAATGCGTTATTGGACCAGGATTTTCAAATACTGATTCTGAGCAAGGTGGAAGTGGTTACAATGATAATTTGGCTGTTGTTACAAGTTGCTGCCATGGGATGCATTACAGTTGTTTTAAGCAATACTTCGACTCTTCCAGGATGAAACAAATGGCACAAATAACTAGAACAGTTCCTGAAAATACGCAAAGAAGAGAATTTTTCTGTCCATTATGCAAGACTATTAACAATGTTTTTGTTCCAATTTATTTTACAAAGAACAGTCTGAACTTTTTTCAGAAATTTTCGGAGAAAATTCCAATTATGGATCTAATTTATCCAACAATGGACCAACGTGTTATTAGAGATCAATCTGCCCTAAATACTTTGAGTAATAATTTATTTCATGATGTTAAATCGAAGGTTAGAAATAAAGATTGGTTCATCAAAACAGAAATTGTCAATAGTGTTATAAAACATACAGTGGATGAAACATCCATTACTCGAAACATTCTAATGGAGTGCATGGATTCACTATCTTTATTAACGCCACCATTTGAATCAATCAATAGTCTTATTTCTAAGACTATAGAATCAATTGAAATTTCATTAAGGGGGGAGGGTTATGATGAACATCATAAAACAAAATTACTTATATTTCAGATAAATAATCAAACTTTAACCGGATTAAGAATTTGGATTCAATTGAAAGAACTTTTTCAATGCTTGTATGGTGTTGAACAATCTGGAGTTTTACGAATCTATCCTGAGAACTTAATTGGTATCTATGAAAATTTGTTTAATGAAGATGAATTACTGTATGATGGTCAAGATTTTTTTGAAATTCTGGTTTCCCTGGAAGAGGCGGCATGTTTAGGTATTAATTTCCAAAAACTTGTGGGTATCTCTTATGTTAAGCATGTTCAGCAATCATTATTAAAAATCTTAAGCATTTTTATGCACAAAATAGCGGATAAGAATCTTGAAAGTATGAGAGATTTTGAAAGTTTAGTCACAGAAGAATACAGAGGAGACAAATTAAAGATGAGAGAAATTGTAGAAGCCTTTACAGGTTTAAAAATTACGGAAAATAATGAAATCAATCTTGTCTATAGTATGTTATTAAAACTGGTGACGCCATTTCTAAGAAAATGTTTAATCTTTGCATACGCAAAATTTGCCAGTTTTCCAATTGAGAAGATAAAAGTTGACGTTGAATTAAACGAATGTGACAGAATTTGTCAAGTTATGAAACTGCCAACCACTGAAGAAATTATCAATGGATTTGATGTTGAAACATTTAGAAATATTTCAGATGAAAATAAGAATCAGCTGTATGATTCAAGAATAGCTTATCCTGGTATTATTAGATTGATATCATTACCACAAAAATTGAATGATTTTTACACAGAATATTACAACAAAAAGAAGGAAGAGGAACGTCCAAAGGATCCTGCAATTTGCTTATATTGTAGTAAAATGGTGGATTTGCAAACAGCAAATTATGGGGATGAATTCGGATCATGCAATATGCATACTCGATGGGAATGCATTGATGCTGGTAAAGGTATATTTTTATTACCAAGAAACAATTGTATTTTATTATTAGATAATGGTAAGGGATCATTTATTGAAAGTCCGTACATGGATGACTATGGTGAAGGTGACGAAGATGCAAAGAAAGGACATGATATGCACCTTTCTGAATCTAAGTATAAAGAGTTGCAAATGAGTATCTGGTTACAGCATAATATTCAAAATTTTATTGCTAGAAAACTTGAAAATTTGTCTGATGTTGGTGGCTGGTTAACTCTGTAATTTACTTCGAAAGTTTTGGTTAATTTATAGAATTGTATAAAAGTTTTGGTATATATATCAAATCAAGGGGCTTTAAGCCCAAAATTACATATAAATCAAGAAATCGTAGCAATGTTTTTATTTAAAACCATCTTATGGTTTAATAAAAACAGTCTCATGCTTATTTGCTTTACCAGATACATGATATACCAATATGAATCACGATTATTCTTAAACTTAAAATTAATATAGTAAAGATCTAGATTAAAAAAAAAAACCTTAGTTTGTAGTTGTTTTAATTGGCCAAAGTCGGTTCAGTATTTACACACTCCTTGTGTAAACCAGAGTACGGAAATGTTAAGCGTGTTTTGCAAAATTTTATGTAAAAAAGGAGGACGGAAGCGCGTTTTTTTCATTTTTGTGGTTGCTTTTGTTTACATTTCTTTTCTCACAGTTTACAATAGCTGAAAATGAAAAAAACATAAAAGGTCTAGTTTTTCCACTAGTTCTTTGTATTGTTAAGAAAATACTTTAATTCTACATCGAATCACTTCGCTTTATAACCAACTTTAGTCACTCTTTAATATTTTCAAAATGCAATTCACCATCGTCGCTTTATTCGCTTCTTCAGCTTTAGCTGCTGTTTCCGGTACCACTGTTATTGCTACCTCCACTGATCTTGAAACCATCACATCTTGTGGTCCAGAAGTTACCAATTGTCCAGCAAGAAACGCCACTTCTTCTGAAATCTCCACATACTCTGGTGCAGGTAATGGTGCTCACGGTTCTTATTACGCCGCTGGTGCTGCTGCTTTAGCTGCAGGTGCTTTGTTAATCTAATATAGTTTAGTTAGTACGATTGCTTCAATTTAGATGTTAGATTTGTTAACTTCTACTACATTCTTTTGTATACTATTTTCTTTACTATTTTATATCTACAATATAACTGCGAATTTTATTGATTGAAATTCTAATTTTTTAATGTTTTTAAATTCATAAATCCCTTATTTATAAAAAATATACTTAAAAAAAAATAACCTTTTTGTGATTATTTTTGAGGATGATAGTACATATTTGGATTATTATAAGCTTTGTCTCTTGATCCATTACCATAATAACCCTGTTGATTATAGCCGGGGTTATTTTGAACGTAATAAGTTTCTTTTTTCTCTCTTGGCCCGCAACATCCTGTACAACAACAAGTTAAGCACTTAAATCCACAGAATAATGCATTGAAAATTAACGAAAGTATCCAAAATACAAGTAATCCCCCAATAACTATAAAAACAATAACAACAACTTTACACCAAGTTTTATCCATGCAATTATTCCACCCGCTTTGAACAGCTGCGGATGTTACTTCTCTTTTGTTTAAGCTAACTGCTTGTTGTATAATGTCCATTGGACAAGTATCGGATGCTGTTTCTGTAAGATTTTTAACGTATTCGACGATGGTAGGAATGATCATGCTCTATGCGGGTATAATGTAATAGTTTATGCTCAATATTAATCTAACAAAAAAAAATTCATTTTCTGGAAGACAAAATAGCTAATTTATATGGATTTATAAATACAAAGGGATTCTAAAATTAACTTTAGATTGAATCATAAAAAATAGATAATAAAAAAAATGATAAAGCGTTTAATGGGGCTGTGTGTACCCAGCCTCTTTCAGCCTGTTTATTTTAGCATTTTTTGCATTTCACATGAGCCGAGCCTTGCCAGGATTTGTTTTATCTTTTTTTGATTAGAATATCCATTTATTTATAGTAAGTTAATTCATTCATAGGATTCAAATACAAATAGGAGGAAAAAAATAGCATCAACACAAAAATAAAGTACGGAACTTGGGACGTATATTTATAAAATATCATAGTCTAGTATAAAATCAATCGAAAGTAATCTTCTTAGCCTTCTTGCTCATATCAACGCTTTTAAAGAAAGCACCATAGGCGCTATGTTCCTTCTTTTTAGTGTGAGAACCAAACTTCATCAAGTCTTCAGGAACATCTTGATCAGCTGCTCTTAAAACATTCATTAAAGCACCGGCCAAATGTTTTTCATGATCAGTGAATAATGTATAAGCAATACCCGATTGACCAGCTCTACCAGTTCTACCAATTCTATGAACATAATCCTCAATAGTCAATGGAAAAGTTAAATTGATAACAACTTTAACATTTGGAATATCTAAACCTCTTGCTGCAACATCAGTTGCCAACATTAAATTACATTCACCCTTTTTAAAACTATCTAATGCATGGGTACGTTGAGTTTGATTCAAATCACCATGTAATGCTGCAACATCATATCCTTTGTAATTCAAAGTTTTTTCAATTCTAGTTGCTTCTTTTTTATACAATGCAAAAATTAAAATTTTATCATTTTTGTTAGCACCAGACTGATATTTAGTTAATAATTGTAGTAATCTTCTTTCCTTATCTC
Organism: Kregervanrija pseudodelftensis; assembly: GCA_030580115.1. NCBI lineage: Eukaryota > Fungi > Ascomycota > Pichiomycetes > Pichiales > Pichiaceae > Kregervanrija > Kregervanrija pseudodelftensis. Next base: position 222,666 of record JAKTSJ010000002.1, read on the forward strand.
TTGGATCAATCACTTCAACAATTTGAGTAATTCTTTTGTTTGCGGTTAACTCATCTCTATTACCAATAGAAACTTTGATTGGATTTTTCATGAATGTGGCTGCCAATTCTCTAACTTCCTTTGGCCATGTTGCAGTAAACATTAAGGTCTGTCTATCTTTATTTTGAATACTGTTCATAATTTTCTTGATATCTTCTTCAAACCCTTTTTCCAGCATTCTATCTGCTTCATCTAGAATTAAATAATCAACCTTACTCAAATTAACGCTACCTTCTTCCAATAAATCAATTAATCTACCTGGAGTTGCAATCACACATTGACTCTTTCTAGCATCATCTCTTTGTTGATCTTTTGGAACACCACCATAAATACAAGTACATTTCAGACCAACCGCATCTGTCAATTCTTTCAAATTATCAAAAATCTGGGTTGCTAATTCTCTAGTTGGTGAAACAACTAAAACTTTTATATCTTTTGTATGGTTACTCTTAAGAATATGATCAATTGCAGGAACACCAAAACCAAAAGTTTTACCCGAACCTGTTTCGGCAACACCGATAACATCATTACCATTTAACAAATATGGCCAAGCACATGACTGAATTGGACTCGGTTTCGGATACTTAGAAATAAAATTTAAAATCCTTGAATCTATTTTCCAAGAATTCAATGACTTGAAAGAAACAATCGGTTTGATGGATAAATTTTGTGGATCTTCAATTGAAACTTCATTTTCTTTTAAGAATTTATCAGCTTCTTCCTGTGTACAAGAGCTATCCTCATATTTAGACTTTGAACTTTGTTTAGACTCTTTCTTTGCTTCAAGATCCTCGTTTTCTCCTTTTTCTTCCTTTAACTTCTTTTCCTTTTTATGTTTCTTCTCCTTTTTGTCCTTTTTATCCTTTTTATCCTTCTTATCCTTCTTTGATTTCTTCTTTAATTGTTCTTCAGATGTAACATCCTGCTTTCTCTTTTTATCCTTAATTTCAGTATCGGACATTTTAATCGTAACGTTTATACGAAAACAAAGATAAAAGAAAATTATTAATAAAATCAGTATGAAAAAAAAAAAAAATATATATTCATGAAAAATTTTCTTGTCTTTCATGGTTCAGCCACCTGCGCCACATACAACTTTTACAATTTGATTTACTGTTATCTGATTATTTTTATTCTATATTCTTTAGAAATATCCTTATACAAATTATATCCTGGATCCATTTTTTTAAGGTAACATTATACCTATAAAACTTGTAAATCATAGTTATCCATGAAGAAAAAACCGTCTAACTATATACCCAATGAAAACAAAAGTTTCACTCCAACCCTTAAATCAAACTAAATGCCAGCAGGATTGCTGCAAATAAAGATGAAACTCCAGTTCTTAAATTACCTGCAGCATTGGAATTTTCAACAACTGTAGGTGAATTTGTAGTGCTTGAAGAAGATGATGACATTTTTGTAGTCAAAGTGCTTGAAGTGTGAGACTTTGTTGAGTCAGTTTCTTTTGGTTCCAAATCTATTGATGATGTGATATCAGATTGTGCGTCCTTTGTGCTAGTCAAATCAGAAACTGTAGAAGAAACTATATCAGAGGTTTTGACAGTATCAATGCCAGACGAATATAAGGTCTCAGCAGATGAAGTGATTACTGGAGATGCCGATTCAAATGACTCGGATGTAGATATAGAATCGGGACCAGATGAAAGAAAGGGAGAAGAAGAAGAAGAAACATATGAATTTGAATTTGAACTTGAACTTGAACTTATACTTAAACTTGAACTTGAACTTGAACTTAAACTTGAACTTAAACTTGAACTTGAAGTTAAACTTGAACTTAAACTTGAACTTAAACTTGAAGTTGATGTGTCATTAGAAGTACCACTTCCATCAATTAAAGCATTGAATTCAGCAATTGCTTTTTCTTTTCTACCATTAACTGCACCGCCAACCGCAGTAATAGATTTCCAGGAACCTGATTGATCAGAGTAACTGTATTCAGAACCGGACGAATAATCACTGACGATCAATTTTTTAACAGACATAACAAATGGGGCGGCAGAGTAGTCAGTCGAACCACCTGACCATTCGATGGTTCCAACTTCATTAGTGGCATCACCGCCGGCCCAAATACCAAAGAAAACTCTCATTGGGGATTGTGGATATCCTGAAGGTGAATCACTAGATAGTGTTCTAACTGCGGTACCGTCAATGTACCATGTTAATGATGTTTCAGTCCAATCTAAAGTATAATTATGAAAATCAGCTCTTGGATCGGCCATACTATGGTATGCACCTCTATCATATGTTGTTGTATTGCCTTTTGAAAAAAAATTTGATTGCATTTGAGAAGCATCACCACCAAACCACTCTAGGTCAATTTCATCCAAATCATCAGATTGTAAATAGAAGGATGAAACGATACCGGTACCATTAGCGGATTTTAATAAAACTTCGACTTTACCGAACATTATATAAAAGTCGGAAACTAATGAAGGATTATCAAATCTCTCCGCCAATGTCAAAGAAACACCATCTGAGCCATATGAAATTCTTGATGGATACCTGTATGGGACATAATTGTTTGTCGATTCTTGAAAAGTATCAGAGATGGCAGTTGCCAAAGCTGAATTAGCTGTACATGGCGACGTTTTCAGAGGATTGCAACTAGAAATCGAAGTCACTGATTCTGTAGCTTTTGCCGTGGAAAAATAGGAAAATGATGACAAAACTACCAGTTGGATTGATCTAGAGAAAATCATTGTAAGCTTGGATCTTGTATGCTCTTTCACGAGACTTTATATATCACGAATTTTTATAGCAAAGAAAGCTAACTGTTTGGTCAAAAAAAGGAATGCTAAATTTTTACGTCGCACAAACTAACTTGCAATAAGGGAATTCAAAGCCATTTATACTCAGCTTCATTAAAAAGGGATCATATTTTGAATCGATTGAATAAACCAGCCTTGTTCATGTTTTGATTTCGTTTCTGCGCCCAATTTTACGCGCGTCACATTTGTTTTTGTGTATCTTTCTCTATTGAAAGTATGTGTTGAACATACTTCATTCTTCCTAGGATACAAAAAATCTAGTATTTTAATGCCTAAACATATCTACATAACTTATCTGTAATTTAACAATTAACTTAAGAGCTGAATTGTTATTTTTTCAGTTAGAAAAACGCGGTGAAATACTTGTAGATTCAGTAGAATCATATCATCTATTTTTAGCACTCGGCGAGAGGCTGGTATTTAGGTTCCATCTTGAAAAAAGTCTTGGTTTTCGTTAATTTCATTTCTGTGTCAAAATAAGCCTTTAATGATTGTTCAATATATACTCCTTTGAGGTTTAAAACCTAAATATAATTTCCTTAACTGTTTGTTTGATATCTGGTAATTTGTCGGAAAATCTTTGTTGATATTAATTAATAGTTTTGCTATCTTTGACCGTGTTTTTAGCTGACAATTATGCTTAGTCAAGACTCCCCTGTAAATTCATCATAGTCCCAAAATAATTGGCTTTTGCGGAAAATTTTAGGGAACACCACAAATATTGAACAAAGATTTGTACTATATCGGAATATTTGTCAGGAAAATTAAATCCTTGTCGCAGGACTACCAATAGTTGCTGTCCACTGCTTTTTTTTTGCCCAAGTTTAGTGTCAGTTATTGTCTATGTTATGCGACATTTCGTTGAGACAGTCAAGAGATGTCAGTAGCTTTCAGTCTCGAGGATATTGTTTTTTAGGCCAAATGGTTGGCTTGGATTTTAGTTCCAACGCTGATTATGTTTTTGAAAATAAAATAAAAACCAAAAGGACATTTGAACCTTTAGTTTAAATTATTCAGAGATTTAGATTAATATTCAAAGCTAAAAAGTCCGAAAACAAGTGTCTACAATTACGGTAATCGATCGTTAGGTCATTCTTCATAAAGTTGATGCACAAAGATATCTCACGTCTAAAATACCAAACATTATATAAATTGTTTAGTATATATTTCCACGTATTGATGTTCTATACCTAGACGTGCAGCTATAACGTAAAGTTTAAAATAGCTTGAACGATAACTTATTATTTCAAATCTACAAAATTTGAAACTAGTTTTAAATAATTATGTGAAAGGAATAGCCAATTTCAATCCTTTTTCAAAAACGTCCACAAGCTTTTCAACATCAGCTTTATTGTTGTAAAGACCAAGTGACAATCTAATGCCACACGTATTTTGCGTGGCATAAACATTGTTTTCCAGTAAGAAATCATTCCATTTAGAGTTGGTAATTGGAATAACGTTGCATTGAGCAGATCTCAGAGAACGGTTTCCAGAACCCAATGTTTCAATACCAACCTTTCTCAATTTGGATCTTAATAACGAACTCAATTCTTCAAGATGGAACTGCACATTCTCGATACCAATTTTAGTTAAAAAATCCAATTGAGCACCTAAGGCAAAAATTTGAATTCTCGGGTTACTTGAATGATCATAACGTCTGGCAGAATTAAAACATTCAAAGTCAGTTACAAGCTTCAACTTCGGATCTAAATTGCTAATAGAAGAAACGCTCAACATTGGCGGAACTGATGATAATGTTGGAACAGTTTCGGGATCAATATACAAAAATCCCAACCCTTTTGGACAATTCAGACCTTTAAAAAGTCCGCATGCCATTGCAGAAACTCCTAGTTCTTTAACATCAATCTTACTGAAACCAATATCCTGAGTTGCATCCACTAAAATATGAATACCATTCGGTCTATAAACCGCGCAAATCTCTTTAATATTATTTCTCAAACCATTATCGTACATAACGGACGAAAGGCCAATGGCTTTAGTTTTTGAATCAACATAATCTTTGAAAGAATTTGCGTCAAAATACTTTCCACTTTTTTCAGCGACCGGGATAACTCTGACTTCTAGACCTTTGGAAACTAAACCCAGCCAAGCATAACTTTGATTAGGAAATTCGTTCTCCAAAATAACAACATTATCTCCTTTTTCAAATAAAATAGATCTTTGAAACAAATTACAGGCTTCGTTTGTATCTCTTGTAAATGTAATATCTTCAGGTTTACAATTAACAAAATTTCCTAGTTTTAACCTAATTTCATCACATTTTTCATCCCAATTTGGAATTGGATTTGGTTCATGCAAACTTTCTTCAATCAATTTTAAAATTGCACTGGAAACCATAGTATTCATGGGCGTTCTAGAGGAAGAGTTGAAATACAAGACTCCTTTTTCATTCACAACTGGAACTTTTGAACGAAACTTTTCAATTAACATGTTCTAATAGATATATGTTATTAAACATTAAAATGAATTAAAGGCGAGTTTTCTAACTGGGAAACTAAATAGGGTTATGGTTATTCACTGAGACCAGTTAAATGAAAGAGTAACGCGAAAAAAGAGCGTTGGATGGGTCACAGTTGTTGACTCATACACTATATTCTTTCTACAATCACCAGCATTTCTCAATAAACTTTTTTGGATACTATGATTCATATTTTGGAAAACGCTCACCTATCATATTAACCTAGTTATTTTTCTAACGCTTGAGATAAGAGTCACACAATAAAAAATATCAAAGTGAAGTCGTAAAAAAAATAAGTGCTACAGTTTTGAGTCATTTGATTGGAACTTCATTGATACAGATTCTTCAATCAATGCAATATTAAAAATGGAAAAAAAAATGCACTATCAGTTTTTCCTGATTATTTTTATTGGTACTAATAGACTTGGAATGATTTTTGCTTTACCCTTGATTGTCTTATTATGTTACTCTCCGAATAACCCTATTATTGGTAAGGTGGCAACAAAGCTTTGATGCTTGAACTATATTGGAGAACTGTAAAGCTTTTCAATACAATATAAAAAATATCTACTGTAGTACCATTTAAGATTTTTATATAAAAATTGATTAGCGCCCGATGATCATAGCAAACTAGCCTTGGGCTCTTAAAGAGGAAAAAAATTAAACACTTAAGTTTTAATTGAATATAAAATCAATGGTAAGACCGGGGGTATAGTAATACACAGCTATAAAATAACAGCAATTATTTAGTTTCGATAAAACTTTCAAGGATGAGCAAAATAGACCGGCAACAGGACAAAAAATTCCACAAACTAATATCCTGGCATAGCGTCCATTAGTTCTAGTTTACCTCGGTCATCCATAAAACAGCCATCCAACAAGACTTTAAAACCTGCTTTCTCTAATCTAATTTTTTCTAAATTGCAAAATCCCTTTTCGTCTCTAGGAATCCAAATAACCATTTTTTTGGATTGAAAACTAAAACTTGGATGTAAATACTTCATCCTTACATTATTCTCATAATCATTACTCTCATATTCACACCGTTGTACTTTGTTATCATCCAAAGTTTTGAACATTTCTAGTGGGATCATTTCAATGTTTTTATCATATTTCCTGTTGATAGTTATATGAACGAAAATAGTCATAGTAGTAACAAGTATCATCATTATACCTAATGCAATACAACTTTTCCTACCATTGTTATCTCTGACCAAAAAAAATAACCCCGTTACAAATATCTCTAGACTATAAATTCCAGCATATATTTGTCTTAATCCAATAGAATACAATTTACCAAAAGTTTCAGAATCATTTTCTTTTTTCATGGTATATTTCATTAAATATTTATATGCAAATAAATCCAACACAAAATTAATACAACAAAATATTAATATTAAAGGTGAAATCACTGAATAAACAATTCCGATGGAAGCATAAACACTAAAAGTAGGGTAAACTTGTCCCCAATTATTCTTACCGTTTTTAATTTTATTATGTCTTCTCCGAAACTTTTGCCTTGGAGTTATATCAGACAAAGGGTATATTAAAACATCAAGTAGAAAATTATAAAATTGTAACAAACTATTTCCAAATAATGTTAGTCCTCTTAAAACAAAAAAGGAAAAGAAGAAATTGGATGATTTAGGGAAATCGATTGCAACAATTGTGGGTATTGAAATTGGATTATATAATAGTTTTTCCAAAACAACTATAAATCCTGATGATATTGTAATAACAATAAATAATTGGAAAAATAAAAAAATAAATATCCAATTTTGTAAACTTAACTCTGATAAGCTCCCAGTTAATTTTCTTTTTTGATTTGTTAACTTTTGAAAAAGTTTTAAGGCAAATGACGTTAAAAAAGTCAACACCACAGTTGGCAAAATACCCGCAATAAAGGCTTTAAAAATATCAGGTAATTTATTCAACCAGCTAATAGTTGGAATTAATGCTGTTAAATATGGCAACTGTGAAATTGATCCAACAAATGCAACAGGTATAACCCAGCATATTATAACAATAAAAGAAACTAAAAATAAAATAGTTTTACGTAGAAATAATGAAAAATTATCGTTTTTCTTGACTATATTTGCCCAATTAATGTCATCAGGATTGATTTGAATTATTTTGTGGTTCATTGTTTCTGATTTCTTACTCAATAAAGTTTGTTTAATTATATAAGCGGAGGAAATTTTATTGAATCTGATGAATGCTTTGCCATTTTTAATGGTTTTATCGTCACTTAAAATTTCAGATTGAATACGCTTAATTTCATAACTTAAAATATGTAGTTGAGACACCAAAAATTCATAAGTTCTCACTTTAGGGGAAATACCGGGTATTGAAAGTTTTAAATTACCAAAAACTCTTACTGGCAAGTACATGAATTCTAAATTGTTAACATTATTACCGCAATTAAGTCCATTTTTGGTCTTAATCAATTCCAATTCATATTCTTCTAACTTAGACAGGCATTCTTTGTAATATTTAACTGATGAATCTAATGTTTTAAAACTATGGATTGGATAAATTGACTTAACACATCCTGGCAAAAAAGATTCAAATAATTTTCTAAAATCATCACAAGTTTTATATTTTTCAGTGTCAATGTTTTCAATATAAATAACGCTTAATTTTTCTTGGCCCTCTTTTGAATTCGACATTTCTATAATGAATTTATGTTTCAATCTAATACAATAATTGATTTCATGAATCAAAACATGATGAAACCAAAAAATTACAAAAATTGTGATTAGGAAGTGAAAAATGTATTTGTCTGTATGTTTTGAAGAAATATTTGAAATTGAAATCAAATCCAAGCCTTCAGAATCAACATCTCCTATTGCAGTTGAAAGTAAGTTTGTATTCTGTTCATTTTTATTATCTTGACCACATAAAAAATTAATCGGTAATAAAATTGGAATGGCAATACAAGCAATACCAACAAATAAATAAAGTGATACGTATAAAAGTCTTAAGAATAAGTAGGAGTCCAGCCCATATTTTTTAAAGTCCTTAATATTTAAGCTCTTCACTGGATTAAAATGTTCAAAAACATTTTCATTGCACAATGTTTCCTTTTGAATTCTTGCGGTTTTGATTTTTCCATTGATTAAATGATCTTCAAAAGGTTCATAAAATTGTGGGTATCTAGGTCTTAGGTAACTAAATAGTAAGATTTGTAGGAGACAATAAATTAATGAAAAACATAGAGAGGATAGAAACGCTTCTAATGACAAACCTTGAGAAACATGAATTGAATTGGATTGTGAACTTTTTAAGAATTCCAGCAATTCGGGAACTTCGTTGATGATTATCTTGTTCTTAACAGTAATTCCTCTGTCTGACTCCATAGTCTCTAGTTTGATACAGTTGTATTTCTTAAGTAACAAAATCATAGCTTTCATTAAAAAATTAATTGATCCCTTTTCACTCTTTTATGTCCCCCCGCACAAAGAAAATGACCAAAACATGATTAAGTGTAGAAGTTTATTATCACTACGGAACATATATTATTGTGAATGCTATTTCATTATTTAACAACTATTCGGCAAAAATCGAAAAAATCGAAAAACTGCATACATGCTTTATTGTAGCTTTCCTCGTTCTGGTATAGCAAAAGATTCTTGATTAGCGCTATTGCCATTTTCAAGATTGGCAACACCGAAAAACAAAAGATAAAATCAATTAATGTGCAACATTAACAATCAAATTAAAAAAAAAAAAATCTAAATTAGGATCCTACAGCCTCTTAAATTGAACTATATGACACCCTTTGATAAATTCAACAAACTGAAGTCAGTATTTCAAAAGTCTCCTTCACCTAGTCTAAAAAGTAACCCAAACTCTCAAATGGCATCTCCAATTTTGAGTGCATTTGAAGAACCACCATTGACTCCATTGGAAATCAAGGGCTATAAACCCAGTACAAAGCACCAGTTATTATCAACTGAATTGGCTGAAGATATCCGCCAACATATTCCATCTCTTTTGCAAATTTCTCACACGTGGACATTGCTCTATTCACTGGAACAAAATGGTACATCACTAAACACCCTATACAATAATTGTGCACCCAAAATTGGTGAAGTCAATAGTAGAAGGAAAGGTTTTTTATTAATTGTTTTAGATAGCAATAAAGATTTATTTGGTGCCTATTTAAGTGATTATCCAAGACCTTTGGACGGTAGATATTATTATGGTAATGGTGACTGCTTCTTGTGGAAAGCAGAAAATGGAAATATAAAGAAATTGTCAAGAAATGAAAAATCGGTTAACAAATGGAAAGAAAATGATCGATATGATAGCATGGAAGATAGTGTTTTACAATTAAAAGTTTTCCCATATACTTCATTGAATGATTTTATCATATATTCAAATCACGATTTTATTAGTGTAGGTTCGGGTGATGGTAAGTTTGGTTTATGGATTGATGGAAATTTTGAAACAGGTGCTTCCGACTTCGTTGAAACTTTTGGTAATGAGCCGTTAAGTAAGACAAAGAAGTTTAATATATTGGGTTTAGAAGTTTGGAAGATACAATAGACTTCTGGATTTTTTTATGACTTATTAGTATAATACAACTTAATTTGCTTGCTACTTTTCATTGTCACTATTGTAAAATCGTAAAAGAACAATTCATTTAAAAAACTATAAAACTATGAATTATAAATGATAAACCCCCGGAAATAATAAAATTACATTATCATATTATCTTGCCTATTTGCTTTGCTGCACATTAGCATCAGCAGCCATTTTTGCTTCTTCAACTGCGCTACCTTCTTCTTTCTTGGCTTCCTGAAGAATTTGTTCTTCTACGGCAGCATCTTTGTTTTGCTTCATTTTTTCATCAACCAGTCCTTCAACAAAAAGATCAACCTCTTTTTTTTCACCTCCATCCTCATCGTCAGCTGAAGAATGTTGTTCAGCCAATGTATCCAAATCCAGGGATGAATCGTCAGCAAAGGAACTCAATTTAGAATTACTGATTTGATTTGATCCAAATCCAAAAGAGGATAAAATATTATTGAAATTATCTTGAATTGAGTTAGTATCAGAATCAGATTTTTTCTTTTCGGAATCTGCAATCTTGCTCAAAGAGTTATCTAGATTATCTTCATAATTGTCGATCAATGAATCAGAATCAGTTTCCTTGAATCCTTTGGATAAACCTGAGTTATCCTCAGTTTCATCAATAAAGTCAAATTCATAGCTTGTATCGCTATTAGCCTTTTCTTTCTTCTTATAATCAACTTCAATTAATTTTTCATTTTTGCCATTTCCTTTTTTCTTGGAATCATCGGTATTTTTACCCTTAATTTTAGCAGACTCTTTACTTGGCTCTCCCAATGAAAAACTCGTTTTAGCGAACCCACCTTTCGCAAATCTATTACCTGTTTTCATTTTTTCAGGAAGATCACTTTGCTCAGCTTCTTTTGGATTACCATCAGTTTCCAAGTATATATCCTCAAAGACATCTAACTCATCTAATCCTAATTCATCGACGGCATCATCTTCTAAAACACCGTTATCAGATTTTCCAAGGGATCCGATATTGAAATAGTTAACCCAAACTCTTCCAAAATAGTCCCATTTTTTAACATCTTTTTGGTCAAAATTGATAACTTCACCCTTAGGAATATCGGGATTTTTATCACCCCCAATAATGTCGTACGCGCACCATAAATAATTCTCGCACTCTGAGGTCATAAACCAACCGCGAGTTGGCTCACCGTTATGCAAATTCCAAGTATATTCCGCCGGTGGTGGAATTAGTCCGTTGGCAATGTGCAATGGTGATAGATATTCTTTCTTTAAATCAATTAATGATTTTCCAGCGTTTCTAGCGTAGTTGCTATCTTTATAATAAGAAAGAGGCTTTTTGCAGGTTAAAAAGCCAGAGTTAAACCACAATAAAGTTTTACCATCATCGTCGATATGACCTGGATGTGTTGAACATAATTCTCTACCCGTAATGCCTTCTTGCATCGGAGATAATTCACCAATTGAAATGGCAGAATGTGAATTAAAAATATATGACTCTCCCATAATTTCTTGGCCTAACCATATAAATTCTTTTTCACCATGCAATGAGCCTGTAAATAATTTAAACATTTGCATTTCGACAGCAGATAAAACACCATCAAATTTTTCTTTTTTGTTAATCAAAAACAGGCCAGCTTCCATAAAATGTCTGGCCTTTTCACCGAAAAATCTATTAGATAGAATAGAATCAGACGTTCTAGGAATTTGCAAATAATGACTTTCATGATCATAATTTAAGTAGGAAGTGAAAAAGTCAAAAATCCCATTATATAAGAAAGAGTTCGCCTCTCTATCTCTAAAAAACAATGTTTTACTTTTCAAATATTGACTTGTTTGAAAATAATCCGAAATTGGGAGTAAGGGAACTGAATCAGTGTCTAACATTATCATATCTTCAAAAGAATTAAATAAATAAGCTAATAATTTCATACCAAATTTACCATAATAACCTTTATACCTTGGATTGATAGTTCTAGAAACGTCAACAAAAGTTAAATCAAGGTTTGGTAATTTAGGAACTTTAAACTCAGGAATTGATGCTGGTAATCTCATAACTGGTTCAATTGCAAGTTCATTTAATTTCTTAATTGAGTCTAATGATAAATCATTATTATGAACAATCTGAATAGGCAGAGTATTTCCTGTGATTCTCAAAATGGCCAATAAACCTGATAGTTCCGGAATTAAACCATTCGTGGCTGTTATTACAATCCCCCTACCACTTAAATTTGATTGCAAAACTTTAATAAAGCATGAATCTTTTTGATTATTGACACCGAATAAATCAAGATTTTTTTCTTTCATAAGCTTATTATATTTTTTAAAAGTTGGATATTCTGTAGTTAACCAAGGGAACAGTAAAGCCGAATATTTTGGATACAAATCTTTTAATACGGGAGAAGTCAAAATTTGATCATTTTTAAGGAAAAACTTAGAGAAGAACTTTAAATGTGTAAAGGAATTTTTTATTTCATTCGAAGAAATTTTATTATTTTCAATTTTTTTATTCTTAATGTTTAGAATTGAAGATTTAAATAAATCATCATCAATTTCTAATTGGGATAACTCTTTCTGAGTTAAAATTTTCTTAATTTTTAACCATTTTTCTAATCTTGAACTCAAATATTTTTTAGAATTATAAACATCTTTATGAATAGTTTCTTGAACTGGTTTGAAAAGAAAATTGGAACGACTTAAAATAGAATTATAATACAAGTCTGCTTGCTTTTCCAATGGCAATTCATTAAAGTCTGGCTCTTTATCCAACAATTCAAATGGATCAATCGAATTATTAAAGCTTATTTGTTCAATCGGTTCATTGACCAAATCATCTAGAAAACCCATAATTTTCAATTTGTAATAGAAGTTATCGGTATGAATTTCATTTTTATTTTTAATTGTTCGTAAATATTTCTCTTTGTAGGTTCCAAGATACTCTTCGTCAAATTCAAAGCTGATGCTATCATCTGATATAAAGTATAAAAAGTTGAATGTTAAAAGTACAACAACTAAAACGATAAACAATTTCTTATAAGTAACCAACAGTCTTGTAGATTTCAACTTAAAGTAATGTATATACCTGCTATACACAGGGTTTAATAATAAGGCCATTATTGAAATCTTTCTATCTATACATAAAGTCTTGTAAAAATGAACAGATAAATTGGTAGATAGTTGTGAAAATTAACTATGAATTTCGGTTCTGTAAATAGTAAGGGAGTATTAATTCTTGAAGCGCGATTGCCTGTACACGCACGTTGGAGTACCAGAATTCACATTCAGAGCATGAGTCCAAAAAGATTATACTAAATTTACTAAATATTTGCTTGAAAAGTAGTTTAAAGTTATAAGTTTTACAGAATATATATATAAAAAAAAATGTCATTGTATAACGACTGGTATTTAAAAAGTGTTTTTCCCCTTTTTGTATTATTATCTTAATTAATACAGATGCTATAATATTGACAAATGGCAGCTGAATTTTACAAACAAAAAGTAAAAAAAAAAAAGAAAGTGACAAATGAATATGAATTATGAATTTTGGAATTAAAGCTCTAAAAGTTTACAATGTTTTATAAGTTCTGGTGGTACCAACAGATCCCTCGATGGTACCCAAGCCAATTGTTCCAGTTGGAACTGATGCAATTGTTGAATACATTGATTTAAATGATTGAACCCAGTTACTTGAATATGTTGTTAAAGATGTACCGATAGTGGCTGTCAACCAGACGACCGTCACTTCTGAAGACGTTGTTTGTGAACTGCTTGTTACACTGCCTGTTGTGGTTCCTGTACTTAGTTTTGTGGTTGAAGATAATGACGATGACAATGATGAAATGTTGGTCGTTAATGCTGCTGCTGCTGCAGTTGTAGTTGTGCCAGTGTTGGTCGTCAATGCTGCTGCTGCAAGCGTCGGCGATGTCGTTGTACCAGTATTGGTCGTCAATGCTGCTGCTGCTGCTGCAGTTGTAGTTGTACCAGTGTTGGTCGTTAATGCTGCTGCTGCTGCTGCAGTTGTAGTTGTACCAGTGTTGGTCGTTAATGCTGCTGCTGCTGCAGCAGTTGTAGTTGTACCAGTGTTGGTCGTTAATGCTGCTGCTGCTGCAGCAGTTGTAGTTGTACCAGTGTTGGTCGTTAATGCTGCTGCTGCTGCAGCAGTTGTAGTTGTACCAGTGTTGGTCGTTAATGCTGCTGCTGCTGCAGCAGTTGTAGTTGTACCAGTGTTGGTCGTTAATGCTGCTGCTGCTGCAGCAGTTGTAGTTGTACCAGTGTTGGTCGTTAATGCTGCTGCTGCTGCAGCAGTTGTAGTTGTACCAGTGTTGGTCGTTAATGCTGCTGCCGCTGCCGCAGTTGTACCAGTGTTGGTCGTTAATGCTGCCGCTGCTGCTGCTGCAAGCGTCGGCGATGTCGTTGTAGTATCGTCTAGTGCAACCGCATTATTTTCAGCATTAAGGGTTGTGACGGCCACCACCTCAGTTTGGACAATAACGGCAGACTGAGCAAATGATAATACGAAAAGAGAAATGTGTATTAGTTGGAGAAGCTTCATCTTGATTATTTAATATAATAAAAGGAATATAAATGTGTATGAACGTTAGTGTGAATATGGTTAGATGTATGAATATAATAGATGAACTCGGTTTGATAAGCCTCTATAAGTCTGGTAGTAAACGAATGAAATTGAAATGATATTAGAAACCGAGAACTAAATGCCAGCGTGGTCTTGTGAGCAGTATATATTACAACAAATGAAAGTTAGCAGATCGTAGAAGTAGTAGGCGATGAGATTCCTAATAATGTCTATCTTAAGAAAGAAAACAATATCATACAGGTTGCAACAGAAATCAGAATCGAGCCGAATCCAATTTTTACACTCTGTTACAAACTTAGAAACCAAAATTTTGTCGACTGGAAGAAGTGTACAGAACAATTCTCTTTTATAGTAAACAAGTCATGGAAACAACACGTCCGCGTTACCAGGATATACCGGGAATATTCCACTTGGCGTTTCAGAAAGAATTCTGTCATTTCCGTGTAACTCAGGTATGTGGGCGTTTTATAATTGGATCAAGAATATTAATCACTATTAGCTACCAGCTTATTTATTTGTGTGTCCATCTATATTTATGTAGTTGTATACTTATATCACTAGATGGTCTAGTATACCAATCAAACAATTTATTTACTAGTCACAACTATGACGTATAACAATCCGTTTATGACAATAAAACAACAACCGCTGAGCGTGAGTCTCTCAAATAAAAGGAGAAAAAACGCAAAAACGCGCCCTTTACAACAGGACAGAATTTCTTTTTTAGTTTGTTTGTTTATTTGTTTGTCTTTTTGTTTTTTGCTTTTTATAATTAATTACTGCGACAGACAGCCAGATTTTTATTACTAACGCCGACTTACGCGAACATAATCTACACATAGAAATGGAAATCATTCAACCGTATATATGTCCAATATAGTTCCTCACTTTATAGTCAAGATGAACAAAACACCTGTTAACAAATGGTAATGTCTCAATGGCATACTGCAATGACTCTCCTAAATCGTGGCAGTCCTTTAAAGACAAATTTCTATCCTTTAGAACAATGTCAACCTCGACATTAACCAGATCTCCCATATGATAAATTCTGTAATTTTTTATCTTGGAAATGTTTTCCGTAAATCTCACGACCATATATAAAACCTGTTGATAATCTTCCTTGCACGCTTTTGAACCACTCAAATGATCGATATGCTCCCAAGTAATATAACACCATTGTGACATAACATATAAACATAAGCATGCTGCCCCCAGTGCGTCCAACCACCATAATTTGAAAAACCATCCAAACAATGGAAAAATTAACGAAAATGTGTTAAAAACAATGTCAGTTTTCGCATCCTCAACTAGTGCCTGAACAGAGGAATTCTCAATGTTTTTGCACACCACATATGCAACGATTTTAATTAATATTGTTGAGGTCATAATTAAAATTGCAGATTTTGCTAATGAAATGATTCTATGATCATTGCCCATTAAGGTTTGAACTGATCCAATGAAAACCTGTAAAAATGAAACAATTATAACAATTGAAAACACCAAAACCCCAATTGGTTCTAGTTGCTTTCTACCAATTGGGAACCGTGACGACTTTTTACTTGCATATTTATTTGCAACAAAAATAATCAATGTTGATAAAAAATCCAAAACTGAATCGACTAATGATGCAATAATTGACATAGAGCTTGAAATATACACAACAAATATTTTACCTATCAGTAGTACAACATTGATTGCAAAATTTAGATAAATAGCATAGAGAATTGTACTATTTTCAATTTTTTGATCTCCACCCAAAAATTTGGCACCTTCATGAACAATATCGCCAGGTGTTTGACCCAAATTACGGTTGTATTTCTTTCTTTTGCTTTTCACTGGTTTTGTCGACTTTGATTTGGTGTTAGTATTACTATTACTATTACTATAACTTTCTTGTGCTGGTCCTAAGGTTTCCTCTTCCTCAGACGCTGATGAATCCGTTGATGTATTATCTTCGTAGTTTTGAATCATTTCGATATGAATACCTGTATCTAATAACATATCAACATCTTCGTATCTACCAATTAATTCATTCTGTTCTTCATAATACTTTCTAATTCCTTTATTCTTGTATCGTTTCATTTTTGCTTCGGTTGTTTTATATTTGTCCCAATTGATTAATCTCTTAG
Organism: Kregervanrija pseudodelftensis; assembly: GCA_030580115.1. Lineage (NCBI taxonomy): Eukaryota > Fungi > Ascomycota > Pichiomycetes > Pichiales > Pichiaceae > Kregervanrija > Kregervanrija pseudodelftensis. Next base: position 239,247 of record JAKTSJ010000002.1, read on the forward strand.
CATTACCAATCAGTTTAAATGGTCTCATTAAACTTAAAGAATCAACTCTTTTATATAATTCATCAATATTTTCAACATACGCACTCAGTTTACGTTCAAGTCTCTGAGGATTGTTAACACTGAATGAATTTCTAGTTAATTTTCTAGCTAATGGTGGCATTGCCAAAGTTTTTGACCTCCTAATATTTAGGTCCGATCTTGGAATTGCATTGGAGTTTGATTCAGATAATGGGTCAACTTCTTCATCTCCTTCAAATCCTGTATATGATTGAATTGAGGACGGTATATCATCTAATAATTTCGTATCCTCAGCTGGCATTTTTGGCTAATACTCTAGACTTGAGCAGTTTAGTTCCAAACAAATTTGATATTACGCAATCCAAAAAATTTTTACCTAAATTTGCCAAAAAAATATTATTAGCTGCCAGCTTTTGTGGGGGACGCACTTATCGCAACATAAAGTTAAAAAAAACCTACTAGATGGTTAACCGAAACTATTTTGAAACTGCCATAACATTATCCATAGAAATTATTCAAATTTAAGGGCGGGTCATTTTAGGTCTATCATAGTTTATATATCATTCATAATTGTATACCATACAAAAAAAAGTCTTTAAAATTATTCAGTGTCGTGTCTATCTTTAGCTATTTTTTAATATTAATCATTTCATCTAACATAACTGGACCATGGAATTCAGTGTCCTCGATCTTGTTAATACACCACTCAGCAACAACTTTGGTAGATATTGGCGGTCTGATAATTCCATCCAGCATATGATGTAGCAATTTTTCGTTTAAAACATTTAATCCCTCTAATACACCCTTAATTTTTGACCTCATGCTACTAGCATTTTTTTCGCTTGGATCAAACATAAACCCTGGCCTCAAAAATATGGGTCTAATATTAGGTTGTAGCTGGTATAATTCGTATTCTGCTCTTCTTTTGCTTTCAATATACCCTATTGGGATACCGGGGAAGCCACGATCAGCTGAAATATAAACAAATGGTGGAGGAGGTTTGCTTTTATTGGCTTCGATTAATGTTTCTGCCAAAACTAAAGCACTTTCCGTGTTAATTCTATCATATGTCTTATCAATAACAACTTGGCCCGTAACATCTGGAGTTTTCTTCAGAGGATTCGAAGTCTTAAAGAAACTCTCCACAGTATTAAATAAACCATCATTTGCACTAACCACTTTCTTATAATTATCATTTTCCAATAAAATTCCAATTGAGTGAACAACAGCTTTTGTATCTTCAAGTTCTTTCTCGTAAGTCTCGGGATTGAAAACATCACCTTTTGTCCACTTCACCTTATCGATCCAACCGCAATCTTCATTTAAAATTAATTTGGGTTTCCGACCAGATCCGCTAACTGATGTAACTTCAAATCCTCTATTAATTGCAGTTTGACAAATTCTCTTACCTTAAATAAATAGAAAGACTGACTGTTAGTATAATTTAGCAAATTTGCCTTTTAAAATTTCCTTAATATACATACCCAAAAATCCGTTACCGCCAAAAACAACTATTTTTTTAGCAATTGATGCTGCCACTTTACTCATATTTAGTATTTCAAGCCGTTGGTGTGTTATATTCAAAGAAAAGCAAGTGACGCGTTGAAGAGAGGTAAAATCATGTTTCTACATTATAGTCAGAAAACCACTCATTGATAGTAAATCGCGTAACACGTGATTGTAATGTTACCCGGTTAGCGTATTGTAGAAAGACGCAATTAATTTTTCAGTTTCAACACGCAAAAACTTTCGCTTTGTTAAATTTCCAACTCCCCCAATTTCAACTTTACTTCAAATTTTTTCTTTCTCTTTTTATTCTTTGAAATTTTCTTTTTAGATTATCACATATATTATATATTATCAAAATGGTATGTTTAATATCTTATGTTTACCGTTGCATTTTATAATAATATTTAAATCAGTTGGATTCAATATACTTACTCATCTTAAAATGATTTATTCAAGAGAAAGGTCAATCGTTGATGGACATTTTTTCCGGCTGTTCTTTTCAAGTTGAGAGGTTGTATTTAGAATTTAAATATTTTTTCTATTGGTACATAACCATTATAAGAATTTTATCAAACTGATTATAATTCATTATTATAAAACATTCAATTGGTCTACTTGTCTTAAAAATGGTATGGTTTTAGCATACTAACATTATTTATTATTTTAGGATTCTAAAACACCAGTTACTTTAGCTAAGGTTATCAAGGTTTTAGGTAGAACCGGTTCAAGAGGTGGTGTCACCCAAGTCAGAGTTGAATTTTTAGACGATTCATCAAGAACTATTGTCAGAAATGTCAAAGGTCCAGTTAGAGAAAATGACATTTTATGTTTAATGGAATCCGAAAGAGAAGCAAGACGTTTAAGATAATTCAAGAGATTATATTGTTTACGTGTATATTCATTCTTTTATCTTAATAATTATTTCACTTTTCTTCAGCTTTAAATAGACACATTAAGTTTTTATTTATCAAAAATGTATTGCTTATATTATATATATTCCTTTAATTTCATTTTTTATTAAAGCATTATTGAACTGGTTGGTTTATTAAAAAAAAGTATATTTTTCAAACTCGATGGTCTAAGTACCTCATTTTGTTTTGATTTAATTTTACTGAATTTTTTGTGTTTCTTTTTGTTCTACATTTTTATATTAATACATTATTGTGTCTATCTATTTCTTTTAGTATGATCTTTAGCAAAAAGTAATTAATGTAGTTGACTCCTCTTACTACAAGAATTAAATGTCGAATTTTGTAGTAGTGTGTTGATTAAAATATATCATTAGCCAGTCACATTGTTCCTCGATACTGTGTTTTACACCTTGCACCTAGCGTAAAATAATGTTATTTAGTTTATCGACGCGACGTTCACGCATTTTGTTATCTCTTAAGGTAGTTTCTAATTACATAATTCTTACCTTATCTTATCTTGGTTTTGTCGTGGTGTTTTTTTTGTTTTTGTTTTTGTTTCATTATGACATCCCTAAAAATTTAATAATCTGTCCATAATTCACAAAGAAAGCTGGTATATTTTTGTCAGCTCCTAGAAAACATCTATTTTATTATAACTATTAATCAAACAAATCTTTTATAACCCATTAGTCCAACAATTTACAAATATTTTAGTTTTTGTATAACATCTTTGAACTTTAATTATAGTTGTAACAGATAACCATAAAACTATGCTTTGATGATTTTAAATTTTTTTTCATAGTCGATGTAGATAAGTAGGGGAAATTAAACCAACAAATTGATGATAGATTAACCTTTTTTTTGGAACTTCACAACTTTAACATAATTTCAGAATTATTTGATTACAGTTGTATGAAATTTATTAAATGAGCTACTATTGAGTGATCTGTATAGTAAAATTCCGGTTTTGAACTACTTCTATGTGAATTTAGTCTTTTCAAAATAAGCCGCCTCAATTTTCGAGAATGTTATTTATTGTCCGGTCTAAAACAAATTGACCCGTAACATGATTCAATCAATTTTTAGTTCAATCTCCTTGCAATATATTTTTTTAACTCAAATACTCTCAAACTATAATGTCAGATTTAGAATTTATAGATGATCCATCAAAATTATCAAGTAAATATCTTGTTGATCCTTCGGAGGCGTATCAGGATGATTCCGATTATGATTTTGAAAAAACTAAAGTTGAAAGAACAGGACGTTCAGAACAGGTTTATAATAAATTCAATTATGCTAGAATTGTTGCCGGTTGTCTGGTTTTAAATGAGTCTCATGATAAAGTGATGATGATCTCATCTTCTAAACATAAAGACCGATGGATTTTTCCAAAAGGTGGGGTCGACCTAGATGAGGCGACAAATTTTAAAACAACAGCACGTAGAGAAACTTGGGAAGAAGCAGGCGTTGTTGGGAAGCCACATTTGAGAAGATTACCTGCAGTTGAAGATCATAGATTTATGAAAATAGATGATGCCAAATACATGTCTGAAAAAATAGATTTAAATGTTGAAGGTGTGAAAATCCCAAGAAGTGAATTCCATTTCTATGAAATGCAAGTTTCAGAATTGTGTCAAGAGTGGCCTGAATCAAATAAAAGAAAACGAAAATGGTGTACTTATGAAGAGGCTAAACATGAATTACATAAATCAAATAGGCCTGAATTATTGAAAGCTTTAAATTATTCTATAATTGCTAAGGATTGCGTCAAAATAAAGCTTGATGATCATTCAAATAAACTACTAGATGCCCAACCTGAAACTGATGATTATTAGTAAAATGTTTTATTTACTGTTTCAAGATTTAATTATATATTGAAGTGCATTTTAATTAGTTATTTAAAAATGCGATATCCAAAATATATCATTTATATAATCTATGTTTAACGACCACCGCCCAAGAAACTACCCATCATATCTTGCAATATATTCGATTGTTTACGAATGACGGATACTTGGAAATATATTTCACCGAGTGAATTGATTTTAGATAATAAATCATCATACTTAGCCAATGTATTTTGGTATCTCTTGAATAACAATTTGAAATTGTTTCCATTTTCGGCGTTAGCTCTTTGAATAATTGCAATTAAAAGCTCTAAAAAGTTAGTCAACTTATAACAGTCATTCATTGATTCACTATCATTAACTTCTAAAATTTCTAAATTTTTAACGGCTTCAAATTGGAAGGAGGTATCTTTATCCTTCAAATATTTAATCATTAACTCTAGGCCAATATTTGCAAATTTTGCATTTTTTATTAGTAAATATGGAATCACAATTCTAGCCAGATATAAACCAAATTGAGAAGGATTATTTTCTTTCAGGTAAGTTTCAAATTCAAAATTCACTAACATTTCAATTGCATTCTTATCATCACTTAAAAATAGAAACCTTTCACTGGCATCAACTAAATCCCCTTTCCCACTGTAGTATAACTTATTCCCCAACAAAAAATTAATTGAAGGAAAGCCGATATCATTACAAGCCTTTGAACAGGTAAATTTAAAAGTTTCTTTAGATAAATTAAATAAATTTTCATCAGTATTAGGTAAAGCCGTTAAAACATTTACCAATTTACTCAGGTCATTTTTAATAAACTCTTCACTACTTTTACCTTCATCATTGAAAACCTCAATCATATAAATGTACAAATCTGCAACTTCGTCATACTGCTTGTATTCCATTAATATCATGGCACTTTGATAAAGCAACTCGGTTGCAGCCTCAAAATTTTTCGAATGAACATATCTATTGGTAATAGATCTAATAGTCTGTTGTGCTTCATAGTATGATCCATTGGCGATTCTGGAAAAAAATTAGTATTCAAACTGACAAAAAAAAAATAATACTGTAATACTTACCTTTCTTTGAATCTTGCAAGGGATTTCTGTAGCTTGTTTTTAACTGCTGGTGTACTCATGCTTATGCGGTGTATTGAAATACGTCTTTTTAGGTCGTTAAGTTAACGTGTTATAAAATAAAAATGAAAAGTTTACCTAGGGCAGATGAGCGGTTGGTCTATCTACAGCATTTTTTTGTGTGAGAAATTTAGCCTTGTTATTTACTCTATGTTACATAAAATACTAATAGTAACAGTAATTCTTCCAGAACTTGACTGCTGAGCCACTCACATTAACACATCTCTCTGACCACCATCTGTCCATGAATGCAATTTTGCAAGTATCTCTTCCAGTGGATTTATTATCACCTATTTTTTGAAACATACCGCTGAAGAAAACGACAACTGGAACTAATTGGACATCAGGTAAATCACGAATGATTTGTCGTTTATCCGAATTTTTGGTTGCCACGGATGATAACCACCAGTGGAATCTTGGAATAGATTCACTGCAAAGTTTGATTACTCTCAAATTGGGCATTCTTATTTGAACAGTAGGATTGACAAATACTACAAATGCATCAATATTTGAGAGTTCTATTGTATTGATTGTATCTTTATTGGAAGTGATTATATTTGCAATTAAGTTGCCAAATCTTTTTATTTCTACTTGGCGTGTACCAAAATAATAGTCATTGTCCCCAATAATTCTCATCATTTCCAGTTGGACTCTTCTTTCTCCTAATGCAGGATTGAAATTATCGTCAACTATATGGCGTAGATGCTTAACCGTTGTCTGACCGTATATGAAGCTTTTTTTCGCAATTGAAGCAACTCTAATATATTTTAAACTGTTCATTTTAAAGTTATAATTGCATGCCTTTCTTTCCCTTCTAAGTCCATTTAAAGCAGAGTTCTCTGTTAAAACTATATCTAACCCTTTTAAATTTTGGGGAAGGAAATTTAAGGCTTTGAGAAGGTATGAAATGTCACCTATATCAATTTTGAAGTAATTAAGGTTGTCAAATTTTTCAAGTGATCCAAGTAATCTATCTGTTATTCCATGAGAGACTTTTATTTTGCTTTCAGGTGCGTTCCATGGTTTTCTGATAAATTTTTTATTTTCCTTGAAGTATTTTCTGGATATTTTAAAACTATCTTTATTTTTAAAGTGCAACACTTTAAATTGTTTTAGCAGTTCCGGTCGTTTAAGATAGGTGTCCAAAAACTCCTGAGAAATTTTGTATTGTTTCGAATATTCCAGAGACCAACCGGTTCCAGTGTATAATAAACGCACTGGTTTTTTGGTTAGTATATTAATATAACATTTGGTGTAAACGTTTTTTGACGTAAGAATGAAGTTCAAATAATCCTCTGAAATCAAAAATTCGAATATTTTATCTAAAATCTCTTTAGATAGATCATTTATTGTAATCATATATCTGTTTAGCAAATTATTACTTCCCTGGTATTATGGGTAGTTATGCCAACAGAGAGATGTTGACCTGCAACAATGTCAAAAGGCATGTCGCAGAAGACAGCCCGCGAGATCCCTCGAATGCTCACTCTTCTCCCAACATTTTTCATATTGATCTGCGAGTTAATCGATCACCTTTACTATTTTACAGCTGGATATAACACTCCCAAAATTAATAAACTATTCAAATTTATAGAATTTTGCAATCAAGATGGCTGATTTATTTATCCCTTCGATTCACCTGATTGACGAAAATAAAGAGTTCAACAAAGACTTGGTCTCGTATATTCAGAATTGTTACGATTCATCAATTGATAATGGTCTCAATTATCATGTTGTATCTGTCTTTGGTTCACAGTCTACAGGTAAATCAACTTTACTAAATAGACTTTTTGGAACTAAATTTGATGTTATGGATGAGACGAAGAGACAGCAAACAACTAAGGGTATCTGGTTTTCACATGCCAATCATATTGCATCTTCAGTAAGTCAATCTGGCTTCAACCCAAATGATCACAATATTTTTGTGTTAGATGTTGAAGGTGTTGATGGTAGAGAAAAGGCAGATGATAAAGATTTTGAAAGAAAGTCTGCATTATTTGCTCTAGCCACTTCTGAAATTTTAATAGTTAACATTTGGGAACATCAGGTTGGTCTTTATCAGGGTGCTAATATGGAGTTATTAAAAACTGTTATGGAAGTCAACTTATCTTTGTTTCATTCCAGTAGGCAAAAATGTTTATTACTTTTCGTAGTCAGAGATTTTACGGGAGTCACTCCATTGGATAACTTGGGTAATGCTTTAACCACAGACATGCACAAGATTTGGTCTGAACTGAACAAACCAGAGGGGTGCAAAAATGATAAATTGGAAGATTTTTTTAATTTGGAATTCTTTTCCATTGCTCATAAATATTTTCAATCTGAAAATTTTGAGAGCAATATTAAGGAATTAGGTGATGAATTTCATTCAGAAACTAGACTGTTTAAACCAGAATATCATCGTGGTATTCCCATCGATGCCTGGGCTATATATTCTGAACAAATTTGGGATCAAATTGAACAAAATAAAGATTTGGATTTACCAACTCAACAAATTTTGGTGGCCAGATTCCGATGTGATGAAATTTTAAAAGATGCATATGAATTTTTTGAAGATGAGTATCAAAAGGTCGATTTTTCTGAAATTAGCAATAATCCAGAATTGATTGTTGAAGAAATTAAAAGATTGAGAAATACCAGTTTGGATGTTTATGATTCTCAAGCATCTCGTTATACTTCTACAGTTTATCAAGAAAGAAGGAAAGTTTTATTGAATAAAATTGATTTAAAATTGAAAGAAATTCATTCTCAGCAGTTGGATAAAATATCAAAATCTTTATTGTCAAGCTTTTCTGATAAAGTTTTTAAAGCTAGGAAAATTGATAAATCTAAGGCTTTTCAAGATACAATTTTATCTGTGTCACTTGAATTGGTTGAATCTTTTACATCCCAAGCGTCGGTTTATTATGTTGATGAATCTTTTTCATTTTCGAAAGAGCTCGAATGTTTTAACTATTCTTTACAAGAAGCTGAAGAAGAATTAAAAGTCAAGGAAAAAAAGAATTTAGTTTCACGCTTAAGCAGAAAATTTCAGTCTAAATTCAAAGATTTTGTCGTGGAGACCTTATCTTCTCCTGAAGAAAATTGTTGGGATGAAATTTATGGCCAGTTTTACAAAATTTCTGAATCGCTACTTTCAAACTTTGCAGTTTCAAATGGTGAATACGATTTCCAATTGGGTTTAAACGCCGTTGTCAATCAGGAGACATACACAGAAATTAGAAAATCATTTTGGATTAAGTTCAGGGATATTATTCATGATTTTGCCACTGAAGATACAGTTGCAAGAATTCTTAGAAACAAGTTTGAAGATGAATTCAAATATGACCAAGATGGTTTACCAAAACTCTGGAAAACTTTTGACGAAGTTGATCTTCAGTTTACCCAGGCCAAGGCAAAAACTATGTTTCTTTTACCAGTTTTATGTTTTGTAAAGCTCTCAAATACTAATTCAGAAATAATTCCAGATGTCGATATTTCACAAAGTGATAGTAATGATGAGGATTACGGGGATGATGATGTTGATATTTCCAATTTTTCTCAGCTTTTGAATGCAAAGCAACAAAATAAAGTCAGCCAAAGACTTAAAAAAGAAACAGATGCCATTTATATTGAAGCCAAAAGGTCTGTGGTTGCAAATACAACTTCAATTCCATTCTATATATATATAATCATAATTATCTTAGGTTGGAATGAATTCATGACAATTATGAGAAACCCAGTATTATTTGTTTTGTCCATTATCCTTATAACCGGTCTATATTTTGCTTATAATATGCAAATGTTGGGACCAATGTTGAGTGTTACAAATGCTATGTTTCTTCAAACAAAGGTTGTTCTTAAAGAAAAATTAAGAGATGTTTTATTGGATGAAAAGGATCAAGCTCAAGCTACAAAGGAAAAGACGTCAAATTCCTATGAAATGGATGAGCTCAGTGAAAGCGGGAAGAAAAAAGAATGATTCAGCTAAAGCAATATAGATAATAATATAATAATTTATAGTAGTATTTTCTTTATAATAGCTTTTTTTATTACCAAGTAGGGAATATTTTGAGTACAACATATATATTAAAAACAAAAAAAAAATACTTTCTTAGCTTCCACACCAGGACTCGAACCTGGAACCTTTTGGTTCGTAGCCAAACGCGATAACCATTACGCTATGTGGAAAACTTCTAATAACTGTCCTATATCTCACTACATCCAGTTGTTAGCCTTGAACAATAAAATCAATAGAAAAACTGTTTTGTCAGAACATGAACAATAGTTGTATATTAGAATTGAACACATGTCATGACATCAATTTTGTTATGACGTGTAACTAGAACACAAAGAATTCACATTACAAGACTTCGGCATTAAAATAAGTGTAACTGCATAATGCATTTTGTTGCAGATACTTTTCAGGCAATGCTTGGATTGAAAAAGATAATGATTGATTAAATCATCAAGTGGCTGTTCAACTGCTGGAATGGACGAATTGCAAACAAGTATAAGAAAGATTCCGCTTGTATTTCGTATTTTATATAATCACTAAGTGGTTCTTTTGAGCGAGGATTCCAATATATACTTTATTAATAAAATTTAGTAAGCAGTTCATAAGACAACAGTCACAACTAACTCAAGATTAGCATTAACAATCAACAGTAAGTAACTCGTTCTTAACTTATTGTTTAAGACCTTTTAGTTAAGGCTAGGGGGAGGCCATATGGCAAAAAAGCCTGTATTAGTGAATATAACATAAGATTATATTTAAGTGTAGAATGCTATAACTTATACTTACACTGTACATTAAGGTAGAAGGTATCCAAGAAGCTAACTCGTCCTCTGATATATCGTGATCCTTAATTTCCTGTTGGATTTCCTGTTGGAAAATTGAGGATTACATATAATAATTCAACTACTAGCGGAGATGCGGGATTTTAATATAAAATCTTCATGCCTAAAATTTATAATGATATTGTGAAAATTATATTAAATTTTGAAAGGTATAATAATAGCAAATGTTTGAATAGCTGAAAAATAGACCCAATTAATTGATAATTGATTAAAGTCTAGAATTATTTAATAAGCAACTACAACCGAAAGATAGCTTATGGAATAAGAAACACCGCAATGCAGGTTTATCAAGACAGCTTATCAAGATAAGAGATGGTTAATGAAGGTATTGCGGCCAATAATATCAGAGGACGGGTTAGCTTCCTGGATACCTTCTACCTTAATGTATAGTGTAAGCATAAGTTATAGCATTCAACACTTAAGTATAATCTTATGTTATATTCACTAATACAGGCTTTTTTGCCATATGGCCTCCCCCTAGCCTTAACTAAAAGGTCTTAAACAATAGGTTAAGAACGAGTTACTTACTGTTGATCGTTTTTGCTAATCTTGAGTTAGTTGTGACTTTTGTCTAATGAACTATTTACTAAATTAAATTAGTTACACGACATAACAAAATTGATGTCATGACATGCGTTCAATTCTGACATACAATTTTTGTTCATGTTCTGACAAATAATATTGATAAAAGGTCTGGAACAATGAACAACAGATATATATTCTATTTGTCTAAGTTATAAATAATTCTTATAATTATCAACTAATACTGTAGAATAATTGTTTATATCCAACTAACAAAACTATAATTAAAACAAATATGATCCCTTAATAGAACAAAACTTTAGAAAATATTATAGAACACAAAAATAAGTGGAATAATTTGTAGACTCTTATCAATTATCCATTGTAAAAGGTCAAAACATATTCAGACAGAACCCCACACTCAAACATTAGCGTGAGAGGCTATTTGTATTCTTAATATTTGAATTAGTAGATATGAGCACAGAAAAATTGTTTTCAATTGTTATTCTGTAAATAGATAAATTATTACTTAATATAACAAGCTGTTATTGCCAGCCGATAATAAACTACGAAATGATTAATAATAATATCAACAAAGTTGAAAATAACTTGTTATATATAAAAGATCTTTCTCAAAAAAAGGTAGAAATAGAAGCAGGCAAACTATAACTTATGTATGGTTTCTTAATATTATTCTTCTTCAATTAAATATTAATTTAACACCCAATCAACTGCTTATATACTTTTCAACCAGTTTATTGATATAAGATAACGTGCAATTTTCGGATTCCATTGAAAAAATATACGAATACTATAAGAAAATCTTAAAATATTGTTATTCTAAGAGTCAATAAACTATCAAACCATTAATATAACAACTAAAAGGTGTCAACATATCTCATGTCCTCAGCTACATTCTAATTATAGTATATAGCATAGCAACATAAACTATGCTTGCCTTATATCCATAAGTCCTTGTTGAAATGTCACATAAATTTTAAAGGACTTGTAGTTACGGAAATTTCATACTTCGAAAACGTTAATAATATAGGAAGATTAATTATTTATAGAAAACATAGGGCTAAGGTTGGCCCCTGTTATACTAATTTCATTATGCCAAGTAAAAATGATAATATTACTATTTAAAAACAATATATAATCAATGTAAATAAAATAACATAAATAAAACCAAACTTTTTTATTTCGTTTATGAATTAAATAGTGTTTATACAATTTATCAATTAAAATGAAGGATTGTTGACTGTTAGCTTGAAAATGTTATATATTACTTATCGTAGGCTTCATCTAGTAAATATTACAACCAACAAAAAAAGTTATTAATGTGATAACTTATAAACAAAGGAAATTTGATAAAAATACTACGAATGCATTAAATAAAATATGAAAAGTAGGGGAGGTACTTTCCAAACATATGTGAAACGTCAACCACAAAGTTTTGAACAAATTTCTGTCTTAAATTTGGGAACCTCTCTAATAACCAGAAAAATACAATTATATTATATTAATTTGATGTTCTGCATTTATTTTTTACTTCCTGACACAATATATGCTTTGGTATGGCAAAGAGAACTTTACCAAAAGACCGGATGATCTTTTTTAATGTTTCCTTTGAAACTCTTAGCTGTTATTTTTTTCTGTTTCAAATGTGGTTATATAAATTTAGGCAAGTTTAAATTTCGTTAATATTCTACTGATATATCATATAGTTTAAAATATTTAATATAATATCAAGATTAGGGTTAAAATAAATATGCATAACATAAAAAAATAAGTACAAAATTGAAAATTCATGAAAAAACATCTTGCTGATCGGCTTCAAGTTCATTTTCACCCTCAATTTGATTGAAAACATCGAAATGAACAGGTCTATGTAGCTCATGATAAAATGGCAAGGGATTATCGATTTTCAAATTAAAATCAATGTCATCAGCCCATGAGTTAGCAATAAAAGAATAATTCCAAATATCGGCATCTGGAACCATAAAAAATCCGTTAAATTTATCAGTCAAAATCAACGGGGTTTTTGTTCTGAAATCGTCAGAATAATTTGTTAACGTGACGGAATTAACCAATGAAGCTTCATTTTTTATACCCCATGCTAACCCGTTTTTAGTAACATTGTAAGAGGTCAAAGTGACAGAACCCGGTGTGAAAGCAACAGATAGAACAGAACACTTTCGATCCCATTTATGACTCTCAGAAAGCATGGAGTGCATAATAATCTCCGAGCATGCATCAATATCAGTTTCCAATCCTGATGGAACAGTGTGTATCCAACCAAGAGGTGTCAAACCTTCAAGATACTTAGAATCTGGAAGATTCTTTGGAAGTTCAACATGATGGTTATCTGCAATTTGTGGGACTATCACTATACACCTAATTTCTTTAACTTGATCGTTATCTTTAGGTGATTTACCAAATAAGAAACCAGCAATCTGTGTTCTTGAATCAGCGCATAAAATAAATTTAGATAATAAATTCTTCGGAACGACATATGCATAATTCTGAGAATCAGCAAAATCGCCCGAAGAAGCATAAACCTTGTTAGTTCTCATTTGCAGCATACTACAAGTAATCGCTCTTTGTCTCCAACCGGCCTTTGATTCAAACTTTTCTTGCTCGTGGTTGGTCGTAGTTACTGTAACAATCTGTTCACCATGAGAATTGACGGTCTTCGTTTTGATTGCAACTTGTTGGTCTTGCATATTAACAGCCTTATTACCTTCGATCTCGGCAATTTTTTGCCTTCTAACCGATGGCGCTTTTATATCTTGGCCTAAAATAATATCTCTAATTTCATTATCGGTTAGTGTATTAATATTAACATTGTACTTGGTAGAGTAATCACTCAAAATCAGGTCTGCAAGTTGGGATTCAACTCTTCTCCATTCTTCATCACTTAAAGTTGGCCATAAATGATGATCTTTAGTGGTGGTTGAACTATCTGGCCTCAAAATCATCTTGGTCTTCTCTGTATTGATTTGCAAAGAACGCATTAAAACGATTAATCTATTGAAAGCTGTAAAAGAAGAACACGTTTTCAGCCAATCGTCATAAATGTTGAACAAAACCATTTGTGGCTCTTTAGCTGTGTTCACAATATCCAGTAATTTATCAATTTTCAAAGCGGCACCAAAAGGCAAATGTAACTCCGTTGGTCTGATTGAGATATTAGGGAAATCTAACATATGAACTTCCAAAGGATCCAATATTCCTTTACGAGTGATAATCACCTGTTTAGGCTGTTCTTCTCTTGGTAATGATCTTACAAGAGCAGCCACTTCTTCTGCAGACTTCCATTTAGACAATTGGCTTCTACGTTTCTGACCTTGGAAAATTGAGCTATGAATGACTTTCAAAAATAGTTGACCCGTTCTAGGATTCAACATGAATAAAGCACCATTTAAAACCTTAACAGCCGAATTACCTTCATAAGTACTATGAGAAACAACTCTATAGACATTAACATCATCAACAAACAATTTATTATCATTATTGAATAATTCCGCATAATTACTAGAACTTAAAAAAGCCTCCTGCGGTTGAGCCTGATATAATTGTAAACCCTTTCTAATTCTTTCTCTTAAAACATAAAGCGCAGGATTGGCCTTCATTATAGTTTTCATGGCCTTTTGCATCAAATCTTTCATACCCGGAAACCAGTTACCATAAGCATCATACATATTATACGCTAAATCAACAGAAACAAGCAAACCTGTAGTAGATGGGTAAACACTTGTACTATCAGTTGTATAATCCAAGAACTTTGCTCTAGCATATCGTGAAATATCATGAGAATCATAGTCACCATATCTCAATTGAACATCCAACCAAAACTTATCAGATTTAATGACACTCGTAGCATCATTGGAATCAAATAACAAAGATGGTTTGGAACAATTCCATGGAATTGCACTAGATAACAGGATGTCAGCCGTTGAAGAATTCATTTTGTAAGATTTACGGGGATGGATTGGTAATTTTTCCACGCCATCAATTTGTAATTCATCTAAATGACCATCGAAAACTTGGCATAAATCAACAACTAAACTTTCATGAATTTTTTGCCATAAATGAGCTCTGAAAATTTGAATCAAAGAAATTTTTAAAGTTGGAATTTTTCCATGTAAAAATATACCTGTCAAGTCCAACTGAACCAAAAAACCAACATACACGTTAGCTCGATTGATAGTCGGGGACCACCATAAAGTAAATCTTCTATTCGGAATTTGAGACAAACCCGATCTTTGTGCATTCGTTAATTTCTTAAATTTCAAAGTATCTTCGAAACCAGATGCCTTTTCCCAAAACAATCCTTCCCATGATTCAAAACCTGTACCTTTGAAAAGTGTATGTTCCAAAATCGTCTCAATACCGCCTAATGCCTGAATCACATCGGTACGATACGCATTTAGATTCCATAACTTACCATCATGCCTATCAGATAACCACCAGAAAGGGTTATTACGCGAAATTGAATATTTTTTGAACTCCTTCCTTATTCTGTAACCTTTATCAATTGCTAATGTTTGACGGTCTTTCTGGAATAAAGTACTGATTCTTGGCAAACCCCTATCCCAACAGTCTTCCAAATCCTCATAGTTCAATCTTCTTCTTAGTTGTTCAGATTCAGCTCTCTTAATTGCAAATTCAGACCAGACTCTTTGAGAATCCAAAAATTCATTTTCCCAGGTTGTTATGTATCTAAAAACAGTTGGAATCAATCTATCATCATCATGCGTCATACCCGAACGGAAATGAGTTATACCTGTATCAGTTTGCCTCGACCATCTTAAATCCGAAACAGGAATCAAAATATGTGAGGCACTCAACATACCCAAACCTCCAAGTTCTTTAGGAGTGTAAAAAACTGCAGGAGGGAAACGTGATGGCATTTTGGAGTTCAAACCTAATTTAACACGGGTCTGAATTTTGGTTTCCGCCTTCACTAAAATATCTAATAGAGGTTCAGTAGCAACAATTGCCTCTCTATAATAGGTAAATAGTGATAACAACGCTGTATTCCACTTTGAAGCAATTTTGGTAAAAGCACTAGAACCAGCAGTCATCAAAATCTGTCTAATACGGTTATCAAATTTGTCAACATCATCTTGGGTAACTTGCAAGAAGGCCTTGGCAGTACATTCTTTAGTATTTTCATCAATGAGGTCCCAAACACCTTCTTTAGATGGTTTTGTTTGAGCGGTTCGGCAGTTTGGTAAGATACGAACCTCGAAACCACATATTGTAAACAGCATGTTTGGATTATCTTTAGAATACACAGAGGCCAAAGTATCCTCCCAATTTAAAGTGATCATTGACATTGGGAGGCGACCTTGAATTTCCCAAAAACAAGCACGCCCAAGATGAACATCATTTCTCATCAACTTCATTCTAGAATCTCTAGGCCAACACCTACGATTATTATAACCAACAATATGCTCAAAATTTGGATCAGGATTTTCGGAAAGGAAGTCTTGAACTAAATTATCCGCTTCATCTTTGGAAAATCTAAAAAATATCGTCACCTTATCAATGTAACGGCAGTATAGACGAATTGGCGACTTCAACTGAGTTTGCGTGTCTTGAAATTCTAAAAAGTCATTTGGATTGGAAGGAAGGCCTGCTAAGTCCGTAGCTCTATCCAATCCCAACAATAATAAATCGAGTGATAAACCATAATATTGGAAAATAAAAGAAGAAAATTGTAGACCTCTAACAATACCATACTGATTAACATGGTTCATATCTTTGTAGGTAATACCAATGTTATTTTTAGCAGTGATATAATCAGCAATATTGGAGTCAACAACCAATCGTAGAAGTTGATTTAATAATGTGAAATCTACCTTTTCTGAAAGCTTACTTAAGGTGGTTTGAAGGACGACATTGGACTGACCATCAGATGTATCCCAGACATTATCTAAATTGTTTATACCTTGACACCATTTATACGCCAACAATGGAGGAATTTCAGAATCACTTGGTTTTACCCAATTAGGGAATAATCCACGCTTATCGGCCTCATACCATATGTACTGGTCCAGATAAGCATCCACAATTTTTTCAAGAGGTTCAACATCATAAACAGGTGAAATATGACTATGATAGTCAGTCATTTCGATTTGTATTTCCTTAAAATTTCGTTGAGTTAGAATTGTTCTTTTAATATTAGCCAAGAATTCATGTGGGTTATCATATGCTTGTTCAATTAGGGACAACTCCTGTCTTTCTTGCGAATTCAATCTACCATTACCTTGATATGTTTCTTTTAAATTCTCCAATGCAAGAATTAAAATCTTGGTATCATGTTTATAATTAATTGGCGGGAAGGGAATAGGAACAAATTTCCTGCTTTCGAGCCAATGGATCATCGTCATATAAATTGTCACACCCTCGTCCGGTGAAACATAAGGTCCTTCCTTTTGATATTGTTGTTGCCTTTCTTGTTCATTTTTAACCCATAATCTGGTCAATCTACCCAAATTTTTTTTAGCCACAGTTTTTTCAATAGTTGCGCCTCTCCTAATTCTTTCTCTATTGTAATGTGCAACAGAAATCCAACCATCAGCTTTAGCCTTGACATATCGTTCGATAATATTTTCAATTGGTTCAGGAAGACCCGGAACTTTCCACGGGATGTTGGCCTTCCAGCATCTCCAAGCTTCACTTAAATGTTGTAATATAGTCTTTGATTTGTTTTGTTTCATTCCCTCTGGAATCATATCTAAAATGTCCTTCATAACGGAAGCTCTTAACTCTAAGTCATAATATGAGTCCACTCTTTGTTTAGTAATGGTTTTTGCCACTTCCTTAGATTGACGGCCTTCAAATTGACGAGATAAAAGGTTACCTAACCACCTTTCAAGTAATGGAATAACACCTCTCATAAAAAAAATCCAAACTCTCCAAGCCGGCTGCCAAAACCCACAACCTGGACCTTTTCCTATAATCGAATTAAATTTGTTATAAACAACATGTTTTAAATCTTTGCATGCTTTAATTTGATGCATAACCTTATATTTATACCTATAAATACCAGTTAATTGTCCCATATGATTAAGCGCATAATAAATACCATCAGCCAATTGGTAGGCATCAATGTTACCTAATCTGTATTGGACATGGGCGTCGACAACCATTTTAATCATTCTCAAAATTTCCCTTATCAAATGAAAAGCGTTACCGAATCTTGACCTTTTACGCTCTTTTGTGGTTAGGGTTTTTGTTGGTTTCAAATTAAAGTTGTAATCTAAGTGAAGGTATGTCAACCCTTTTCTGTGAATTAATAGATTAAGCATGTTATAGCCTTGACGACACACTTGAATCCCAGCTTCAACCCAATCAATTGATGTTTGCTGAAAGTATTTGGTGGACTTTAATGCCTTTAATAAACTTTTTCTCGGTAGATCAGATTTCTTATCTATGTGTAATTCGTTTAAAACATTTGTTTTTAGCAGCTTTTGATAGGAAACTCTGACCTTTACTGGGAAATCTTTTGAAGAACGTTGTAAATACCAATCTTTAATCAAAGCCACATCTTCTGCTCTCACCATCAAACCACTTCTTCTATTGAATGGATAAGGGGCCCAATATAATTCCAATGCTGAATAGCCATTTTCAATCTCTAACGACTCTTCTTCTAAAAATGGTTCCAAGCCATTTGGTAAACCAAAATCCTCAAAAATGTTCTCTAGCGGTTCACCCGTTTTTTTGTCAAAATCTTCAGTTTCATATATATTTGTTGTCTGTAACCTTGGTTTAATCTGACTTAATTCAATACTGTAGTTATACAAAGGGATATCAGGGTCTTCAGATTTCATGAACAAGAGAGGTGAATAATGGTACCATGATAATTCAACTGATCTCGTTAACGAGTTGTATAAGTAAGGAAATGCAACCCTATATTCTGTCCTAATAGGATTGCGAAAAATAATTCTATCAAGCGAATTGAATTCATTAAAATCTTCATCCTCAGGATTATCATTTTTATATAATGGTTCAAATTTTGGACCACCTGGAAGGGAAAAGTTTAACGCTTTAGCTGTGAAAAAAGATTCTTTATCAAAAAGATAGTAGTAATTTGGATCAACAATACTGTTGACCAAAGGAGTCGCCAATCGATGGAGATTTGACATCATATCAACATTAAGGTTCCACTTCTTATAAGATTCACCATTTACCAATTGTGGAAATTCCACAAGTGGCTTTTCGTCATAAAACCAATCAATAATGGACTTATCTTCGATGTAATCCAATTCAATTCGTATAGGATCCATAGGCTCAATAGATTCTAGATGCTTGGAATAGTCTAAAAATGGTTCTTCATCATCAAAAGGTGGAAATTTAATTCTTTTGAAGTGCTTTCTATCTCTTTTCTCTCTTCTCATTTGAATCCACATGGTAGCCCACTGAGCTTTGTAAACGGGTTCTATCACTCTTGGTATTTCATTGACAAATGTAATAGCACCACCAGTATGGTATAGTACTTTGACTTCTTTAGTTTGTTCCCAGGGTTGAGGCATACTTTCTAAAAGTTTTAAAATTGCATGTGGCATATATTTCAAAGCACCCAAAATTGATCTCTTTTCCTGGGAGAAATTTCTAGAGGAAAGGTCACCTTGATCATTGATTATCTTTCTTAAATGTTCCGGTGGCATTTCTATTTTTGAGGAATGAACAAAAGTTCCCTTTTTAATTTTGCTTTCTATGAACCTCTGCTTTTGTAATTGTTTCCATCTAGTAGCTCTCCCTTGTAATATTGAAGGACTGATCTTGAATCCACCCTTTGATTTATTACCTGGTGGAGGAGGTGGAGGTATAAATTTATCATTCCGTGCTGCTGATCTCTTTATGCCAGATGGAGGAGGAGGCACAGGGTGTGCTTGTGGTCCAGCACCACTGGTTTTCTTCAATCCCGGCGGTGGAGGAGGATGTATATTTGATAATGATTCTGATGTTTTTTGTTTCTTTCTGGGAGGTTGACCACCTTTTTTAGAAGGAGGAGGTGGTGGAGGCAAGCTTTTAGGTGGCATATTTTGTTTTACTATACTTCCTTCTTTATATCTATGGATAACTGCAAAATTAATATATTTGAAAAGTTAGTATGAGTATTGAGTTATATTCATGGAAAAATAAAACAGAAAACGTACCTTGATTGAAAACAATAATTGGTCAGAAATAAAAAATAAAAAATTGACTTTAAAATGTAATTGTTTGTTTATTATCCGACTTTAATAAATGAACAAGCTGGAGAATATTCATGCCAACATCCCAAAGTAAGAAAAATTTTACGCACTTTTCTAAAAAGATTAAATGTTTTATCACTATCGTTGTCATTTTCTTTCGCGTACAATTATTTCATTACTATATTTTTATATATCAAGTTATATACCATTATCACGCATAATGGTACTGAGTTTTACCCGTGCCTCTCTACCAATAGACCTAGCTTCTTCAATTTCTTGGGATGTTCCCTGTGTCAACTCTACAGCATAGTTATATGCAGCCTGCCAGTTTTTCGCCTCCATTTCCCGTTTGGCAAGCCATAATCTTGCCTTTGCCGTTTCATTAGTAACACCTTCGTTGACTTCTTCGTTTAAACAAACCTTCATAAAAGATTTAGCACTTTTTAAATCATCTATAGTCTCGTATAAACTACCCAATTTGTACAATACTGCAGGATCCATTTCGTTTGAAACGGATAAAGCTTTGTTATATGCTTTGATGGAGTCTTCAAATTCTTCAAGTTTCTCACAACAATTTCCAATAGCCTGCCACATCCGCTTATCCATTGGTTTTAAGGCACATGCTCTTTGATAGTAATAAAGGGAGTATAAATGCATATCCAAAACTTCATATGCCTGTCCTAATCCATACCAAGCTCTGAAATCTTTATTATTAGTATCTACCGCCCGTCTATAACTTTCAATTGCAGCATGTGAATTCTTTAATTCCACGAATTCGTGACCCATCAATGTCCACGCACTTAAACAATCTCTGTTCAAAGACAAAGCTCTCTTATAATACATTATAGCCTTTTGATGATCAAATTTAATGGAATAGTAGTTAGCAATAATACAACAAGTTTCAGGCCTTAATGGGTCAACCTCGGATGCATAGTGGGCTAAGAATGAAAGTTTCGATTTCTTTTCCATGACATAGAGGATATTGGAGTACGTATCCATTTCATCCAATCTCATAGGATCATTTTTAAGCATATCATCAAAAATATTTTCTGCGGTGTTGTAATCTAATGCATTATAAGAAATCAAAGCTTTCTGAGTTTTTAAAAAACTAAAATTAGGGAATATTTCAAATAAATCATTTAGACTATTCAACATATCACTCGAAGCTTGAAAAAATTCTTGATGGACGGTAATTTTAAAAAACAATAGCATAGTGAAATAAGATTTGTTATCCAAAAATTTGGAATTTCTCTGAAATTTGTTCAAAAGTTCATGTGCTTCGGAAAACGTTGTTATCCCTGATATCAACTCTTTCCAACATGACCAATTGAACGGGTATATAGTGAGAGATTGGTAAAAATATTCCTGCGCCACAGTATTTTTATTTGATTTTAATGCAATCATACCATTGAGATATAGTAAGAAAGGATCTTCCACTTGATTATTCATCAGTTTCTTATAATTTTTCAACTCTTTAACAATTGCAGTTAAGTTGACATTTTGTATTTTTCCATCATTCTGACCTAAAATTGCACCACTTTCAAAAGCTCTTTTTTTTTCACCACCCAGGTACATTGCATACAAACGAAGGAACAATGCTTTAGAACTCGAACAGTCTTTCAAAACATATGCACAGCGCTCAAACTCTTTACAACTAAAATATGAACCTGCTAAAAGAATCTTATCACGTTCACAGAACTCTGAAAAGTCATCTTTAGTTAGACTGCTAGGTAAAAATGATTTTTGTTGTTTCCTTTCGTTAAATTGGAATAATGAATATTCTTGTTCGTTCGTGAGTTTCACCAGCCCATTGAGTGCTTCGCTGGACCATCGACTTGCCTGGTACAAATTCAGCTCTTGCAAAATCTTTGCACTTTCACTCAATGCTGTTCGAAGCTCTAGCAGTTGCTCAAAATCCATTGTGTATAATAGAATATTATTCACTTATTTATAAAAGAGGGCAATGAAGTAAACACACTCACGCAAAGAAATGGAAATCAGACTTACGCGAATACAGGCACATCGATAGATAAAAATATTTACTTTTTTATTTTCGAGACTGAAACAGAGATTATAATAATTAAATTATGAAATGAAAGATTAAAAACTGAAAAAAGTAATAGGAAATAAAAAGCAAAATCAGAGCAATCTCAAATTAGCTAAAAAAATTAAATACCTTGACTGATGTCGTCCCACTTTCTCTTTCTTTCCAACCATGAAGTAACCAGACCACTATCTTGAAACTTATGGTGTTCATGCAAGAAACTTTTAAACTTTTGCCTACGCTCTTTCCTATGTTTATTGTATTTCTTGAAATATGGATAGATTAAGGACTTCAATTTAGAAATTGGATCATTTTTCTTAGGAACTCTAAATAACCAATACAAGAAAATTGTTGCAATAATATTCACCACAATATAGACCCAAAAGATCCCAAAATTTTGCCAGTCACTGAAATACAATGCATCTATGGAGTTAAGATAAACGTCAGTATTTGCCATCTTGCAATACTCACAAGTTTTTGTTGAAGTAGGATCAACAAGATACCCGCCTGCAGCTTCCATGAAATCTTCCATATATTGTCCGCAAGTATAACCAGCAAAAGGTTCAAATTCTAATAATTCATGATCAGCACATGTAACAGCGGAATTACCTAGACCTGCACTTAAAAATGCAGGAATCCAATAGGTAAATGGAGAGACTCTATACATGAAAATCCAAAACCCAGGTAAAGCCACTTTGGTAACCAAAACACCACAGAATAAAAGTGAAAGTGAAAACAATAAAGTACCAAGATTAGCCGCATTTTGCTCAACTTGAATACCAGCAATGCTGGCTTGACCCAAAGTGAATGTAAATAAATAAAATTGAACACAAAGTAACCAAATTAAAGTACCTCTTCCGTGGACAGTACCAGTGGCTTCTGCGTTATGTGCAAAATCGACTGGGAGGTAAAAACATAAAAAGGAAAGGGTACCGGCAAAAATCATCCAAGGAATTTCAACCGTAATTTGAGCAGTAATGAAAACAAACCAACTGAATGTACGAGAAGGTCTTTCTCTGGCTTCATATAATTCTCTTTGTGAGACAAAATGTGGAAGCATTTGTTCAACAAAAATTGGGAAATCAGCGGTATACATAAAAATTGAGAACATTTGATTTTGCAAACCTTGAATAGTAGTTGTAGTTTTAAAAAATGAAAATCCATTTAGAAGACTTGTCAACACAGCAAGCAAAATTTTAGAATAAATGTACCATGGCGATCTCCAGTATTGTTGAAAAACTCTTTTTGTAACTTCAGTATACTGAGTTCCAATTGTTGAAGCATAAGATGATTTTTCATTTTCGACTTTAAGAGGTGGTTTACTCAAAAGGTCTGTTTTCATATTCTCTAAATCAGTTTTAACTTTTTGATATTCAGGAGAATTTCTCCAAAGATCGAACCAATTCAATTCAGTTTCGGTGATAACTTTTAGCATCCAATCTGCGGGGTTATCATTGGGTGGACATTTTGTTGCACCATTTCTTTCTAAATAATCAATGAGGGTAACTGCATTATCACCAAGAGGACCATAATAAACTGTTTCTCCACCGGGACGAAGCAATAACAAGTTATCAAACTGTGAAAATAGCATTGCAGATGGTTGATGAATAGTACACATGATCGCTTGACCAGAATTTGATAACTTTCTGATTAAACGTAGAATAGACCAAGCAGTTTGAGAATCTAAACCCGAAGTTGGCTCATCTAAAAACAGAAGTAGCTTAGGTTTAGCGCATAGTTCGACACCAATGGTTAGCCTTTTTCTTTGTTCAACATTTAAACCTTCACCCGGAACACCAACGATAGCATCTGCATAATCCCTCATTTCTAAGACATCAATAATATTTTCCACATAGTCTTCCTTTGCCTTTCTTGAAATAGACCCTGACTGTCTTAAATAAGCAGAAAATCTCAAAGCTTCACGAACAGTTGAAGTTTTCAAGTGTAAATCTTGTTGTTCAACATAACCTGTTGATCTTTGGAATGATGAGCCCCTTGGTCTACCATTGACCAACATGTCACCTGTAACAACACCCATAGTAATTCTATCAGCTAAGACATCCAATAAAGTTGTTTTACCAGCACCAGAAGAACCCATTAAAGCAGTTAAGGTGCCTGGTTTAACAAACCCATCAACTTCAGTTAATAACCTTCTCGAACCACCTTTATAGGGAATATCAAAACAAACATTCGTCCAATGAAAAATATCATGACCACTATCCAAATTAATTCCTTCATCAGTAACAATACCATCACCAGAATTATCACCTAAAATTAAATCATTCGAACTATTAGACATAGTTTGATTTTCAACATCATCATGATTTTTATTTTTTTGTTCCTTCTCTTTTTTCATTAAAGATGATCTTAAAAAAATAACTTTTTCACCAGTCTGCCTTGAACTTGAATTAAATTCCACAAACAAAAGATAAGTACCTAAAAGAAAAAAAACAAAACCCATTATAATCCCCCAATTTCTCCATTTATGTGCATTAGTAAATTTGAACGCAACATTTAAATATCTATCACCACTAACAAATGTTTCTCCAGAAACTGAACCAACGGTGTCACAAACTTTACAAGTCAACGGCATTTCATCATATAATCCCTCTCGTGGAATCATTGTCGTACATTCAATTATTCTACCTTGAAATTCATTAATCATCATAGATTCGAAAACATAAGCAATAGGATTAATGTAATTAATCCATCTACTCCAGCCTAACATATAATCCACAGGCATAACGAAACCAGCATAAAGCGCCATTGCCAAAACTAAAACGGCAGAAGGTGTCATTGCTTGCGATAGAGTCTTTGTAACAGAACCAATCGAACGAAATAAATGACTCATTGCAAAGGTTGAACTTGTTGCAATCAGTAAATAAAAAAAGAATGGACCAGGTTCACGTTTGAAATTGACCATGAAATAAAGTGTTATGTTGAAAGCTATGGAAGTTAAAAATTTTGTTGGAATTTCACTAATGATTGACGCAAACGCTTCAGCAGATGGGTGATAAAGACCATAAAGCTTATGTTTCTCCACAATTGGTCTTGATTCATAAAGTGCAAAAACTTCTAATAAAGACATAAGGGAATTGAAAAGACAAGAAAAAAAAAGACAAGCTCCACGGTAATAAATATCGGAAGAAACATTTTGTAAATTAAAAAAAATTGAGCTATTAATTATAGCCATGAAAAAGTTTGCAAATATTGTAAAAGCTGGTAAAGTTAAATCATTTCTAATTCTTTGGAAAGCTCGTACAGTCAGGTATCTAACCTGCATATTATAGGAAACCGTGTAGGGCTCTTTATGATTACTATGATGAGCCTGTCTTGCAACCTTTGAGTTATATATTTCATTTTTAAAATTATCCTTTTCAGTTTCAACATGTTGTAAATACTCTTCAATATCTTTCACTAATTTTTCATATTCAGGAGAATTTTTCCAGTAGGTTTCAAACTCTTCTGCAGTTTGAGGAATTTTAGATTCCCAACCTTTTTTTGGAGTTCGTTCTGAAGGTGAAGTTAAAGAAGTTAAAAAATCTGCAGTCGTTTGTCTTGGAGGACATTGCCAACCCATATTTTCAAAAAATTGTTTAGCAGAGTTAGTATTGCCAAAAAATATTTGTCTTCCCTCATAAAGTAAAATAACTTGATTAAATAATTCATAAGTCGATTGGGAACATTGGTAAATAGAAACAATAGAAGTGACATCCAGTATATCACTGGAAAGCTTCAAGCATTTAACAAAATTTTCGGCAGATGCAGAATCTAAACCTCTAGTTGAATTATCCCAACATTGTAGTTTTGCACCACACACGCAAACTTCAGCAATTGAAACTCTTTTTCTCTCACCACCAGAAACACCCCTAATAAAATCATTACCAACTTTTGTAAAATAGGTATGAGATAAACCAAAAATTGACATATAAACTTTGGCAAAATGTTCAGCATAATCATCTCTTTTAATTCCTTGTAATCTATTTTGAGGAACTTTCAATAAACTTGCAAATTTCAAAGTTTGACCCACCGTTAAATTCGGAAAATGAATTTCTGTTTCAGCATTATAAATAATTTCGCCTCTATAGTTTTTATTAATATC
This sequence comes from Kregervanrija pseudodelftensis, assembly GCA_030580115.1. Classification (NCBI taxonomy): domain Eukaryota; kingdom Fungi; phylum Ascomycota; class Pichiomycetes; order Pichiales; family Pichiaceae; genus Kregervanrija; species Kregervanrija pseudodelftensis. Next base: position 265,381 of record JAKTSJ010000002.1, read on the forward strand.
TTTTGGTGATAATCCATTATAAGTAATTAAGGTTTCATTATCGACATCAAAACCATAAGTTTGCGCCGAAATGGTCTTTAATAAAGTCGAACAACCAGCACCTGGTCTACCTAAAACGACAACCAATGAACCTGGTTTAATTAACGCATCCATTGGACTTAAAATATCCTTGACTTTTTTTGAAGGTTTAATTGTATCGAATGCAATTTTCGTTACTTTTTCAACCCAATTGAAAAAATCTTCTTGATAATCTGCATCTGCAACTCTACCAAAACATCTTAGATTTTTGTAAACTACACCCATCTTATAAGGCTTATAATAGCCGGTATCCAATTCTTGTAATGAATTTAAGTTTTGAATCCAGTATTTTGCATTAAATAAGTCACTGTCAGGATTCAACTTCGGATCATCAGTATCAAATGGATTTTCAGGTTCATCATTACTTGAAGATGAGTTCTCATTTCTTTTTCTTGAACTTGTTTTTGACGATTTTGAGGATAATGAGCCTCTTGTAAACGAACGGGCCAATTCTTGAATGTTTCTCTCATTTAGTTGATCAAAAGTCTCATTTGTTTTTTCTTCACCGTCAGGCACAACTCTTAAACTCATAATTTAATGATTTTAATGAACATTCACTGAAGTAACTGATTATATTCAATTAAAAAAAAAAGAATATGGCCAACAATGTCCGGTTTAACTGTTATATATTAGGAAGGGAAGTAGCGAAGTTAAACATTTAATAAATAATGAATTAAACATGAAAATAGTATCAAGAAGCCGTGAAAGAGTATGGGGCTATAAATAAAATATGTTTACCTGCCCGATTAACCCCCGAGTTTTTCACAAAATAACACAGCCGGGGTAACTATTTAACTATTGTTTGGGGTCTATTATGCCGGACAGATAGGAGTTTAGTACAATAAACAAATATCACTGTTATTTTTTTTTTTCCTTTACCTTTCTTCCATTTTTTAAATTTAAATTCAACCATCTATCTTCCGAGATCATTGAGCTATTTAGAAAAGTCATAACTAAAAATTTAGGAAAGAATAAAAATCCGGCGAAATGTATTTAAATTCTAAAAATTAAATATGATCGATCCGTCAAGCTTGTTTTTTATTATAAGTACCGAAGTTTGATTTCAGAAATACCCCGAGCATTTAAAAGTAAGTTTAAGTTATAACCAATACTATTTATTATTCGGAACTTTGAACTGACCACTTATCATGCACAGTCTTTTATAACTTCTAGAGAATTTTAAAAGGTGACAGCAACGACTACACTTTTACAATTGACTAACAGAAGACGGGAGAAAAAGACGGGAGAAAGTAAAAGTTCAGCTAACTGTAAATGAGAGCAGCACATTTTCTTTATATGATAAAGGCCTAGGGAATCCGTAAATTTTGCAGAAAAAATGAAGAAATCTATAATTTCGGAAAGCCCCGTGGAGAATTGTATATTTTAATATAACTAAAATAGTACGATATTTTTTTTATTTTTTATTTCATGGGCAGGTTGATAATTTGGCGACACACTACCCTCTGCTTTTTCATAATAGATCTTTACCTATGTGAGCCGCAAAATGTATGAGTGCATGGCTAGCCAAAAGATCTGTTAAAGCCAATCAAGATGATGCTGGTTGCTTTAAATATTAATATAACATGAATAATAATACAATATAATATAATAATACAATATAATATAACCATTTCCCTATTATATTACATTTTATTTAATTGTTTATGTTATAATTTGGCTATTACATTGTAAGGGCCCTTAAATACTCAGTGTTGTTGATTGCATGTAGTTATAGTATAATTCAGAAATGGTGAGATACTGTATTTATACGAGGACATTAATTTTAGTAATTCAAGGGAGCTTATAGTAAGGCTCCAAGCTATAGTCTAATAATTTAGATGTATCAAATGTTTGAAATTGATTTTGCGAATAAATCCTTTCGTACGGCTGGGTGTTGCCAGATTAATATTAATAAAATTATTGTATGATTAATTAATCAATTATGTATGATTTATTAATGAGTTAATTAATAGAATTTTTGTTTTTATTTTAATAATCGAGAAATTGAAAAGAACCAGCAAGTCCGTAGCATCCAAGCTTTGATGTGTTTGCATCCATTTACGTAGCGGTCTAGTTCTCATTTCCGGACCGTGGATTTGGTACTGAATTTTGCACTGTTAATTCGTTACCTTAATCTTCCTTTAAATCCCACGCTTACTTAGACATTGTTTGTTTGTTTGTTTCATAACGAGAAAAAGATCGTTATTGTTCAACAATGAAAGTTATGTTTAAACAGCCTTCATATCATCGCTTATTAAAGTTAAATTTTGAAAACTAGCGTTACAGGAAAAAAGATGTCGTTAAGTAGTTAAAAGTTGGGGTGTGTACTCGATTGCATTAACATTTCTTGACAATCGGTTATCTATCTGGTAAAACCGTACCAGCAGTTAATTAATGGATTTCGTTTTGATTTTGATGATATTGATATTGACTTTGATTTTAATCTCGTCTTCGTGTTCGTTGACATTTTCCATCCCACTCGTTATGCCCAAAATTTACTTTGAAACAAGAAAAATATCTATTTGCACTGTTTGAACATAGTTTTAGTAAAATTGGCACGAAAACAACCTTTTTTTGAGTTAAATTACGACAAATCCGGCTGTAGGATACCTAAGATTACCGCAATTAATAATTGCTTGGCCCTTTTTAGCTGTTAATTTTTTGTCTTCATATTTACTGCGATGTTGATAACAACGAGTTAGAAACCTTTATTGGAGTAGATTACGAACAGGGCAGATACGTCTGTAGGCACACATACTTTTGCCGTGAATTTGTCCACCAGAAAAGGAGACAAAATCACATGAAAGAGAAAATCAGTAGTTAATTACAAAACAAAAACCTGTTGACTAGATTAGATCCGGCGGACTAAAATGGGAATACAATTACATGTTTAAGGTACAACTGGATGGGTATAATTTACGCAAAAAATAAAAAATATTGCAAACATTGAAACAAAAACAATAAATTTTAGTGGCCAGCAAAAAAATAAAAAAAATAAGTTATTAGCGAGCCTGTACGAAGCGCTAAAAAATTAATGTAACAATTCGGCGTTCGGAGTACAACGTTGAAATAAAAAAAAAAGGAAAAGAAAAAGAAAATAACAATTTTAACTTGCAACTTGTGGATCCGATTGGCTAACAAGGATCAGGATTCCTTGTGAACTAGCATTGGCTGTACGATAAAAGTAATATCCACTATATAGGAGAGACTGATACATGAATTTAGTGTAGAACGAAAATCCGTTGATACGAATAATTTATTTTTTTTATAATTGGCGGTTCCGCTCCGATTTGATTGATACTTCAGCATCAAGAATTCGGGGATTACGATTACGATTATGATTATGATTACCATTCCAATTTCCAAAAACAACCAACTTGCACAATGCAAAGTGAGCACAAAATATGATTCGATTCAATTACACATAATTTGAACCAATATGAACTATACAGTACATATAGTAAATCAATCAAATAAACCAAAATTAATGTGTGTTCGCATGAAGGATATAATATGTGTTTAGAAAACAATCAATAGGATTACAAAAAAAAAGATTTTCGGAGTTTATTTATGATCAGCGCAAAGTGGGGGTATAATTTGACCCGAGTTATACCACAGGCGTGCCCCACTCTTAGATGAATTAAAATATAATAGGACGCTTGCATATGGCGAAATTGGCCTCTAAAAATTCGAGCACATTCTAGAGTGAAAAAAAAAATCCCATTTGTGCATACGCTGAATGATAAATTGGACAAACTGGACAAACTGGACCAAGTGGACAAATTGAGTACATTGAACAAATAAACATGTGAGCTATGGAGTGCTGTAGACTGTAGCTTTAAGAGAATAACTACACTTGTCATAATAATACACGACACATATGTAGCTGAACTATCTTCGGCCATCTTATGTGCCAAACAACAAACATCATCACCCACAGTTACTATTGTGTGTTGTATGCAATTTAATATTTTTTAAGAACACCAATGTTCGCTATGAGGGAAAGTGGGTATAACGTAACAGTAATTGAGTATTCGATTTTGGTACTACTCGCTGCTAATCAGGGACAAATTTATAACAGTTTGATCACTAATTACACTGAAATCTGTGTGGCCATTTGTGTAAGTTGAATGATTGTGCTGTGTACCTGTAATTATGATTTATCATTTCAAACTATAAAAGTAAAGTAAAATTATTATAAACAACCTCTACAAGCTGTAATTCGTGTACGTATACCAGGTATAGTAGATAAATAGGACACTTGGAATTGCTTACTACCGAATAGTGAATAATCCGGGTCAATCTCAATCCCAATCTCAGTATCAATATCAATATCAATATAACATGATTTAACATGATTTAACATGATATTAACACATGACGTGTGATTTTATTATATCAAATAATAATTTTTTGTCATACTATCTATCGACCTGAGATTTGTGACCGACAGGGAGAGAGGGGAAATTAAGGGAAAATCATGGCATGTCGTAGACGCATAGAAAAAAATAAATCGAACGAGCCGAATTAGTTAGATGGGAATGCCTTGAAAAAAATAAATTTGTATCCATTCCGTCATACTACCGAAACGGTTAGTTTTCCATACTTTTGTCTGTATGTACATGATTACTTGTTGCTAGCAATCGATTTTTAAAAATGGGGATCTGGATGTGCCCAAATTTTTATTATTTTAAGTATAAAACACGCTCCATCCCCCTCCTATTTCAAGAGTACCAGATAGACACCTGTCATTACTCTACTGATAGTCATTAATTTAATTATACACTAGTTCAAACAATCCGATATGTTCAGTCTTGTTAGTTTACCACATCATGATATTAATAATAATAGTGCCAATGTTCACCAAAATCAGTTGAATCAGCTAAACCAATCTGACATCAACCATCAGTTTGGCACTCTCTCGGATATCAATATCCCATCTTGGATGAATGACCTTGACGAAGAAGACGAAAGCAAGTTGAGTCTTCTAAGTAATTTGGACTATCAATGTCAAGTGGGCCCAGAACTTACAAAGAACTCCTCAAATGTTTCGAGTTACCCGTCAACCTCTTCATTGTTTGACGTGCCAGTAATTCATGACTGCATCAGTTTTGAAGATGAGGAGGAAAATGAGAACAATAATAACAATGGTAATAATTGCCATACTAGTAATAATGGTAACGCCAACGACGATCTTGATGACAATATTATTAGCGTTAAAAAAGAAGAAGAGGAGGAAGAAGATGCTAAGATCAACAGCAATAACAACAAGAACAACAATAATAATAATAATAATAATATAACAAATTCTCCAGATTCGTGTATCTCACCGTATCTAATAACGTCACCAAAGTTTGAAAACAGTAACATGGCCTCAAAAATAGCGTCAGGGTCAAATGACAGACCTGTCAACACAAGATCCAAGGGAAGAAAAACTTCCACCACATCAATTAACAGTGATTCGTCAGTCGGTTCGAATTCCAGCTCGTCGGGTAGAATCAAAAAACCAATGAGCATGACTCAAAGAAAGGCACACAATAAAATTGAAAGAAAATATAGAATCAACATCAATTCAAAGATCGCAAATTTACAGAAATTGGTTCCATGGATGTCGGAAGAAGGTGTTGCTTTTGAAATTGATTGTGAAACCGAAGTGAATGGTAAAAAAATTGTTAAGAATGATAGTAAAAAATTGAACAAGTCGATGATTTTGGATATGGTTACTAAGTACTTAATGCATCTAAAGGACGATAACGATAAAAAAAGTCAAGAGATTGCAAAACTGAGGTTACAGCTAAACCAGGCTTAATAATACTTGATAATTATCATCATATCATCATCATCATCATATCATCATCATCATCATCATCATCATCATCATCATAATATATTTTTAATGCTTTTTCGGAAACTACAATTTTACTGCAATATTTTGGAGTGAAGTTGTCTTTGGGCTTTGTGATTTTTACTTCCTTTCAATTCTATTTTGGCCGTAGTTATATTTCTTTACTACGTACAGCTTATTTACATCTTATTATATTTATTTTTAATAATTTATTTATTTATTTTCTATTACCTTACTTTTACTATTACCTTTACCTTACCCTATTTTATTTATTTATATCTTTATATTTACAATTTAAAGTGTTTAGCAGCAACAAAATAATATTAGTTTTACTTCCATTCTGAAAAGTAGTTTACCATTCATTCTTCTTCATCTTCCACTTGCCATTCATCGTATGCATTCGGCCGGCAAGATGTCACCGATAAATGGCTGAATATGGGATACAGCAATAGGCAGCATCACTAATAGTATGTACCGAGTGTTTGCTTGAGATAAAGATATCGGAGTTTGCACAGGTGTGAGTGCATCGCTTTTTGAAATTAATTAATAAAAAATGATTGAAAATTGGCTGATATACGCCGCGCCTCGGTCATTTGTTTCTATTTACTAGCCTGAGCCTGAACCTACTCAACAGTTGGGAACATTCGTTAGGTTCAACAATTGATGAACGTCCAATTAATCTGCTAACTCAGCTCGAGTATCTTTTGCAGTGCAAAGTGCAACGTGCGACGTGCAACGTGCAAACTAAGGTGTTGGATTTGTTGAACCATATCATGCTGTTCATCTTCAGTTCACATGCCCATTTTAGTCACATGTTTACGTATTTGTGTGTCCACCACATTTACACAGTTTCTCTGTATTTATTGTTAATAATTTCACAAAGGGCCCTATCATTCAAGATTCAGTTCTTTTTTTTTACGTACGCTTAATCTTGACCGTGCAGACTTCATACATTTCAAAGATTTTTATGGTTGTCTGAGGGGCTGGGTAGGCAGGACAGGAAGGACAGGAAGGAAAGGAAGGAAAGACAGACAAAGCAGTCTGGCGAATATACGAAGATTACAAATAAGGATAAGCATGAGAATGAGAATCAAAATAAGAATAGTATTGTAGTATTGCTGTATCATTCCACACACAACCACAAACACACATTTCATGTGTTTTCCTTTTACTGTCTTTACAAATCCAAGTGCAGTACGCATGTGAAATTTTAAAGGTTGTGTTTACCTGCTCAGTCAGTAGGGGATTTCGGTGTATGTAAGTTAAATTCGGAATCGTGCTGGTATTTGTTACGTAACGGCCCGCTAATATTATGTTTGGCGTCCAGCTTAGCTTAGTTTAGCTTAGTTAGGGATTTGTAGTTGCAACACTATTCATTTTAATGGGTGGTGTATCATAGATGTTGTAAGTTATGAGCTATACACTACACGTAGGATACTAACTACACATATATTGATTACCATATGGATAAATAATTGTTCAATCCGTCAATTCTGCCCTTTCTCTTCCGCAGTTTGAAAATTTCACCATTACAGTGAATTTTTTTTACTCAGAACATAATTTGGAAGAAATTCACGGTGGAGGTTATCAAAAATTTGTAAATTGATTCTAATATATTGTCCGTTGGAAAGTAATATATATGGGGATATCTGTAGTTTTGGGAAATACTAGAAATTTCATCCAAATAATCATTGAAAAAAAAATATTTGTAAAAGTACCTGTTCAATGACTTAACTAATAGCATTGCACACAGACACACACATACAAGAGTTATTGAGCTAAGCCTAATTGTCGGTCAAAGTTGAACTTGCAATTGAATCGAGCATTAAACATAAGTTTGTTTCTAAAGAACAAATATAGATACATAGGTGTGACATTTTTTTAACTAATTTGGGGAAAACTACTCTACTGATTAAAAATTAGACTCTTGAACTATCATTAACATAAAGGGGAAAACGCACTAAAACAAAAATCAATATATTTCTCTCCTTAATGTATCAATCAAGTCACCTTTCTCTATTATTTCTTCATAATAATTCAATCATAACAATTTCCAAGTCTTAGACTACTACTTAATTCCATTATTATGAAAAGAGATCTTGGGAGTCTGAATAATCCGTCATTCAATAAATCTGAAAAGGGAGATAATAAATTGAAAAATTCAAGATCTTCAAATGTTATTTATAACCCGAATACAGTTTCAACAATTGATAATGAAAAGTTAACAACAAGTTCTTTAAAATCATATGACAATGTTCCTGACTATAAGTTAATCAATCAAGGACACATACTAAAAAATGTAAACCCAAACAAACGTGCAAATAAAAAATCAAGATTCATTGTTAAAAATCAAAGGAAACCTATTGATAACTTAAGCGTAAATGCTTCAGGTTCAGACCAACATAATTTTAAAAAAAGCAAAAAAGATGTTTATATTGCAGATTCTAGTGATGAAAGTATTTTTAAAAGGCCTGACAATTTAAAAAGTGATGATCTCATTTTTAGTGATAATACTGAATCAGACGAATTAATGAAAGAGTTTGATATCAATAACATAAAAGAACAATCGAAATTGTTACAAAAACAGGTGGATGATTTGAAAAAACAGAAAGAAATCAAATTAAAGAAGACTCCCAAGGAGGGATCATTATCTTCAAAATTATTTAATAAAACAAATTTTAAAATTATTGATGATGTTGATGATAATTTAATAAATATTGATACAATAGAAATTCATTCTAAAAACGATTCAAATAATTTTAGTTCAATCTTAGGTGATTCGATTACAATTGAAAAAGTCAAAGAAAAATATTTAAAATGTAGACCTGATTTTAATCCAATAATAGTTAAGAATAATAAGGAACTAAAAAATATTGTTGAAAATTATAGAGATTTAATTGAAAATATTCTAGAGGGTAAAACGGCTTCTTATTTTTATGATATTGCAAAAAAATATACTAGTGGTTCACATAGATCAATGATTACAGATATGGAATTAATTAATCTACCCAAAAATAAATATTTTGGATATATAGGTTCAATTAGGGGCTTTAAAATTTCAAAATTTATTTTGGAAGATGAAACATTAGGAAAGACACTAAAGCATATACGTAAATTTAACAAGGTTGTGCAGTTTTGGGGATTGTCAGAATTTTCACTTTACGTTTTAACTCCTGAAATTATTGCCAGATTAATCTTAAAAGATAGGAATAACTTTGATAAAATGTTCGATCTTGAAGATGCATATGATGAAATGGAAGATACAAACGACTATGGTTTGTACATTATGGATAAAGTCAAATTAGATGATGAAATTTCTTTAATTTCAGAAGAAGACGAAATAGGAAAAATCGAAGAAAAAAATAATGCAACTAATTCAATTTCAGATGATGTGCGAGAAAAAACAACGGATAATAAAACTGCATCATTATTCAAACAAGCTGATGAAAATGAAGAAGATGAAGATGATGATGATGACGATAACGAAGATGAACTAATGAAGATTTTTCAATAAACCCATGAATCGACGCGACTACTTGAAAAAATTTTCAATCAGATTTTTTGAAAAATTTATCTCCTCCCATCGTCCAACTTTTTGAGCTTGCCACTTTTCTCATCTATTATTCCCCTCTCTTTTGGTAAAGAACTTTAAAGTATAAACTCATATATTAATATATCTAATCATTAGAAAATGTCTTCTCATCATTTCCCAAGAACCTGTTACAAGTGTGGTCTAGCTGGACACAAAGCTGAAGACTGTGATCAAGCTGAAAGATTATGCTACAATTGTAAGCAACCAAATCACGAATCAAAAGATTGTCCATTACCAAAACAAACAACTCAAAAGCAATGTTACAACTGTAAGCAAATCGGCCATGTTCAATCTGAATGTCCACAACCTCAAAAATCTCAAACCAAATGTTACAATTGCGGTAAATTCGGTCATATGGCTAAGGATTGTCATGCTCCAGCTTCTAGCGCTGCTGTCCCTCCACCAGCTGCTCCATCATCATCATCAAAAATTTCTTGTTTCAAATGTGGTGGTGCTAACCATTATGCTAAAGATTGCCAAGCAAGTGGACCAAAATGTTACAACTGTGGTATGACTGGTCACATTTCCAGAGATTGTACTCAAGCTGCTAACACTAATGCTACCACCAACAGTACTCCAAAAGTTTGTTACAAATGTAACCAAGAAGGTCATATTTCAAAGTTTTGCCCAACTCAAGAATAAATTAGTCGTTGAAGTTGCTTTTACTGGGTTTTAGTTGCCATTAATAGTTACTTGACCTATTTTGCGTTTGTTTGTGTTAATATTTTTTTAGTTTTGTTTGTGTTGTAGAGAGAAGAGTGAGTGAAGCAGAAGATCAAATATACGCTTGTTTTCAATTCTCCTATTTTTTTTTATTCTTTTATAACTTTTTTCTTTTAATATTAACCCTATTTTGATTACAAAATTTTCAAATTTTGTTTGGTTTTCTTTTTCTTTTTTTTTCTTTCCCGTTTTTTTTTCATTATTTTTTAGTTTTTTTTTTCTTTGTTTGATCCTCTTTAACACCTTAGAGAATTAAGTGTATTTGTGTGTGGAATGAAGAGGTAGAAAGAAGATAAAATTAGAGAAGGATGAAGAAAGAAATGATTAAGAGAATTAGAAGAAATAGCTAATTTTAATCGTAGTCATTAGTTAACGTGTAGGTGGAGATCATATAAATTGGAAAAAGAGAAAAATAATGATGCTATTAGATAAACCCTTTACTAAATAAATAACAAATATCATGTCAAACTTAATTATACAACTAATGTAATCCTTTATATATTGCATCACACATCAAACAAACATCTTTCATTTCCTTGTAATCATGAACTCTAACAATATCAGCACCAAATCCAATTCCTGCAGTTATTGATGCACTTGTGCCATTAACTCTCTCGGATGCGGTTTCTTTACCTGTAATCGTGCCAATAAATTTCTTTCTTGATGGTCCTAATAAAACAGGTATATAATCAAATGATATATAACAGTCGGTATCAGAGTTATACTGTTTATATGTTTTCAGATATGGTAAATCTCTAATGATGCTCAAATTTTCGTTTAGTCTCTTAGCAAATCCTAAACCTGGGTCTAAAATCAATTGCCACCTCTTAACGTTTTCAGAATACATCTTTTCAATTAATCTTGATAATTCCTTACCAACCTCAACAACAATTGTATCTTCCTTAGTGACTCTTTCATTGTAAATTTTAATATTGCCATCACCTGTAGCATTGTAATCAGACAATGCGGACATTGTTTTAATATTACCTCTTGTGTGATTTACAATATATGGAACGCCATATTTTGCGACAACACTGTACATTTTGGGATCAAATAAACCACCACTGATATCATTGATGATATCTGCACCTAATTTGATTGATTCTTCAGCTACTTTAGAACGATAAGTATCAACACTCAGAATCACTTGGCTTCCAAATTTTTCTTTAATCATTTTAATCACAGGTAAAACTCTCTCCAATTCTTCTTCTTCACTTGGTTGTTCAGATCCAGGACGTGTAGAACAACCACCAATATCAATTATATCAATATTATTCAAAACCATATCTTCAACTTTTTCTATGGTACAATTTAAGGAAAGATTACTAATCGATCCATCACTGAAAGAATCAGGAGTTATGTTTAATATACTCATTAATTGGGTTTTCGTTTTATTATAAACTAAATCATACTCCAAGTATCTAAACTCAGAATCATTTCTAGTAGGTAACGGTATTATTGTTATTAAATCTGATGATTCTTGAATATCAGGAGATGGTGCATTAACATTAAGCTGCTTCAAATGATCGTGAATTGGTTCGGCAGTAAGAGGATGAATAAAATCAACTGGTAATAATTCACATAAAGGAACAAGTACGAAAGATCTCTCGATCATTCGAATATGTGGGATGTTAAGTTCAGGAAGATTAATAATCGAATTATCGTATAATAAAATATCCAAATCAATTGTCCGAGGTCCGTTATGAAATTTCTTAACCCTATTTAACCTATTATATTCTATATCTTTCAATATTTTCAAAAGATCAACCGGTGATAATGTAGTTGTAATTTTCAAGCAGCCATTTATAAAATCTGGTTGATCTAAATAATACATTGGTTTAGACTTGTATAATGAAGAGGTTTGTAGAACTTTAATTTCAGGATGCGAATTCAATTCATCAATTGCCTCATTAATGTTATTGAGTTGGTGCCCTATATTTGAACCAAATGCTAAATACACCGAATGGCTTTTGGTTTCATTATCTTCGTAATGAATTGTTTCTGAATTTAAATTTGGAATCATGAATTTATCAGTTGTGATATCTGATTTATTGAATTGCACAAGATCTGATTCAATTTCTTTAATCTCATATTTGTTTCTAGTACTGGAAACTCCAACATCAGCATATTCAAGAATGTCTGTTTTCAGGACCCCCACCTTGCAATCCAAAGTTTCAGGTAAAATATTATAAACTAATCTAGTAACATTTAAAACCAATGCCTCTACAGTTTTAAAATTTGAGTTTTCAACATAATCCGAAATTTGTTTTCCTATGGAGGAGTTGATATTATTACGTGCAAGGTTATTATTTGTAAGATCAATATCAATAGAAACATTCAAAACAACAGGCTGTTTTTTAAATCTTTCAAAAGTAAAAATTCCAATGATTGTGTTTAACGAAGTATTTAAAATTTCAATTTGATCATGAACAGCAGATTTAATAACTATACCGTTTTTCAATTCTCTATTTAGAGTAACAATATATTCATAGTTTGTTTCTTTACATTTGATGGACAAAGAACCGTTTGAACAATTGTTTTCAAACACAACATCCTGAAATAATTTATCTCCTAAATCAACAATTGATTGGAAGTTTTTTTTTTTGTGATCTTGCTCAAACTCTTTAAAATTTCTAGATAACACTGCATAATTGATAGAATATTTTAGATCATCTGTTGAGCCAGCTTTTGCAAAATTTGTGTAGAGATTAGCAGTTAGTAATAAAGATTTCTGTTCATTTGAAACTGTAATGTTAAATTGTAAATCTTTAACTGTGACAGTATCAAGTAATGAAGATGAATCTGATCTAAGCATTGTATGCATGTTTGAAAAAAGACGTGTAGTCAATGAAGATGAAAAGTGATTTTGAATCGAAATGGAGGACGTCGAATGTGAAGGATAACGGAATAAAGCCGACTTTAAAAAATTAAAAACACACAACTTGAAATTTATTGAAAACTTTAAAAAGACTTTTGTCCGTAAAGTCTGAATGTAATTGTTTTTTGAAAATTCCATAAAGTTAAAATTCATGGGTAATATAATAAAAAGTGAAAAAAATTCCCAATCACATCATGCGCCACATATGGCAACGGTAATGGCGCATGCAATTTGCAGATGGATAGTGAGGTATCATGAATGTATTTGACATTAAACAATTTTACTTTTAATTGATCGTACCACTTGTCTTTCTTTCGTTAAACAGGCCTTTTTACTTATTTATTTAAATGTTTAGAAGATACTTAACGACAGCAATAAGCCCTAAGACTCATTTGGCTGACATTGTCATTATTGGTGGTGGTCCAGCAGGATTAAGTTTAGGTTCTGCCCTCAAGAATTCTCCAGTTCTACAACAATTACGGTGCACTTTGATTGAAGGGGGTAATTTATTAGAACAACTAGAAAAATTCAACGAAACTCCACCGACAGATTTTCTAAATAGGGTTGTTAGTCTTACGCCTGCTTCAATCGATTATTTGAAGAAAATTGGAGCTTGGAATCACGTTAAGGAAGAAAGAGTTGAGTCGTACGATAATATTCACACTTATGACGGTGCCACTAACGCCAAATTGGAATTTGATGCTCCAGATTTGGCAAGTATGATTGAAAATTTCAATATTCAATCTGCTTTGCTACAAAGAATCAAGGAGTTAAATATTGAACACTCTACAAATCCATTACAAATCCTTGACAAGACTAAAGTTGTTTCAATATCCAAAGATTCTCAAAACGAATGGCCAATTGTCAAATTATCAAATGGTGATTCAATTAAAACCAGATTATTAATTGGATGTGATGGATATAATTCACCTGCTCGAAAATTTGCCCAAATTGAATCCCGTGGTTGGTCTTATAACAGATGGGGTATTGTTGCAACTTGTAAGTACAAAGAAACAGAATTTAGATACCCAACTGGTTGGCAGAGGTTTTTAAAGTCTGGTCCACTCGCACAATTACCATTACCAAATAATTGGTGTAGTTTGGTTTGGTCTGTTACGCCAGAGCTTGCAACTATTTTGACAGATCTACCAGAAGATAAATTTGCTGCCATGGTGAATGCAGGTGCAAAGTTAAGCCCCGAAGAATTAAGCTATCTGTTTGAATTAGCAGAAAAGAATGATGATTCATTGATTGATGAAATTAATTGGAGGTTAGAACTTTTCAATAAGAAATTGACTACTCCAGAAGAGGTCGAGAATTTTCCATTAGAAATTGAATCTATTGTTCCACGATCCAGGGGTAAATTTCCATTGAAGCTATCACATGCTGATAACTATGTTGATGAAAGAGTTGCTTTAGTTGGTGATGCGGCCCATACCACTAATCCATTGGCAGGTCAAGGTTTAAACATGGGTCAAGCAGATGCCAAATCTTTAGTTGAGACCTTAGAAAAGGCAACAGAAAGAGGTTTAGATATTGGTACTAAGTTTGCATTGGAACCATACTTTGCGGAAAGATATCCTGCAAATCATGTTTTGTTGGGTATTGTTGATAAAATACATAAGATTTACTCAACAGATTTTGCTCCATTAGTTTGGGCAAGATCATTAGGTGTTAATATTTTAAATAATACACCGTTTATCAAAGATTTCATGGTTAATCAAATTAGCCACAAGGGTTGATTTTTTTTTTTTTGGCCTGGTAGAAATTTTATAAATTAAGTTTAGTTACATTAATTATTACAATTTTTATGTACATTATATAGAAAAGAACACCAATTTATGGATTTGAAATAAAATAGAGTATAATCATCACTAAATTTAAAGTCTATTTCTTTCCTCATAATGCCTCTAATTATTTGAACGTCATTTTTTATGATAATTTCGTTTATCAGAATCAGAACGCAATTCTTCTTCATATTTATCCGAACGATATTCATGTCTGGCTTGATCTTTATATAAGGAGCCATTACATCCATCTTTGTGCTTATGTCCACACCATCTGTTTTAATACTTACTATTATGATCTCTATGTGAATTACCGCTATAAACGCCCTTAGAATTACTATCAATATCATTATCATCACCATAAAATTTTCTCCTTTTTCTTTTATCACCTTTATGTGTGTTATATGAACTACCCCTTTTCACACTTTGACTGAAATCAACAAGTACTTTCCTATCATCGATAAAAACATCTTTCATTTTCAAATAGGCTTTTTCCACACTTTTTCTGTTATCAAACTCAATGAAACCATAACATAAGCTTTGCTTTGTTTCTTTATCTTTAATAATTTCAACCGCTTTAACATTACCAAATTTTGAAAAAATTAATGTTAAATCGGATTCGGTTGTAATGGGGTTCAGTTTACAAATAAATAAAACAAATTCACTTGGTTTGATTGACGCCAATGGTAAATCATCCAATAGTTCCAATGTAAAGGCTGCTGAAGTAGAAGCTATTTCATTTAGTTTTGCATCAGTTTCAGTTTCATTTGCATTGTAATCATCAATTAATAAACGAAAAGAATCAATTTGTTCATCTGTAGGATAGGGACTTGAAGGTGGACTTATAAATAATTCAGAATCTGGATCTGGAAATGGATCACTAATAATGAAAGTATGTAATATTCTAATATCTTTAAAAGGTCTCTTATTCTCATCTGTTAGACTGTTATTAATTTTTTCAAGGAGAGAGAACCCTTCAGAAACTCTACCAAAAATTGTTGTTTGAGAATCTAGAGATATTAAATCTGATATATTATTACTGAGCGTTATTATAAATTCCGAAGTAAAGGAATTTGAGATGGGGTCCAATGGAAAGCAAACCAAACCAACACTATTAATTTGAGATAAATTATTCTTTGATGGTTTTAGAATCCTATTTAAATTAGGCACTTTATCCTTCAAGTTGGTTATATTTGATTTAAGAGGATAATACGGATTACCCGACAGCACAGAGTAATTTTTTTCAATCTTGATGAAGGGGCTATAATGATAGTATTTCAATTTGCATAGTTTGATAAAATTGTATGATTCGTTGGGTGAATTTTCAATATCAAGGTCAACAACCAAATTCCCCTCATTTGTTTCTATCAATACACTCATAAAAATGTCTATTGATATTTAATAATATTAACTTAATTATTCAAAAAATCGAAGCTTATCAGGACCTTTACAACTTACTGAGTAAACTGATTTCCCTTCAGGGCAAATGAAGCTCCATTATAATAGAACGCACAAAAATTTTATTCCCTAATTGGAAACCAGATCCCTCGAAGAGCGCAAACAGCTTCACTTCGCCCGATATGGTTTAATTTTCCCACGCTGGCTCCTTGTATAAGTAGGCACCATCTTGCACTCTTTGCTTTTATATGTGATTTAAACTTCTCACTTCATCACACTAGAACAATCCTATTCCAATTGCATCTAATTAAGTATATTTCATTTAAAAATGTCCACTGAAGGTAAAGTATGTGATTTTTATCCTTATTTTTCATTATATTCCATATGTGCTTGATTATTAACCATCAATTTTGTATTATAGGTTATCACTTGTAAAGCAGCTGTCGCATGGAAAGCTGGCTCTGAATTATCCATTGAAACCATTGAGGTTGGTGCACCAAAGGCTCACGAAGTTAGAGTTAAGGTTGATCACACAGGTGTTTGTCACACGGATGCTTACACTTTATCAGGTCAAGATTCTGAAGGTGTCTTCCCCGTCATCTTTGGTCATGAAGGTGCCGGTATTGTGGAATCCATTGGTGAAGGCGTTGAAAATGTTAAAGTTGGTGATCATGTTGTTCTTTTGTACACTCCAGAATGTCGTGAATGTAAATTCTGTAAATCTGGTAAGACCAACTTGTGTGGTAAAATTAGAGATACCCAAGGTAAGGGTTTAATGCCAGATGGCACTTCAAGATTTACATGTAAGGGTGAAAAATTATTCCATTACATGGGTTGTTCATCGTTTGCTCAATATACTGTTGTAGCTGATATTTCAGTTGTGGCCGTTGATCCAAAGGCTCCTACGGATAGAACATGCTTATTAGGTTGTGGTATTACCACTGGTTACGGTGCTGCTGTTAACACCGCTAAGATTGAAGAAGGTGATACTGTTGGTATTTTTGGTGCTGGTTGCATTGGTTTATCTGTTATTCAAGGTGCTGTTGAAAAGAAGGCCGGTAAAATTATTGTTATCGATATCAATGACGATAAGAAAGAGTGGGCGACAAAATTCGGTGCAACTGATTTCGTTAACCCATTGAAAGACTTAAAAGAAGGTGAAACTATTGTTTCAAAGCTAACTTCAATGACTGACGGTGGTTTTGAATGGACTTTCGACTGTACTGGTAACGTTCAAGTTATGAGAAACGCTTTAGAAGCTTGTCACAAAGGTTGGGGTACATCCATTATTATCGGCGTTGCCGCTGCTGGTAAAGAAATTTCAACTAGACCATTCCAATTAGTTACTGGTAGAGTTTGGAAAGGTTGTGCTTTTGGTGGTGTTAAAGGTAGAACGCAAATGCCAGAATTAGTTGATAGATATATGGATGGTACTTTAAAAGTTGATGAATTCATTACTCACAGACATCCATTAGATAAAATTAACCAAGCCTTCCATGATATGCACACCGGTGACTGTATCAGAGCTGTTATTAATATGGATTAACTCGGAGAAGTGTTATCTCCTCATTTATGAGCTGAATAGCACATTTAAATCTTTTCTTGTTTATATGTGCATAGCAAGGTCTATGCATATTGAGAAATTAATTGAACGTTTGTTTCAAGTAGAAGCTGTAATTTGAATGAAAAAATTCATAAACGGGACTTTATTTATTTAGATGTTGTATTGATTAGTATAATTAACCTTTTATGATATTGTGTTTGCTTATTTATTTTTATATAAAGTTTAAATTTCAAAGCCATATCTTTAATGTAAAATAAGATAAGAAAAGGAAATAACATTCAAGTAGGGACTTCCAAAAAAGGTAATTATCGTGTCAAAATATTCTCTTATCTTGTCCGTTGCGATTCAACGGTTATTTTGAAAAACCTTGTTTTCAGTTCCAAAATGGAATGGAATTCGAATATGTTGACATAACATCTAACTTAATAAACTAGATGATTTAAACAAATTTCACAAACAATAACAAAAAGTATGGATAACTGTGGCACCCGGCCGATGGAAATTTCATCATTTTTTTCAGCTGAGTTCCAGTGACGGCTTGACCTATGAGTTTTATCAATTATGGCTCAAATTGAACCAACTCATCAATTATTTTATACAACAAAAGATCATTAAGCACAAGGTGTCTTGAAAACAGCTTTTAAAAACATTTTTGAAAGTTTTAATTCGTCCAAATACACATAAAGCTAACAAGATTTGTCAGTATCTTCTCGGCCGAGTGAGTTTATATAAAACATAAAAAACCCAATATGCGATCGCGAATTTACATCATAACACAATAGATGCTTTTGATAGATAACGAAATTTCACGAGGAAATCTTTCCTTGAAATTAATTCAAACGGCCAATCACCATAAGCCAGGACATATAATTGTTTTTCAGTTTCAATATTTTTAATCCAAGTCAAGTTTATGGTTTTTTTCCCAGTTTAATATGAATATCAAGTTTATTACCACCGGTAAAAGTAAAAGATCGTCATTGAGTTGTAATGAGTGCAGAAGAAGGAAGAAACGATGTGATGAAATTAGACCATCATGTTCTGCATGTTCATCAAGGAGTGTGTCTTGTGTGTATCAGGGGAAACCAAAATTTCAGAAACAACCTCTCAAACTAGAAAATGCTACTAATATAGTACCGAGGACATCGTCGCCGGTACCAAAAATTGAAGATATTAAAGCTAGCTGGTTTGACAGTTCAAATTTGGAATCTATAGAACTCAAAGACTTACCATTTGTTATCCCAGATTCTATCATATCAGAAAGTTTATATTTTGAAAATTTGGGATCCCCATATATTTTGGATTCAACTTTAGGAAATGATCTTGAATTTACGGCAATGTCGATACTTTCCAATTTCCATTATGATGGTATTTATGCCGATAAATATAACCACTGTTACGATATGTTATTGCCTTTGGCTTCTAAAAGTAAGGCTATTTTGTTTACTCTTTGTGGTTGGACTTTATCGGTTAATTCTGATAGTAGAGCTGAACAATTTTTGTTAGAATCTTTTATAATATGTGATCAATTGGAAATGAAAATTGATGATTATCAATTTTTAGAAACTGATTTGATTGATTTGGTTGTTTGCTTAACTTGCCATACATTAATTGCATCCACTGGAGGTAATTCAGATTTGTGGAAACAAAGTTTTGAAAGACTGTATAAAATTTTGAAAAAATTTGGATTGCAAGAAATTTTGTTGATGATAAAAGACACTTCAATCGCTTTATGGGTTATAAACTGGTTTTTTTATCAAGATGTTTTAAAATTGATAAAAGTGACCAATAGTAATAAAGTTGGCCCATTATTTTCAAAGTTGGAATATAGAAAAGTTTTGAACCAAAGTTTTGAAGGAGTAGGTGATATTCTAGAAGAAGTTAGGAGTAATACATTGAGAGCTTCCAAAAATCAAGTTTTAAAATGTGAGGTGATGGATCCACTTATGGGATGCTGCGTGGGATTATATATCGTTTTAGGTGAAGTCAATACTGTGTATGATAGTTTTATTGTTAAAATCAATGGTCCAATTGATTTCTATTATTCATATATTAAACCGCAACTTGATTTAAGAGAATCAGATGAAGAAAAGCTTTCATTTTTGAATACAGAAATATATCATCAATATGAAAATGTTAGAATGGAATTTCACGATTGGGTCCAACTACATACAGTTGCATTAGAAAAAAAAATTAAAGATGTTGTTCCAAGAATTTCTGCATTAATAAGGGTAGAACATAATGAAAAAGAACTTTACTTGAACTACTTTAACTTACTTCAGAAAACTATATTGCTATTTTTGAAAATTAAAATAAAAGAACTTTCATCTATAAGTTATGAAATTAAACAGCTCATTTTGCACATTTTCAAGGAAATGGAAGCATTGATTGGTACGTGGCTTAATAATAACCTTATATTTTCTCTACTTATTGCAGGAGCTGCAGTTTGTGAACATCGTGATAGATTAAAAGTTAAAGATCTATATTTAAAGATACTCAACTCCAGTAACTCTCGTAGTGTTCAACGGGTTTGGTCAATTATACAGGAATTTTGGAATATCAATCCGGATGGTACTACTTTTGATTTATGGCAAAATACAATCAACAAGTTGGACTGGGATATCTGTATCATATAGTTAAAGATATAACATTTTGTGTTGCGTTTATATAGAATCCAGGTTTAATGGAGACATGGGTAATTAATAAGTGTAAATCATTCGAATTTAAGACAGAGCGAGACAGAAGAAAAATGTAAACCTTATATTTAAGGCTTGCTGCAGATGGGGGCTTGATAGCAATCGTTTTTAACCACAATTTCAGGTTATTATACCACCATCCACTAATCGAATGTCTAACTCCATTCCCCCAATGAATTCTTTTAGTTAAAAATTATACTTAAAAAATGTCATCATATATTATCAAACAAGTTGCTAAATTTTGTGCAATCAAGTTAGTAAGTATTTAATAGAAAATTTTATCGCTTTAAAATTCAATTGTACTAACAGAACTAGTTCGGTACAACTCATCCACTGAAAATAGGACTACTGGAAGAAGATCCTTATGTTGAACCAATTCCTGAGGATGAACTAAAATTCTACCAAAAGAAGGGTAAGACTAAACCAAGACATATACCTGATTACATCCCACTAGAAACTAAAGACGATCTACTTGAAATCAGAGATTGGTGTTATTGGATGGACAGATATTTTAGTAAATTTGGTATGTGGATTGGGCTAGGTGCAGTAATTGGTATTATCCCAGTGATTGGAGGATTTTCGGTTTTGGCTATTAATTTATGGATCTTGTATAAGATGCTCAAAGTGGAACGAGTCCATGTTACCATCGCCGGACAGATGCTTGGAAACATTCTAATAGATTTTGGAATTGGGCTAATTCCGTTTGTTGGTGATTTTATCAATATTGCGTATAAAGCAAATACCAGAAATTATGTTTTACTTTGGAAGTGTGTTAATGGAAAATATATGAATACAAGCCAGGTGTTAGGCTCTCAACAACAGAACCGAAGAATTTTAATTGATGATGAGCCAGTTACGATTTGAATTACTTTTATTATTTAAATTATATTAAATCACTTATTTTAGAAATTATTTAGCATTTTTAAACAGTTTTTAAACATCAAGATTTTTAAAAAAATCAACAGTTTTCTTTGGATCAAAAATCAGAGGTTTATCAAAATAATATTCTGCTTTCGGTAAAACCCTTAACAAATTATAAATTTCATCCTTCACAGTAAAGGGATCACTTGATACTTCTATAGTTGCAAGAGATGCAATATCATCTAATCGATTTGTCTTTTCGTTGCTATCATCTTCTTCATCCAAATAAATGATATCAGGTTTTTCTATTGGTGGTTTATACGTATCATACAACCTAACCGGATTAAAATTATCATATTGGCTGGTGAATCCAGTTAATGTTAAATCAAATGGGGATTTATCAGGGAATTGTTGAACAAATCTTTTTTGTAGCAAATTAATGGAATTTATATCACCAAATTCTAACTCAATTTTAAAATATTTTTTAAAAATTAGCTTTAAGGCATTTTTATCATCTTTAAAATTTTCTAGCGATAGTTCAATTGTTTTTTTACAATTTGTTAAATCTTTGGTGTTAATTAAAAAGTCCAAAAAACTTATAATAAATTCAACTTCTTTATTGAAATATTTCATTGCCAATTCAAATGACCTATTTGCAATTTTTAAATCATTCCCTTGATATTCCATCAACGCATAATCAACAAAAACATTCCATTTTATTCCTTTAAATTTTCTGGCCATTGAAAAAATTGATCTTGCCTCTTTAATACCCGAAATTCTTTTGACACTTGTCATTAAATATGAATAACAACTAGTAATTGATCTGCATAATTCATCGTTAACATTGTTGGGATCATATTTTTCCATTAATATATCAATTAGTTTTACCCATGTCTTTTTTATTCCTTCTATCTCACCTTTACTTTCGAACTGACTGGATAACAAAAAAGTTAAAGTAAAGCTTTCTGGATTTATTATTAAACCCATTCTAATAATTTCGAGACAAACATTAACTTTTTGCTTATCCATAGATAAGTAAGATGCATAATTATACCAAACTTCCGGTAATAATCTACAATATTGGGTAGATAGTCTATAAACATAGTTGATTCTTTTATTTAATTCTTCATTATTTAAACCTAATTTATTTTCCATCTCCCACTGAATCCAAGAATTCCAATAATTCAATTGACTTTTAAAATATTTTCTCTCTCTAACTTCTTTCAAATATTTTGTTAAATTAATCAATTCAGTATTTAACGGCCTCAATTTCATATATTCACTTGATTTTTCACCAATTAATTTTCTAGCCTTTGACTGATTACATTCGGTCTCAAAAGTTGTATATAGTTTCCAGTTATCTTCTAAATATAAACCTGGGATTGTAATCATTTTTCTTATAGCCTTTCTCATTAAATCTTCCTTAGTTGAGTCTTCGTTTGAATTAACAGTATTCCAACTATGCAAATAAGTTAAGTAGTCATTCCACAGTCCTTGACCATTTAAAAAATCAATCCCTACGGAATCCAATGCAAAATCAAATGATTTTAATACAATTGTTCTAGATTTTTCTCCACCATCTGGTGTGATTGGATTGATCCTTTGAACATATCGTAAATATAATCTCCATAATTCAACATAATAAATCTTGGTCAAAACTTCTGAAAATTTTTGTTCAATCTTCTTTTTATCTAATTTATCATCAGGTTTACCAAATAAGTACTCAATATATTCTGTCCAGACTTGACCATCATTGATATAAAAATTCAAATACGATTCATAAGAAGATGTAATTTGAGCTTCATCTTTAGTTTTAAGAACTGATGATATTTGTTTCAGCCATTCATCTTGGGTTAATTCAACATTCAAATCTGTAATTTTTTGTTGCTTTATCGGTGGACCTTCACCATTTTCAGCTTTTCTCTTGTTTGGCGAGCTGGCCATTATTATTACGTGAATGAATTGTTAAAAGTTAACGAAGAATCTTAAAATTGGAGAAGAAATAGTGAATTCTCGAATTGATTTCATAGATTCGATATTTTTTTTTTGTCACATTCAATTTACTTGAACTGATAAATTTTACTTTTTATTTGAACTTGCTTAGCTATGCTACACTTGTATACTTGGGGTAATGGTCATGATATATCTCCATTGGATGCAGAATCACAAGCAGTCTTCAGAATAGTTGAAAATTATTGTCCAAAAGAAAGTGTATCCATTCATCCAAATTCGAATTATTTCCAGAGTAATAATGGAAGATTACCGTTGGTTTTAACTGATGATGGGAAACAAGTACAAGGCTACAAAAATATTTGCAGGTATTTGTTTGAAGAGTTTAATGTGGAAATTGATTCTAAATATAATTTTTATGAGAAACTTGTAAGGGAAGGATTATTAGAGAAACTTTTAATATCATTATATGCTGTCACTCTATATAACTTATATTTATCTACAGATAATTATGTTGGATTTACAAGGACAGTTTTTCAAGAGTACTTACCTTTTTTAATGCAATATAAAGCACCAATTGATTTTAAAAATGAAGCTCATATAATGTGTGAAAAATTTGGATTAAACGTAAATGACGGGTTCGATGATGATGATGATGAAAAATTACAAGAATTGAAGGAAAAGGAAAGAGAACTAAAAGAAACACCAGTTATTAACGATTTACAAAAGGTACAAATGAATAAAGAACTTGAAGCTATAAAGTTACGTAGAAGTTTAATTACTAATATGAAATGTTTAAGTGTTCTACGAGAAGTTATTGAAATTTTTACAGATGTTTGTGGATTTGAAAGTCAAGGGAAGGTTGAAATCTTGTTTTGGAGTTATCTAAAATGTAATGTTCTAAAAAATTTGAAAAATCAATTTATCAGAGCTTACTTAAAAGAAAATTTTAATGAGTTATTGACTAAAGTTGATGAATTTGAAATAGGTAATTTCAGTAGTTTCAAAATTGTCGATGGTGAGTTACGCTTTGTGCAGGCTATAAGTAGCTATATAAATGAATTGATATAATATTAAAAAGTTTTATATTTAGCAAAGAATGTTTATACAATTTATAAACGGAAAATACTGTAGATTAATATTAGGAATGTTTTGGTTTATTAACACCGGGATATACATAATAGTAGACAACCGTACCATCAATGTCCACAATTGCCAAAAGTATTTTTTCTGGAATCGTTGGTAGCAATTCTTCCCTTTTTATGCTATTAAAAATTAAGTCAAGAGTTTCTAAAGTTAATTTTGTCTGTTTAAATATCGGTAACACATATTCAAGTGTTGAAGATATAGGATTGCTACCTCTAAGGACATAAAATGTGGTATTGGTGGTGGAAATTTGCAAAGTTAGTGAATTAACATCTGACCAAAGAATATAATGTATAAGATTAATTTTAACTTTATTAGTTATACCCAATGAATTAATCATGTTAAAAAAATTTTAAGAAAAAAAAAAAATCTTGAAACTAATTGAAACATGAAAACGATAAAAGCAAAAAAAACAAAAGGAAAAGTTTGCGAGCCATTTTCATATTTTTCTGTTGTTAACAATAAAAATACTGTGCTTTTTCTTCGGTCACCGAGCATTCAATTCTGGTATAAGATATATATTTACAATGGCGTATTTTGGAGTACCGTTTCGACATTCTAAGAAGAAACCGTCGCTGAATAAGATTGGGCATTCTGTAACCAACAACAAGCAACTAGGAAGAGTCGGAAAAGTTCGTAGAATCGGTGTAAACAAATCCAAAGGTATGATAATATGGTTATATTCAACTTCTTACTTTATTTTTACGTTACTTATATTGAGTTTAAATTCAGTTATACCAATTGATGTCATTGTTCAAAGTAAAACCAATAATTCACATCTAGCAGTTAACACAATAATTATTTTAATTTTATGTGTCGTATTTTTGGTGCTTTCAATTGTTTTACATTTATTTAGATTATTTTACACAAATTTACATTTACAGGATATTCCAAAACCATATATACCAACAACAGAATCAGACATTGATAATAAAGCTGCTAAATATATTCAATCAGAATTGGTAAGATGTCAAAAGATAAAGAAAAAGGCTGGACCAAGGGGTAAAATTCTACATCCAGGATTATATCATTTCAATGATAATAACAAATTTGATGAAGGTACTGAAGAGAATGGAGAAAATGGTTTACCTAATAATATAATATATGAGAACGTTATTAGAGTTATCGGTGAAGATATCAAATACAAAAGTATGTTAAGTATTAAAGATTCATTTCAGTTGAAGGTTGATAACCATCTAACACTAAGGGAGATACTAAACAGTAAGTTCAGTTTGATGGAGACAGAATTAAGCCGTGAAAGTATGATTAAATTAGATGAATTTCTAAATCATTATGAAAGGTTAAGGTTCAGTGGTGAGCCTATAAACTATAATGACTTCATTCGTTTTTTGGAGTTGTGGAACTACCTAAAAAATGTTATTTATAGATATAAAAAAGTTTAGTTACTTTAGGATTTACAATTTATAATTTAAGTTTAATTTAAATATGTATCCCCTTTTTCGACATTTGGTAACCATCTCTGACACAGAAACCAAACTTCCTATAGGGAAAACCAGATACTGGCACAATTATCTTGGAGAAAAAATTATTTATAATTATATACAGTTTGTATATGGCAACGGATGTAACTTGACAATTTGCATTACTCCGCCGTGGCAATAACCCCCTTTAATATCTCTTTTTGATTAAAGAAAGAAAAAGATTTAAATTACTGAAAGGATAATAGATATTGAGAAATTGTTCCCTTTTTATAGCTATAACAAAAAAAGGCAATGAAAAATGAAAAAAATTGCTTTCAAAGCCGGGTAACGATAAAATTTGAAAATTTTTCATTTTCCACTCGCTTTTTGATTTTTTTTTTTGATTTTCATTCAAGTCAAATAAATTCAACACAAAAACAGCAGTGGTAATTTACTTAGGGTTTCGGTTCTACTGAATATTAAAGCTTTTAACCTATATTATAATGGCACCAAATCACACATTTCGTCCTGAAAATGTTCTTAGACGTGCAGAAGGTTTGATTGCTGTCGGGCAGTCAGATGCTGCTTTACAAGCTTTATATGACTTTATTACTGCAAAAAGAACAAGATCCATTCCACCAACTGATTTAGAACCAATTGTTCAATTATTTGTTTCATTGGCAGTTAATGCAAAAAGTGGTAAATTAGTTAAAGATGGTTTACATCAGTATAAAAAAATTGCACAATATTCTGATTCCGGTTTAGCATCTTTAGAACGAGTTGTCAAGAAATTCTTGCAATTATCAGCTTTAAAATTAGAAGAAGCTCAATCTCAAGCTAATGTTGCCGCTGAAGCTGCTGCTGAAGCATCTGCCGTTGCCGCTGCTGCTGCTCAAAAAGTGATTGAAACTTTGGATGAGGATGAAGAATATGGTGATGATAAACTTTTTTCAGTTTCACCTGAAGATATTCTTTTATCTGCAGTTTCAACTGATGATTCAACTGATAGATCAAATAAAGAATTTTTTGTTCCATGGTTGAAATTTATGTGGGAAGCATATAGAACTGTTTTAGATTTGTTAAGAAATAATTCTAAATTAGAAGTTGGTTACTGTTATGTTATTAATCAAACATTTCAATTCTGTTTGAAATTTGATAGAAGAACTGAATTTAGAAGATTATGTGAAATGTTAAGAAATCACTTGGAATCTTTTGCCCAAAAGCCAACTGATTCATCAGTTGATTATGTCAATTTGTCAAATCCAGACACTTTACAAAGATTTTTGGACACAAGATTTGTTCAATTAAATACTGCTGTTAAGTTAGAATTATGGCAAGAATCTTTTAGATCTGTTGAAGATGTCCATACATTAATGACCATTTCAAAAAGACAACCAAAACCAAATGCAATGATTAATTATTTTGAGAATTTAGCTAAAATTTTTAGTGTTTCTGATAATTATTTATTTACTGCATCGGCAAGACAAAGATTTTTCAATTTATTTGTTCAATCACCAATTGCAACAGAAGAAGAATTAAAGCATTATGCTTCTTTACAATTAATCTCTGCACTTTCTGTCCCAACATCAACTAACGCTATTGTTGATGAATTTGTTAAAAGAAAAAATAACAGATTAGCATCATTATTAAACCTAAACCAATCTCCATCAAGAACTTCATTGTTAAAACAAGCATCTATTTCATCTGTTTTTAAACACGCTGATCCTGCTTTAATTGATTTATATAATCTTTTGGAAACAAATTTCCGGTCATTATCATTTTCGAAATTAAGCGAGCCAATTTTATCGGCTATTAAGAAAAATCCAGATTATAAGTTTTTTATTAAGCCATTACAAAATGTTATTTTGAATAAAATTTTTAACCAAATTTCTGAAGTTTATAAGACAATTAAGTTTGAATTTTTAATTAAGTTATGTACATTCAAAGATGAATTTTATTTATCACCATTAGAAATTGAGCATGCATTATTACAAGCAACCAATGATGGATGGATTTCGGTTGAAATTGATGATGAATCTGAGGTTATTTCATTTAACTCAAATCCGTTTGATGAAAGTTTAGAATTTTCTTCATGTTCTAATATCAAGCTATCAACAGAATCAAAAGATTTTGATGTTAAATCATTACAATTATCACCAGCTGAATTGGTCAGATATCAATTATCTAACTTGGCTAAGACATTATCAGAATCTGTTAAATTAATTAACATTGAACAAACGAAAGCTTATGATGATGAATTATTATCAAAATCATTATCAGTCGCTAATGATGAATTTGAAATTGAAAAGAAATCAATCTTAACTAGATTTGATCAGTTGAAAAAGAGAAAGGCAGAAGTTATTGAATTAAAGCGTACTGACGAAGAAATTGCGGCAAAGGCTAAAATTGAAAGGTTAGCAACACAAAAAAGATTAGAACAAGAAAGGGCTGAAGCTGAAACACAGAGAAGAGCTGACGAAAAGCTAAGAAAGGAAAGAGAAGCGGTGCAACTAGCTGAAAAGAAAAAGATTATTGACGAAGTTAATTCTAAAGGTATTATTAAAATTGATGAAGAAGAAGTTAAAAATTTGGATGCGGATAAATTACATCAAATGCAATTAGAAAAATTGGAGAAGGATAAGAAGGAATTAGAAGATAAAACTAATGCATTAGCTAAAAGAGCTGATTATTTAGAAAGAGCTCAAAGAAAATATGAATTGCCATTATTAGCTAAAGATGCTGAAGAGCAAAAAGTTAAAGAAGTTGTAGTCTATGACGAAATGAAGAATAGATTAATTAGACATGCAGAGAAGGAACATGAAGAAGCTGTTAAATTAAGAGATAGATTAAAGAGAGTTGTTCCGGATTACGAGGAATTAGTTAAAGATGCTAAAGCAGAACAAATCGAATTGTTTAAGAAACAAAAGGAAATTGCTAAAGCCAAATTTGAAGAAGCTAAACAAGAAAGAATTAAGCAGTTTATTGCAATGAAAAAGTCTGAATGGGAAGCTGAACGGGAAGAAGAACAAAAACAATTAGCTGAAGAAGCTCAAAGGGCAAAATTAATTGAAGATAGAGCAAAGCTTGCAGAAGAGAGACTCAGATTAGCAGAAGAAAGAAAATTAGCTGCTGATCCAGATAGAAGATTATATAATGACTTGAAGAGTAAGGATCCAAGTACTTTGAAGTTTGCTGAAAAGCAAAAATTAAAGAGACTTATTGCTAAATATGAATAATTTATTTAGTAATTTATAATATTAAATTTTATATGTTAGTTTTGTTTGTTTTCATTTTCAATAAATGTTTATATTTTATCGGAATATTAATGAAAGAAAAGAAAAGAGAAAAAAAAGCAACGAACGACGAAATTCCAAAACCAGCTATGAACTCGTGTTCTCTGTCGCGTTCTTTTATTGTATCGAAAAATCAACATCGATTGAACTTTTGATCATTCTCAAAACAATATATTTTCCGACCATTTATACCAGTTGAACTACATATATATACATATACATAATTAACATGACTACTTTTTTTGATGAGATGAAAATGTCCTTTGAGGATGTTCCAGTTACCGATGGACAAATCGCTACAAGTGAATTTTTAGAAGCAGCTGAGTCACTAGTTAAATTATTTGGTAAGTTATTTTCAAAAATAAAATTTAATATAAAATACTAACGATACATATATTTAATAATATAAATGAAAGTAGATTTGCTTGGATCTTCAGCATTTTCTGTTGTTCAATCTGATATGAACGGTAATATTACAAAAATTCGTGCTAAATTATTGTCAGATCCAATCAATTCCTCAACATTACAATCATTAATTTTATCTGAAGTTAAAACTAAACGTACGGCAACTCAAGGGTTATTATGGTTAACAAGGGGGCTACAGTTTACAGCTGTTGCGATGAGAGAAACAGTCTCGAATCCAAGCAAAGAATTAACTCAAACATTTACAGATGCATATAGTAAAACACTAATTAAATACCATTCGATTTTAATCAGACCAATTTTTAAGTTAGCAATGAAAGCATGCCCGTATAGAAAAGACTTTTTTATTAAGTTAGGTGATGATCAAGCAAAAGTTTTAGAACAGTTAGAATCATGGTTAAAATCTTTAGAAGATATTGTTAAGATTATCATGGAATTTTTTGAAAGTGGTAACTATGGCAAGGGATTATAATTTTATAAATTTTATACGCTATCTCTATTTAAATTATGTTAAACTATTATTTACTACAATTATTTTCTACAATTATTTTTCTTATTTCTCCCTTGTAAAAGCACTTAATAAAAAAATTACGATATATGAAATTATTACACTATATATATATAAATAGAATGGAGATGAAAAAAAAAATTGTATGAGAACAAAAAAAACACTAAAAACCAAAGAGATGACATAAAAAAATAGTTCTTTAAAAATATTAAATTGACTGATTTATACAGCTTAATCAAAAAATTTGTAACCCATTAACATCCATAAAGATAGAGAGGAAAAAAAGGAAAGTATCAATAATGTATTTGTTGCTCAACTTATAATAATGCCAATAAAATAGCACCAAAAGTACCAAAAATGGAAACTTGGTTTAATGATCCTGCACCAGCTTTTGAAGTTGAAGAAATGGAGGAAACCGTACCAGTTGAAGATGATGATGATGAATCATCAGTTGAAGTGGAACTGGAAGATGCAGATGAAGAGTCAGCACTGGAAGATGATTTAGCAGCCTTTGATGAAGAAGCAGAAGAAGAAACAGCCTTCTTTGCAGCTTTACAAGTGTACTCACCTTGAATACCACCTTTACTTGATAGCTTCTTAAATGGATCACAATCAGCATAACCTGTTGTTTCTAAGTCAAAAGCACCTCTGACTGTTTTCAAAGAGGACATTGTACAGTTGTCAAAGTCACCCTTTAAGACAACAGCACCACTAACAGAAGTAACAGAGTCTAAGTTATCAATCGAAGTTAATTCAGTGTTGTTAACAATAACTAAACCACCACTAACAGTAGTTAAGTTTGAAAAATCAATTGATGTTAATTCTTCATTATTTTCAATGGTTAAATCACCACCTAAAGATTTAACGTAAGGGAAGTCTAATTTCTCAACCTTTGATTCAAAGAAACCAGCAGATTTGTTGATTGCAACTATGGATTCCATGGAAATGGAAGAAACAGAGTAAAAAGTTAAGTTGTTAGCCCAAATTAATTCATCGAATGTGACTTCAGTATCTTCACCGTTGTAGGCAATACTTAAGGAGTTTGAAATTGTAACGATGTTTGAAATGATAGAAACCATGTTTAAGTTGTTGTTAACATTGAAAGTTTCAACGTCGGTTGGGTCTAAACCTTGTAAGGAACTTAATTGAGTATCTGAGATGTAAATGGAATTACATTCAGTGACTTGGTGTAAACCAGTATCGATTAAGTTTGGTAAAGTAACCCAGTTAATTGCACCAATATTTGATAATTGACCGAAGGATAAACTGCTTAAAACGGTTAAACGTTGTAATTCTAATTGACCAGTGATTGTAGTTAAAGAATCAGCGGCAAATGAAACCAAGTTTGTGGCATTATAGATGGACAAATCACCATAAATAGCTTTAACATTTGCAATTGAAGCACTACCTAAATCACCAGTAATTTCGATATCACCTTCAATAGCTTCACATCCTGCCAAAGCGTCCAAGTCGGATTGTGCAGTTGCCGTTAGGGTCTTTGAAAAAGAACAACCTGAGGCCACCGAAATCGAGGTAGTTGAGGTTAGAGCAGCGTCTATAAGAAAAAAGAAAGGAGGTGGAAATATGTTAGTAAAATGGAATGTTGATCATCAAATTCTTAAATTATTACATACTCAAAGATGTTGTGGTGGCAGCAACGGCAGCAGTGGTGGTGGTTTGAGCAGCACTAGC
The DNA here is from genome assembly GCA_030580115.1 of Kregervanrija pseudodelftensis. Taxonomy (NCBI): domain Eukaryota; kingdom Fungi; phylum Ascomycota; class Pichiomycetes; order Pichiales; family Pichiaceae; genus Kregervanrija; species Kregervanrija pseudodelftensis. Next base: position 297,233 of record JAKTSJ010000002.1, read on the forward strand.
ACTCGAAGCTAAGACTAATAAAGAGTATAAACCAAACTTCATTATGTGTGTGTATGTAGGTATGGATATATGAATAGAAAGTTATGTATGATCAAAAACAAAACAAAACTTTTAATAGCAAATAAGAAAGAAAGTAAACTTATTAAGAAAGAGAAATAAACAAAATGAATAAAATGGGTATATATTGGTATAAGTGGGTAATATACAAAGAGAAATAACTTGAATTGAATTGAAAACTGTCGTGCAGTGGAAATGTTTTTAATTTTTTGTGTTATTTAATTTGTGTTGTGTAAACAATGAATAATAAAATAAAATTCTAAGATATGCGCGTCTGGCGTGGGTTTCATTGGTTGTCCATGGGCGTTTGAGGACTTTATATAGCGAATTAAAGGAGGCTGGCCTCTTTAAATTCTTGTTTATCTTTTCCCCTTTTCAAAAATGGCTAGTTTTTTTCACACGGGTTGTTTATTTTTAGAAGCGAGTTTTCTGATCCAGGCGGATCACTTCGAACTGAATCAGTCCATACAGGTGAAACGGCAGGGTAGGCTGTTCGGGTTGTAAGTTCTGGGTTGTGAGTTGTGAGTTCTATGTGCTGTATGCTGTGTACTGTGTACTGTGTACTGTGTACTGTGTTCTCTGATGGATAGGATTGAAGAGTGGAAATATCACTTGTGTCGGTTGGTGTGTAATTATTTGCGTGGTTACAGGTTCGTTTATTTACACTGGGCAGGGATCTGGACATGTCTGGAGGGCGAAATTCCGTTGGTGTAGATTATTGTACTGTATTGTTACAGTTTGTTACGGTATTGTATACAGTGCTGTGTACTGTATCTTGTATCTGGTATCTTGTATCTGTATACCAAGTACTAGGCCTTGGTTTAGGTGTCACATAGCAAGGCGGTAGCCACTGCTGTTCTCTGCCCCCACTTTAATATACCATCGCTTACCACCTATCACCTACCACCTACCACCTGCCACTTACCTCTCACCATTTGAGCGTTGCATTACTAGAATACCAGTGTGTTCGTCTGCTATGATTACATCGTCATTGCTAGTGCTGTCGACAGCAGTATCGATATCGCTGTGTAATCCACTGCTAAATGCTTACCTAATCAGATGCTCCACTTCCCCTTAATATATCTTTTAATGATGCGTATACGGGCAAAATCTATTGACTGTAGATATAGGTAGATACCGAGCGAGCTAGCCGTACATCGGGTTAGACGGAGACATAGACATAGACATAGACATAGACACAGTCGCAGTCGCAGTCGCAGTCGCTGCCATAACCATAACCATAACACAGCACAACATAGCATACCCGTATTTCACGATCGTGTTTTTTACTGTTTGCTAACCACTCGTTAACTGCACACCGTCAAGTGGATTCCGCTAACCTTTGTCGTCCATGATATCTCACTTATATTATTGTAATAAATGTACCGTGACTTAAGCAGCTGGTCAACTAGGATTTTCTCAATGTTCGCGAAGTTGCTAAACATGTGTTCAATAGCTATCAAGAGAAAAAAAAAAGCTACTCTATAAGAAAAAGTAAAATAAATTGTTATTGTATAATAGTGTACCTTATCTTAAATTCCCTATTTCCATTCGTAATCCACATCCCTTATTAATCAATGTTAGAGTCGTTAGTAGCTAATATACTTAACAGAGCTTTTGGAGCGTACGTTGAGAACTTCGATCCAAATCAATTGAATATCGGTATTTGGAGCGGTGATGTCAAGCTAAAAAACTTAAAATTAAAAAAAGAATCACTGGATAAACTGGAGTTGCCAATTGACCTTAAATTCGGCCATTTGGGTGAACTAACGCTACAGATCCCCTGGTCCAACCTAAAATCTAAACCAGTGAGAATCATTATCGAAAATGTTTATCTATTATCTTCTGCGGAGTTGACAAAAGACTTTAATTTTGAAAACGAATTGAATAAACAACTGAGACTGAAAAGAGAAAAATTAGATACTCTAGAACTAATTCAGTCACAGAGCCCAATAAAATCAAATGATAAAGATGAAAATTCAAAAAATCAAAGTTTCACAGATAGTTTAGTCACGAAAATTATTGATAATTTACAAATCACAATCAAAAATATTCATCTTAGGTATGAGGATAAGGATACTTTTACCAAGAATCCTTACTCTGTTGGGTTTACTTTGAAAGAACTATCCGCAGTTTCAACCGATGAATTATGGCAACCGAATTTTATTTCAAATATTAATTCAATGGCTAGAAAATTATTAACTTTGAATTCTTTAACTGCCTATTGGGACTCCGAAAACCAAAACACCATTTTTACAGAAAATCACCAGGATTTGTTGCTAGTTTTTCAATCCATTATTGAAAAAAATTCTTTAAATGACAAAAATATTCAATTTCTACTTCAACCAGTTTCCGGTGAAGGTCATTTATCAATTAATAAACTAGGTAGCACAGAATTATCTCCCCATTATAATGTCGATTTATTTTTTGAGCAATTCAGATTAAATTTGAATAGTCTACAATACAGAGATATCTTAGACACGATGTCCCAAATTAACTGGTTTAAACGTACTTATAAATTTAAAAAATTTAGACCTTTAGATTCAGTCGAGCGGGATCCAAAAGCATGGTTGAAATATGCCTTCACCTCTATTTTTAATGAGATTCATGAAAAAAATTATAAGCATACTTGGGAATATTTGAAAACTAGAAGAGACCAAAGAAAAGCGTATATTAAATTATGGAAGGTTCACTTATCTGGTGATTTGTTATCAGCTGAAGATCAAAAAACGTTAACTGATCTTGAAAACGAATGTGATTATGAAGATATTAAATTTTATAGAAATTTAGCAAGAATTGAATACAAAAAAGAGTTTAAGATTTTCCCCAAAAGTATTCTAAATTCAGCTGCAAACCCGGCTACAGCCCAATCAGCGTCGAACGGTTGGTTTTCAAATTGGTGGGGCTCATCAACAACTCAACCAAATAATAATAATAATAGTAATGATAATAATGATAATAATTTAGCTGAAAATAATGAGAATTTGACCATTACTGATGAACAGAAAAATGAATTTTATGAAGCAATTGAATTTGATGAAAATAAAAGTACTTTAGATTCACTTGACGATTTACCGCGTGAAAGAATTAAAATTTCAGTTGGTTGTAAGTTAAATAAAGGTTCATTTTCAATTAAAAAAAATCATAATTCAAACAATTTAGCTGAATTTATTTCCGAAGGTTGTAAAGTTGATTTCTATCAGCGTAAAGATTCTTTTTTCATGGGTTTCAAGTTGAATGAATTCAAGGTCGAAGATGGTTCAGATAATACGCTTTATAAACATATTGTTAGCGTTAAACCTCTAAATACTCAAATTAACAATCATCCAAATAACAATGACGATAATAATAGCGAAGATGATGATAATGTTAACGATAATGATATTGATAATGATAGCAGTGATAAAAATAATAAAAATGAAATAGAACCTTTTTTTCAGGTCTCGTTCGAACACAACCCATTGGATCAAAGCGCAGATTCTGAGTTATTAGCTAAGCTTAACAGTATGACGATTTTCCATAATGCATTATTTATAGAATCAATTTATAAATTTTTCAAACCTCCAAAAGACCATATTGATACAATTGGTACATTAATGAATGCGGCAGAGTCAACAATTCAAGATTTTACAAAACAAACCAGAATCGGTCTACAGTATGCTTTTGAAGAACATAAAACAATGAATTGTAAAATGGATTTGCAAGCTCCTTTGATCATAATACCTGTCGATCCAGGTAGCTGGTCTTCTCCTGTTGGTATTTTAGATGCTGGTCATATTAGTATTATAAGTGATTTGGTTGAAAAAGATAAATACCAGCAGATCAAAAATGAAAAAAAGGATAAATATACAGAAAAAGATTGGGAGAGGCTGAATACTTATATGTATGATAAATTTAAACTTGTTTTACAGGATGCCCAAATACTAATTGGACCAAATATTAAATCAACTATTGAACAGTTACATTCTGAGAATGAAAAACCTGCTTTAATTTTAGACCATTTTGATATGAATTTTTTAATTGAATTATCAATTATCCCATCATTTTATAATCTACCAAAAATGAAAATTGGTGGTGATATTCCAAGATTGAGTGCAATGTTGAGTGACTATCAATATAAGATTTTTATGGATTTAATTTCTATTTCAATTCCAAATTTCTCGGATAATTCAGCGGAAATGTCACAGAATGATAATGATGCTATTAATAAATTAAAAAATAACTTATTAAATATTAACTTAAACGAATTAGGTTTGATTGGCTCTAATGATGATAATGATGATGATACCCATGAAGAAGATGATAATGACAATTTAGCTGATTCTACATTAAGTCTAAACACTCCTACAGATGAACAACATCAAATTGAATTTAATTTTACTTTGGATTTAATTATTTTATCTTTAAAAAGATGTTCAGATGTTTCAACTTTTGAATCAAGTAAGCTAGTCGATCTAGTTGGTGAAAATTTTAGATTAAAATTTTATAAAACTTTGAAAGATATGCATGTTGATTTACTATTAGCGGATATTTCAGTTGATGACTATATTGAAAATTCTCATGTTGAGGAGTTCAAAAAATTGGTTTCGTCTAAAAATATAGACAATTCGGACGAAAAAGAAGATTTATTTGTTGTTGATTATACTAGAACTTTACGATTGGTTCCATATAATAATGAAATCATTGAATGTTATGATCAAGATATTAATTTAAACATTTCTGACTTTAAAGTTGTTATTACTAGAAAATCAATCCTAACATTATTAAATTTTGCTTTAAATACTTTCACAGATCCAGAAGCTCCCGAAATACCATCTGATAAATTACGTCATAATAGCGAAGAAGAAGCTTTAACAGCTCCACAACATATTGATATTAATATTAATATGAAAAGTTTCATTTTAATATTGAACGATGATGGCTTCAAATTAGCTACACTAATTCTCAAAAAAGCTGACATTGGTGTTTTTATGCTACCTGATAAAATGAAGATTACAGCAAAATTGGGTGGTCTTTCTTTATACGATGATGTTACAGATAACTCAAGAAAGTTGATTAGTATACAAGGTGATGAATTAGCAGATCTTCATTATGAAACTTTTGACCCTGAAACTAATACTTTACCTTACAGTTCATCGTTTAAATTTGAAACAGGTTCAATGGTTGTCATGTTTGTTGAAGATTCTTTTTCAAAAATTTACTCATTTTTAAATCAGTTTCAAAAAATGAAATATATATATGACAAAGCAAGAGATGTTGCGTTAGATCAAGCAAATAATGTTGAAGATGCAAATAAAATGAAATTTGATATTTTAATTAGAGCTCCCATTTTTATATTTCCAAAAGTTGTTGATCCTAGAAGTGATCTTTATGATACAATAACTTTTAATCTTGGTGAAATACATTCTCTTAATAATTTTATTAAGGATGATAAGGGTAATGAATTTAATATCATCAATTCAAGTTTAACCAATACCAAAGTTTCATCTAGTTTTGTCGTTGGTAATAAAAATGAATTACAGAAATTGGAAATTATTGATAAATTGGACATTAATATTGATGTTGATTATTATGACGATGATAAGTTGAGTAGACCTGTGATGATTGTTACTGGTGGTGTTACAGGCAATGAGATTAAATTAACGGAATTGCAGGCTTTTACTTTAATTCAAATTTTACAGAGCTTTCCAAGAGTTTTTTCGGATACCGTTGTTAATGAATCTTCAATCGAAGAAATTGAAAACGATGCAACTAACGCAAATATGATGATCGCAAAAGGTAAGTCACCTACTAAGTCTGATCCAACATCTTCTAGCAATTCAATATCTCACCATGGCTCTGAAGTTTCCTTAACAAAAAAAATGGATAATTCAATGGGTATCAAAATTGATTTTGATTTCAAAATTCCCTTACTTTCTTTGATATTATTTAATAATACCAAAAATGTCATTGATATCTCAGATAAATCATTATCCAAATTTGCGTTGCATAACGTCGGTATTAAACTTGAATTGCGTAACGATGGTAATTTCAAATCTGATTTACATATCAAGTCGTTTGTTGTTCAGGACTTAAGAGAAATCAGAAAAAATAAATTTACTGATATTATTCCGGAAGTTTCACATTCTGATTATCAATTTATGGCTTCAATAAAATCTGAAAACTCAAAAACTAATGTCGATTTAGTTATCGATAGTCCTAGAGTTATTGTAGCTTTAGATTATTTATTTTCATTGAAATCATTCGCCGATTTTGTTACTTTACAACCGAAATTACCTGTTGATGATTACATGGAGAATCTGGGATCAATTGATGAAACTTTGGGTAATAAAGTTGGATCCACTGTTATGAATAATGACATTAAAGATAAGAATGAATCTGCTGTTACCTACTCAATTAACATTATTGATCCGTCCATTATTCTTTTGGCAAATCCTGAATTAGAAAATTCTCAAGCTATCGTTTTTAAAATCAGTCAGTTCTTCTTGAACTATTCAGATGTCACAAAACTTAGTATAACTGGTATTGGTATGTTTCTATGTAAGATGTGCTCTTATGATACAAACAGATTGAGAATTGTTGATGATTTTTCTTTAAATTTTCAAATGGATGGCAGAGGTTCAACAGAGACTTCATTTTTGACTACGATTACGGCTAAGGTGGAACCATTGTTGATGAGATTATCATTGAGAGATATTAATCTAGCCTTGGAAATCTTTAATAAAGCATCTGATATGTATTCCGAAGCTAGCGAAGATCTTGTTATGGGAAATAATAAAGGACGTCCAAGAAGAAATTCTACCTTAACGGATGAAATTAGCAGAAAATTGTCTAAATATGCTCCTTCCATTATTTCTTCAATTTCAAAAACTACAAAAGCCCCAGAAGTCTCAAGTGAACCTGTAATTATTGTTAAATCAGAAAATTTGAATATTAATATTGAAGGTTTTAGACTTGTTCTTATTGGTGATGTTCATGAGTTGCCAATTTTAGATCTGGACATTTTACCATTTGAAATTCATGCTAGAAATTGGTCTACGGAATTGGAAGCAGGTACAAATGTTAAATCTCTAATCAATATTTTTAATTATTCAACATCCTCTTGGGAACCGTTATTAGAACCATGGTCATTTGCTGTTCATGTCGAGAAAACAAATGGTTCAAAACCACATTTAGCTGTTAATTTTATTTCCAGAGACTCTGCTGAATTAACGGTTACTTCACGTTCAATTGCAACAATATCCCATTTTGCTTCTTTGATTTCAGACAAAACAGAACTAAAGTCTAGAGATGAAGATTCGCCTTACAGGATAGTTAATCAAACGGGTTATGATTTAAATATTTGGATAGATGATGGTAAACTTGACTTGACTAATCGTAAACAGTTAACATTATTGAAAAATGAAGACGTTATTTCATGGTCTTTTGAAGACTGGAGACAGGTTCGTGAAAGTTTAAGTATTAATACTAGTATTAATTTTATTGGTGTTGAATTTTTAGATTCGGTTTATAAGCCAATCAGAAAACTATCATTAAAATCTGAGGGTGAGGAAGTTTTCATGCTGACTCCAATTTTAGATGATCAATATCATAATAGATTAGCTTGTGAAATTGACTTGGCAGATGATAAAGTAAAAGAAGTCATTTTAAAGTCCACAGTTTCGGTTGAGAATTTTACCCCAACACCAATTCATATTGGGGTTGGAAATTACAACGGTTCCTTTGTTGTTGATAGAGAAATTTTAGTCGCTGCAGGAAAAAAAATCTCGTTACCTATAGATTATGTTTATAAAGGTAAGTTGGCAGTTAGGCCAGAAACTTCTTCAGAGGTCTTTGGTTGGTCAAAGAGTAGAATTCAAGGTAGCAATGAAGTTGTTGAAATGGACTGGAAAGTTGTTAGAGATAATGACCTATTTTTAGAGTGTCCTAGAATTGAAAAAAATGGTGTTGCAGACTTTTATTATTTCAAAGTATGTGCAGAATTTGATAAAGATGAACCTTTAAATCAGCTCTATCCCCATATGACAATCAACATTACCCCACCATTGGTTATTGAAAACCTGTTACCATTTGACATTGAATGGAGATTATTCCAAAAGGGACCAAACAAATGGAATGATGTTTTAAAAAAGGGTGAAAAATGTCCAATCCATGTTATTGATATGCATTTATCAGCTGTTTTGAAAATTGCTGTTTTGAATTCTAAATATGGTGTCTCTGCAGCAGCGATAGTTAATGCACCGAATAACTTAACTGAAGTTGATAAAGAAATTTCTTTGAAGGCAGAGGATGGTCAGCGGTTGAATTTAGGATTGCGCCATGTTTTAGATGGTAAATTTGGGGGAAAGATCTCCATCTTTTCTCCTTATTTAATTGTTAATAGGACTGGTAAAGATGTTTACGTGACTGATAAATTTAATACCCTAGTCTCTAAGGGTACTGTCAAGGCTTTAGATGATGTTAAAAACAAACCTATTCCTGATATGTTTTCTTTCAGCATGGAAATCAATGCTATTGGATTTTTGAGAGGTAATTTGAAAACAAATAGGGCGATTATTAGAGTCAATGACTCATTTCCAAGTAGTAGTATTAGTATCGACAAAATTGGACAGTCTTTTGAAGTTAAAGTAGGTTTGAAAAGTAGAACCTTGGAAAATAACGTCGGTGTTCATATTACAGAAGGTCAAGGGATTTATAATTTGACAAAAGTGATTATTATTACTCCACGTTACGTGATTAGGAATGATCTAGATATCCCGTTGGTCATAGCCCAGGTTGGTAGTTCCAATTCTATTAATCTAGATGCGAATAAAATTTCTCCAATTTATGAAATGCCAAAAGGTGATCAGAAACAAATAATGGTTGGATTTTCAAACGATAATTTATCTATGTCTTCCCCGTTTGGCATTAACAATATTGGTGAGGTTTATATTCGTGTTAAGCGTTTAAATTCCAATGCTCATATGTTATTAAGAGTAGTTATCAGCACTGAAAATGCCTCAATTTTTATCAGCGTTTTAGATGCAAAAAACCTATGGCCGTATTCTATACGTAATTTCAGTGATTATGATTTTTTTATTTACCAAGCTGATCCATATGTTGATAAAGATGGTAATAAGTTATCAGATATTCCATTTAAGCCAATTTACTACAAAATTCCACATAAGAGCGTTATGCCATATGCTTGGGATTTCCCCGCTGCTGAGGTGAAAGAGCTGGTTATTAGATCCGGTAATAGAGAAAGATATATTCAATTGGCAGAAATTGGTACGTTGATGCCCATGAAAGTTCAAATGCCTGAGTCTGGACCAAAAATTGTTGATCTAAATGTTATTGCTGATGGACCAGTTCAATCGTTGATTATTTCCAATTATGATCCAAAGACGAGTATGTATCAGTTGAGAAAGAATAATTCGACGACCACTAGTCTCATTAATAAAGACGAATTCGAAACGAATATCAAAGATGAGAATTATTATACCAATGTTGTTTTCAAATTTGAAGGTCTTGGAATTTCTTTAATTAATACCAACAGTAAGGAGTTGTGTTACAGTACCATAAGAGGTATTGAACTTCGTTACAATGAATCGGATATTTATCAAAATCTAAGCTTAAAGTTAAAATGGCTTCAAGTCGATAATCAATTGTACCCGTGTATTTTCCCTATTATTATTTATCCAACTGTTGTTCCAAAATCTAGTGTCGAGATGGACAATCATCCAATTTTTTCCACTTCTATTGCTAGACTGAAAGACACTACTCACGGTGTTAACTACATTAAATTTGCAACTATGCTACTTCAAGAATTGTCAATTGAAGTTGATGAAGACTTCTTATGGGCATTGCTTGATTTTTCTAAGATTCCGGGCGCAGCATGGAATACTGAAGTGCAGAATATTTTATGGGATCAAAATTTGGAGATTCCTGATCCACCTACAATTAGATCTACTGATGACTTATACTTTGAATCATTGCATTTGCAACCATTACAGTTTAATTTATCATTCGTTCGTACAGAAAGAGTAGATGCAGAAGATACAGCTCAAACGCAGAATGCATTATCTGTTGCAACGAATGTTTTAACTATGGCAATTGGTAATATAAACGATGCGCCTGTGAGATTATCTGCTTTATTTTTGGAAAATATTAGAACCCCTTTACCATACTTAATTCAAAATATTTCGGAACATTATAAACAAGCATTTCTTTACCAGGTTTACAAGGTTTTGGGTTCTGCTGATGTTCTTGGAAATCCTGTTGGTTTGTTTAATAATATCAGTTCCGGTGTGATGGATATTTTTTACGAACCTTATCAGGGATTTATTATGACTGACAGACCACAAGAATTAGGTATTGGGTTGGCTAAAGGCGGTTTAAGTTTCCTTAAAAAGTCTGTATTTGGTTTCAGTGATAGTTTTTCAAGATTTACTAGTTCTATGGCTAAAGGTCTGACTGCTGCATCTATGGATAAGGATTTTCAAGAGAGAAGACGTCTTGCTAGACAAAAAAATGTGCCAAATCACACCGTTTATGGTTTATCTAGTGGCGCAAATTCTTTGATTGATGGTATTTCAAGTGGATTGACTGGTCTTGCTACAGCTCCGATGGAGGGCGCCACTAGAGAAGGCACTGCTGGATTTTTCAAAGGTTTGGGTAAAGGTTTGTTAGGATTGCCAACCAAAACAGCAACTGGCATGTTTGATTTTGCTAATAACATTAGTGAAAGTATTAAGAATACAACTACTGTTTTTGATAATGATGGCCTAGACAAAGTTAGATTACCGCGTTATGTGCCCTTTGACGGTTCAGTTACATCATATTCCGAAAGGGAGTCACAGGGTCAATTTTGGTTGAAAACTTGTGAAGGAGGTAAATATGCCAATGAAAAATATTTAGCTCATGTTGTTTTACATGGGGGGGAACATTCCTGCATCATAAGCTTGAATAGGATTATAATTGTTGCAATATTTAACATGTCTGTCGAGTGGCAAATTTCATTTGATAATATTTTAAATATCAGGTTGGAAAAAACAGGTATTAGCGTCAAGCAAAAAAATACTTCAGAACCTGAAAGATTTATTTCCATTCCAGACAAAGCCGATAAGCGTTTTTTGTACAGTAAGATTACAGTTGCTGTTACAGAATTCAACAAGCATTGCATTGTTGCACTCTGATTATTTTTAGGGGCTTTTGGTGTATATTTCTTAGTTTTATATTTGTGTTTCTTGCACTTTTTTTGCCATTTATTGTTTTTGCCTTTCATTGTTCTACTATTTTAATTTAAATTTGTTCATTATAAAGCTATAAAATCTAACGAGCGACTGCATATATGCCAATTGGTTACTTACCAATGGAATGGAAATCTACAAAGTGTGCATCTAAATTACCAAATTTTTTCTTTAATGAATTGAAAAATTTCGGACCATCTTCAGCTCCAAAGCCTTCACTTTTTATTTCACTGACGCTCACATAACCATCCGAAACCTTAATAATTAATTTTCCATTGGAAGATAGCGAAAATGAACCGTTTGAAGAATCATTATTTAGTTCTAATTTATTTTCAACATCTTCAAACCCTGAAAGTACAATTCTTTTGAAACCATTTGAGGTACTTTTCTTCTTCTTAATTAAGGATTTCTTGAATGTATACAAAGGTCCAAGTGTATTTTCTCTTCTGATAAGATCAAATACGGTAAATTTTGACCAATTTATTTCACGTTCTGTATTTTTAACTTTTCCCGCATAAGAATACTGAAGAGTAGGTTTAAGTATTTTATGATTTGATGAGACCTTATCATATGCACGCTTTTCTAATACATCATACAACAGTTTCCCACCAATAGTCGAAAGATTTTCAGATAAGGAATTGATCGTTTCATTTTCGCTCACTTTATACTTCTTTATAGAGAGAATATCACCTTTATCAAATTCTGTTGGATGCAGTGTCTGCACAGTAACTCCCGTAAAATCATCCTTATTTAATAAAGCACGGTGCAGTGGTGCAGGACCGGAATATTTAGGTAAAATTGATGGATGAACATTCAACCCCCCATATCGAAGTAGGCCAAGAAATGATATCGGTATTAACCGTCCATATGAAACTGCAATACACAAATCATAATTGTTTAAAATTAAGGCATCGAAGTCTGCCTTCTTGTCGGCTCTTAATAAAGGTAAATTTTCCCTTTTTGCAAATAACGAAATTGGCACATCTTTTAGTTGCTTCATGCCTCGGCCACTTAACTTAGGAGAACGAGTAATAACATCAATTTGAGAAATAATTGGATTTGATGACCTGTAAAGTGGAAGTATCTCTTTCAAACAGTTTATACTAAAATAATCCGATCCAAAAAAAGCAAGTTTAAGTAAACTCTTAGATGGCAACAACATTTACACTGCAGTATATCTTTTCATGATGGCACCTTGAAAAGTTACTTAAGGTGTTCTGTTTTTTCGCGTTTGGAAAAATTTATACAGTTTCAACCATTTGAAGGTGTATTCTACTACTACGTTAGATTAAAATACACTGTTTAGAGTTTTAGGAAGAACCATTCACAACTTCAGTAATATATGCAATTGGACAAAAACTTTTTTAAAACTGGGTTGGTTCTGTTTAGTATTTGTGCTATCAACCTTATAAGTGGAACTTTATACATGTTTAGTGCGTATTCTCCACAGGTTGCTTCCCAATTAGGATATACTGCTTACCAAATGTCAAGAATTGCAGTTACCGTTCAATCAGCTGCTGTACTATTTGGACCAGTTGTGGGGAAATTAATTGATTACATTGGGTTTGGTCCTGTTGCCATTTTTGCTTCGCTGTCCATAACGGGTCCTTACTTCCTATTTCATAAACAATTTGTTGATAAGGATTCTAATTTATTTTACAGTTGTGTTTTATTTGCATTTATAGGATCCGGATCGACTGCAATGTTATCCGCTTCTATGAAATGTGGTTTAATGAGTTTTCCTAATATGAAAGGCCTAGCAACCGGATTGCCAGTTACTTTTTTTGGAGCTAGTGGATTATTTTTTTCTATTATTGCATTTTTTTTCTTCCCTGGTGATACATCTAAACTCTTGTACTCGTTGTTTTATATTCCACTGATTGTTTCTATTATTTGTATTCCCACAATAATTATGATTGATTTAGAATACAGGAACTCGTACAGCAAGTTGAATGCCTCGCCAAGTTATGAATTATCAAATCTTACACCTGTTCCATCCAATGCTACGAATTCTAATTTCGGTTCCAATAACTGCAATGAATTAATCCTCAAAAAAATTGATTTCTGGTTACTCAGTGTATCATTGGCAATTCTAGCAGGCTTGTCACAGATGTATATCTATTCACTGGGTTTAATAGTCAGTTCATTATTCGGCGGTTCAAATTTCATCAAAAATCATCTGACCGATTATTTCAAAATTTTTCAGATTCAGCAGCATCGTCAAGTCAGTTTATTATCTTTGGGATCATGCATAGGACGACTTTCAAATGGAATTTTGGGAGATCTTATAACGAATCAAATGAAAAGATCAAGAATATACGTTTTGTCTATTCCATTTATACTAATTTTAACAGGACAAATAATTGGTCTTATTAACTCAAAAATCAGAATATTGTCATTAATGACATTATTTATTGGTTTTGGTTATGGTTCATTATATTCAGGTTTTACACAAATTACTAGTGAGTTATGGGGAATCGAAAATTTTTCGTTTAATTGGGGGATGATGAACTTATCTGTTGTGATTTCAAATATAATATTCAGTTCTTATTTTGCAAAAGTTTATGACTCTCACTCGTTTCAATTTAATATAGATGGTGAAAAACAAATACAAATCTGTGATCTGAAAAACAAGTGCTATAATTCTGTTTTTAAAGTTACAATAGCTGTTGCTTCTATTTCGGCATTGTTAATTATTTCAGCTATTGTGAGAGTTGTTAATAATAGTAGATCTAAGAGAGCACAGTAAATTTATATAAACCTGTATTGTGTTAACTTTTTAATAATCATGGATTTTTAATTTTTTCAGCGTAGAATTTTTAGTGAATAAATATTCTGAAACTTTCATACTGTTCAAACTAAGAGGTTACCATTTACCTCTAACATATCGTAGTTTATTACCCAGGAAATTTTGTTTTCTTTACTATTTTTGTGAAAAAATGCTAATGTTTAAATCAAATCACCATTCGAGAATAGCAACTATTAGTAACTAAAAAATATAAATAGTTGCGCTTAGGTGAAATACCATTCAGTAATATAAAATACTATTTTTATTTCCATACAGTCTTACATATTTGTTCTAGATACTTTCAAGATCATTTCACATTATTTAACTTTGTACAACTTTCATTTGTGCCGTGTTACGACATTTTCAAGGCAATAAAAGTGCGCGTGTTGGAACAAAATCATTTTTTGTCTTGCATAATAATAATCCTGAGCCAAATGTGATTGTAATGTCTGCTGAAAAAAATACTCAAGAAAAAGAAGCATTGAAATATAACTAAAAATTATATGGAAGATATGGAAAAATGCCAAATTCCTATAGCGACAAGGTTGAAATAAATAGAAAACAAAGGAATGAGACCAAATCATCCAATGCACTTACAGATAAGGAGTTATTGAAAAAAAGACGTGAAAGGTTTTCCAAAAATGCTCCCAGTCTAACTGATTTAGATTATGGATTAATTAGCAGAGGTGAGGATTTAAGGCTAAAAAACGACTCCGAGGCTAGAAGAATATTGCTTGAAAAGTCCATAAACGAGGTAAAAAAGTATCATAATATGGATAAACCAACATTTTCTCAAAGAGATCAAATATTATTATTATTTCGTAAACTAAGGGAAACTATAGTTGCGTGTAGCTCTTCATATGATAGCGGTATTGAAAATGGATTTGCCAAAAAAGTATTGTTTGAAAGTATACGATTTTCTATCAGTGTAGGTCATCATCAATCATATGTCCCAGCGCTAAACCAGGCTTTTGAAGCTTTGGACGAACTCGGATGTGCATTGGAAGAAAAAAGATACATAATTCACTGCTTAGTTTTACATATGATGCATTTTGAAAATAAATACGAAAAGTGTTTTCAACTTTTGCTTAATTTTGAAGACATAAATACTTTGGAAAATGGTAAATTGCAAGATTTGGCTAGCTTAAATGAGAGTGAACTTATATATTTAACAATTTCACTATACATAACGGAAGACTACTATCTCTGGTTACGAGTTTATCGTCATTTGGAAGCATTAAAAGAAGGAAATATATGTTTTCAAAGCTATTGGTGCTTATTACGTGATACAGGTTTGAATAAAGTTATCGATAAAGTCTTAAAACAAATTGGAGTATCTTTCTTCATATTGAAGAAGCAGGTGGTTGAGGAAACCATAGGGTTGGCTTGGAAGGAACTAAACGAAAAGTATAAAATAGACTGGGAACTTAAAGAGGATAAAGACATTTTAATCATTCGTAAGAGGAAAAACTAACTGATTCTGTACAACCCAATAGATAGTTAATTAATAGCGTATAGTGGGCTCTTATCGTTAATCGCCTTAAAATGAATATGAAACTCGCGAGAATTTCTGCTCATACATTTTTCTTAATATTACTAGGTTTGCCAACAGTTAAAGTAATTCTGTATTAGCTGTTACCATATTACATAATACGAAGTTATCAGGACATCAAATAGAAAAACTGATCGCATAATTTCCATACTTCATAAATTTGTTGATGTCACTACCAACTCCACCGGCTGTCTCGACGCCTTCTTTGGCTATTGGTGATTCTCTTTCCTCACTCCCAGTTTTGGAATCGATATCTATACAAGATTTAGAATCGGGAAAATTAGATATTGATACGGTGATAGTTGAAGTACAACACCTGAAAAAGAAGATACCTGAACTACGCTATGAAATGTCCCAATATATCACACTCTTAGCATCAATAGATGAAAATACAGTTTCTAGTAACATATATCAAGAACTCTCAATCCAAATATTAAATCTCAGAAACATTTGTGAAGCATATTACAACTCTTACAAGCGAATTTTACCGATAATACGGTATACCAAGATTAAAAATGGTTTAAATCCGGACGACTCAATACGGATAGTTGAACACAAGGTTCCGATAGATGCTAGGCTTTTGAATGAATCTCGAACAGATGGCTCAGGATTGATTACTGGAACTATACCAAATTCTTTGCAAGCGAATATATCGTCTCCAGCGTTGAATATGCCCAATAATGCAAACACTATGGCGACAACTCCAATATTTACTCCAAATTCTGCTGTTGGATCTTTAACTCCAGCTAATGCAAAGGGTAAAACGATTGCTAAAACCACTAAACGAAGAACTACTAAAAAAGCATAAATTTTACGAATCATCAACAAAAGTTTGTTGTTGTTGAGTCGAAATTAAAGGTATATGTAACTTTAATATAAATTATATATTTCTGCAAGAATTGGCAAATTTATTTCTATGTTATAAACAGATGTATGAAGGTTTAGTTAAGCCACTTCCGAAACGCAACAAAATATTATCCTGGAAGCTCTGAAGTTCAAAGTCGATCGACGCGATTTTTCACCCGCCAAAAAGAAAAGAGTCATTGATCTTCACGAAGAAATGATTCTCATATTAAGACTTACTTTTCCTTCCTTGTCTATTCTGGTTATTGTACTTTTAATTTGTTTATCGATATTATAAGTTATGGCATCACAATTAAGAGAAGCTTTTATTAAGGCTGAAAAAGAAGGCCGTAGTGCCCTGGTCACGTTTATGACTGCTTCATATCCAACTACTGAGGACACAATTCCAATTCTTAAAGGGCTTCAAGATGGTGGAACTGATATTATAGAACTCGGTATACCATTTTCAGACCCAATTGCTGATGGTCCAACGATTCAGGTGGCTAATACAACAGCCTTGGAAAATGGCTGTACGGTCGTCAAATGCCTAGAACTAGTCAAAGATGCGAGAGCAGCTGGAGTTACCATTCCAATTATTCTTATGGGTTATTATAATCCTATTTTAATTTACGGTGAACAGAAAATGATTGAAGATACTAAAAAAGTTGGTGCCAACGGGTTCATTGTCGTGGATTTACCACCCGAAGAAGCGATGAGGTTTAGAAACATTTGCTCATCCCAAGGTTTATCATATGTTCCATTAGTTGCACCTTCTACTACCGATGATAGATTAAAACTTTTAGGTGAAATTGCCGACTCTTTTATTTATGTTGTTTCCAGAATGGGTACTACAGGTGCCAGTGTTTCCGTCACTTCTTCTGTCGGACCACTTTGTCAGCATGTCAGAGAATTAACTGGTGGTAATACTCCATTGGCTGTAGGCTTTGGTGTTTCTACAAGAGAACATTATCTGGCTGTTAGTCAAGATGCAGATGGTGTTGTCATTGGTTCTAAATTAATTAATTTAGTTCGTGATGCTCCAGAAGGTCAAAGAGGTGAGGCAGCTAAAAAGTTTGTTCAAGCAATCTTAACTGGTGAAGGCAATAACTGTGCTCCAAATAGTCATTTAACTGCGAAGTCCAATGCTGTCGAGAATCCAGATTTTGCTGAAAAGCATAAACATAACCCAAGGTTTGGTGATTATGGTGGCCAATACGTTCCAGAAGCTTTACATGCTTGTCTAAGAGAATTGGAAGATGCATTTGAAAATGCAATTGCTGATCCTGCCTTTTGGGATGAGTTTTATGGTTTATATGATTATATTGGTAGGCCATCTACTTTACATAGAGCTGAAAGATTATCTGAATACGCTGGCGGAGCTCAAATTTGGTTAAAGAGGGAAGATTTAAATCATACTGGGTCTCACAAAATTAATAATGCTTTGGCTCAAGTTCTTATTGCCAAGAGACTAGGTAAAAACAACATTATTGCTGAGACAGGAGCAGGTCAACATGGTGTTGCAACTGCAACTGCTTGTGCAAAATTTGGTATGACATGCACAATTTATATGGGAGCTGAGGATGTTAGAAGACAAGCTTTGAACGTTTTTAGAATGAGAATATTGGGTGCTAAGGTCATCGCCGTCGAAAATGGTACCAAAACTTTAAGAGATGCAACTTCCGAAGCTTTTAGAGCTTGGGTCTCTAATTTGAAAAGTACCCATTACATCGTTGGATCTGCAATTGGCCCACATCCTTATCCAATATTGGTTAGAACTTTCCAATCTGTTATCGGTAAAGAGATTAAGGAACAATTTGCTAAAAAGAACAATGGCAAATTGCCAGATCTAGTTGTTGCTTGTGTTGGAGGAGGTTCAAACTCTACTGGTACATTTTCACCGTTTGAAAAAGACTTTTCTGTTAAATTTTTAGGTTGTGAAGCTGGTGGTGATGGTATCGATACCGAAAGACATTCGGCTACTTTGACTGCAGGTAACCCTGGTGTTTTCCACGGTGTCAAGACGTATGTTTTACAGACAAAAGATGGTCAAATTCATGACACTCACTCCGTCTCAGCTGGTTTGGATTATCCTGGTGTTGGCCCAGAATTAGCTGGTTGGAAAGATAGTGGAAGAGCAGAATTTATTGCTGTTACAGATGCGGAGGCTTTAGAAGGTTTTAAACTTTTGTCACAATATGAGGGTATTATCCCAGCTTTAGAATCATCCCATGCCGTGTTTGGTGCAGTCCAAGCTGCTAAAAAGATGTCTAAAGATGAAAATATTGTTATTACCGTTTCCGGTAGAGGTGATAAAGATGTTCAAAATGTGGCCGAAGTTTTACCGAAGTTAGGCCCTAAAATTGGCTGGGATTTAAGATTTGAATCTTTTGAAGATGCCTCTAAATAATTTATGTTGTTTAAGCTCCGTTTGTAATTTCTAATTTTTTAGTGTTTATTTAATAAAAAATGGGATTGTTGTAACGAGAAAGTTTAAAACCGATCATAAAACTTTTTTATTATATTTGCGTATCTGAAATTTTTTTTCAACTATCAATCACATTGTAGTTTCTAAGTCTATAGATTCTTGCTCCCCATAAATGTTCCAGGAATTATGCTTCCGAATGAACGTAGAATAGGAATATCTGCAACATATGGTGCGGAGTCAACTGGTTCAATCGAGATACCCAGTATACTCAGTAGCCCCATAAAGATAAATTTACTAAAAACACAAACACAGAGAACAAAAAGATTACAAACAATCAAGAATTCATTTGCTATAGTAACAGAGGGATGTAGAAGTCAAAATTTCAAAACGAATGTTGAAGAAAGAGTCAATTTATCACCTCAAGAGCTTTTATTAAAACAACAAGCAAAAGCAATAAAACAAGATCCAGATCCACTGAAAGCGAGAAATAACAACGAGTTTTATAACATTGAAACATATGATCCAACAAAGGGTAATACTATTCATTTATTCAATCTTGGAAATAAAAGAATGTGTGTGAGTAAGGCAGGAAGTGGAAATGTATTGAGTTTTGTGGCTTTAGATTCCAAATGGAAAGGCTGGAAAATTGCAAAAAGAATGAGAACGGGTAAACAGCATCGTGGAACTAAACCTATAAATGAAGATCAAAGATTACGTAGAAGTGAATATGAAGCATTGGACTTTGAGAATGATCTGGAACTAAACTTGAAAACGCCGACTTTTAAATGGGCCCAATCACTAAGTTTTGCTTCTGAAATAAAACAAATCGAATTACAGGTGAATAGTGAGAACAGTAATCGTTTAGGATATTTGGTTGCTATTCGTACATTTAATGTAATACACGTTCTGAAAATATTTTTAGTCGACAAAAGTATCCAAATAGCCAGAATTTTTGATGTTAAAGCGGATCAAAGTTGGAGTGATTTTGCTGATATAAGTATTACTAGTCATTTGCACCATAAACTTTTAACAATAGTTGATACCGAAGGAAAATTTTCCGTTTATGAGTCAATTACAATAAATAAAATTAGTTTCCATAAATTAGAGCTAAAATATGATTCATTTTATGAGCCTACTGAGCTATCAAATTTTAAAAAATCACTTTGGGTTGGCAAAGGCAAACTGTTGTTATATTCTAGATCCCAATTACATGAATACACCTTTGCAAATGAAATATTTATTTGTAGAGTATGCGCTGGTACTTGGTCAAAAATTTTAGATATCGTTCATTGTCCAAATAATAATCACTGGGTTTTTTTATTGACAACTAAGGAAATTATTTTAGTGGATGCCACAAAAGGGTTCAAGAGATTGATAGCATGGAAACATTACCTTAACGATATTGATACATCATTTCATATAAATATTTTAAAGACTTCAAATTTGTCGAACACTTGCATATTATCGTCCAGGCATATAAACTTTCATTATGCAATTGAGTTTGATATTGAAAATCTAAAGATTATAAATGCTCCTTATTATTTTATTACACATCCTGCTTGTCCAGTGGAATCAATTAATATTACACCATTAGAAGAAAATTGTAGTCTATTCACAGTGTATCAAATTTCTTCAAATTGTGAGATTTCTAGCTGTGTTTTAAAATATACTAGTTTTTTTAACAATAACCGAAAATATGGAAAGCCGATAATATCTGACTTTGTTGTTCCAAATTTGAAAACCAATGGCACATCCCAAAAAGACTCCAGGTTTGTTTCACTACCTAGGGAATTTAAAAGGATTAGCAAGAACATTTTGAAATATCATTTGATTAAAATTAAAAATAATGACATAGACATAGGAAAATTGATTCAAAAATATGCTGATGAAATAGGACTATCGCTTAACGAATTTCTAAATAATGATTTTAAAATATCTTCATCTTTTGAAGAGATTGCACCATTTACCAATTTCACTGAGAATACTGACGAAATTGAAGAAATGATTTGTCAGCTAATGAAGCATTATAATAAATTTGATGAGGGCTTTAATTTTAAATATAATTCTCAAAATTGGATGCTTGAACGAGGATGCGAATATCAAATTCCAATTGACCAGTTTAATAATGTTTCGTATCTAAAAAAATTACATTCTTTTTTTCAATCTCTGGAACCCCTCTCTACAATGAAAGCTAGACTGTCAAAGTTCATTGCTACACATTTGTATCTGACATCTATCACCGTGATTAAAAAGAAAATTTCAGTGGAGAAATATAAAAAGGAGACAAAACAAAATATGGAAGCTCTTCCCACCAGCCTTTCTGATATGTTTAACTTTTTTGAAAAGGATATGACTGTTGCTGGCATTATTGATTATGACGGTGAAGAGGTTGAACTCAATGAAACTCAGGAATCTTCACAAACTTTTGTTCCTAAAATTTCAATATCCCAAAGTTCTAGGATGCCTAAATCAAAATCTTCAAAACGTACCCCCTCTTCATTGAGACAAATGATTTCTTCTCAAACGCATATACCTTCATCATCTCAAATTTCCCTTAAGAATGACATTTCATCCCACCCTATTAATTCCCAACTTTTTTCATCACAGTCTTCTCTTTCATTGTCATCTTCCCAAACTGTTAAAATATCACAGCCTGGCGGTGGACCAAAACATAAAAAAAGACGAATAGGCTTTTAATAACTGACACACTAAACTGTATATATATATATAACTTCTGTACTATATATTGTGAAACTAATAGATGTTCTTTCACAATCTAATTAATTATCCGAGACTTTGCCTGAATGCTTTTGGTTAGGAGCGCCCGAAATTAAGGTTGGCGCGATATCGATCAACGTAACATGAATTCAAACAGGTAGAGTGCTCGGGAGGCTTATATAGTGCTCCAAATTACAAGTGCACCTTTTGTTATCCAACCTGTTATATCAAATCAATTGATATAGAAATATTAGAATGAAGAATCCGGGATTAACTTTTTTTTCATTGCTGTTCTCACTTGCAAATGCAATCCAATACCAGTCAATGTATGATGATTTTTCAGACTTTAAGAGCAACTATGAAACTTTGAATGAAAATTCCTTAAACTGGGGACCATACCGGTCAAATTTATACATGGGGATACGACCACGTATTCCTGAGTCAATAGTAACAGGCTTATTGTGGTTTCCAGTCGATACATACGAAGGAACATTATTGGCCAAGCATGCATGCGATCAAAATCATGACTTAAATAAGTTTGGTTGGATCAGATACGACCCACGTTTTGGAGGCCAGCAGTTAGTTAGTGACAATGATTCAAAATTGAATTTGACTATGGACTTTGTCAAAACCGAGGATGGTAAAAACTGGGCACTAAAGATTAAAGGTAAATCTTTTGACCAAAAAACAACTCATTCAGTAGTCTTTTATGCTGGTTTAGAGGGTGAGGGTGCAATGAAATATTTAGGCAAGAGTGATTATCATACTGATTTAATTGATGGTGATTTAAAAATTCTTGGATTTTCAGAAAAATTAGGAGGTGACTTTGATTTGGACATCATTGAGCCAGAGGGTAACAAACATCCGATTGGGAATACTATTACGAAGGAGGATCCTACTTACGATCCATCATTGACTCATCATCTTTCATTACATGTTCCCGGTGACAAAATTTGGCAAGCTTTTGATGTTTTCATGACTTTACTTAAGCTTAACTTTAAAGAATTCCAGGAAGAAGGCCTCAAAGACTTTATGCAATTTTCCCCTATAGAAATGTTTCAAGTCAGAAATATAAATAATTTTGAAGGTAATTTACATTTTGTTCAAAAGACTTTTGTAGGTGATTTTGAGTTTTCTATCATATTCAACATGGATGATTCTGAAGAAAAATTTACACCTGAAAACTTACAAGAAAAAATCAATAAAACTTTAGTATTAATCGATAACAAGTTTACAAATAAATATCAATTACAAGCGCCATTTAACACAAATAAATACGTTAATTTTGCTAAAGAAATTTTATCTCAATTAATGGGTGGTATTGGTTACTTTTATGGTGATCAAATGGTGGATAGATCTGCTGTATTAGATGATGTTGAATTTTCACATGCCAAATTAAATGGTAAACCAGAAGGCCCATATGAATTATTTACTTGTGTTCCAAGCAGACCATTTTTCCCTAGAGGTTTTTACTGGGATGAAGGTTTTCATTTGTTGCCTCTTCTAGAATATGATTCAGATTTAGCTTTAGAAATTGTGAAAAGTTGGTTTTCGTTAATTGATCATGACGGTTGGATTGCCAGAGAACAAATTTTAGGTACTGAAGCAAGAACTAAAGTTCCAGATGAATTTACGGTTCAAAATCCTAATATTGCTAACCCCCCTACATTAATGATGGTTTTTAGTGAGTTATTAGATACTGCTAAAAAGACTCATATTCAGAAACAGGCCGATATGGTTGTGGGTGAATCGATGTTTAAACTTGAAGACCTAAAGTCATCACTTGGTGACCTACATATGGAAAAACCAGAATTGTTAATTAGTTATGCCAATGATATTTATCCTAAATTGCAAATACACTACGAATGGTTTAGAAAAACTCAACGTGGTGAAATTTCTGAATTTGACAGAGAGTGTACTCAACCACTAGAAGTGTATAGATGGAAGGGCAGAACCAGAGAGCTTTGTTTACCAAGTGGTATTGATGATTATCCAAGATGCGAACCAGATATTGCTGAATTAAACGTTGATTTAATGTCCTGGATGGGTGTTATGACCAGATCTATGCAAAAAATTGCGCATTTATTAGGCAAAGAGGATGATTCAAAATTATACCAGCAGAGATACAATGATATCATTAAGAATATGGATCAACTACATTGGTCTGAAAAGGATGGTAGTTATTGTGATGTTACGGTTGATGATGACGATGTAGATACATTTGAATGCCACACGGGCTATGTTTCGTTAATGCCATTTGTTCATAGATTAATTCCAGTATCTTCAACTGAAAAATTGATTACAATTATTAAAGATATTAGAGATCCTGAAAAATTATGGAGCCCATATGGTATTAGATCTTTGTCCAAACAGGACAATTTTTTCCATAAGGGTGAAGATTACTGGAGAGGCCATGTTTGGATCAATATTAATTATTTAGTTCTTGAATCATTATATCATTATGGATTGGAGCCAAGCTTGGATCCAGAAGTTACCGCCCTGGCCAAAGACACTTACAAAGAATTGAGAAAAAATCTTGTTGAAAACATCTACAACGAATATATTAAGACTGGTTTTGCATGGGAACAATATAACGAAACGTCTGGTTCTGGACAGAGAACTAAAAACTTTTTAGGATGGACTTCTTTAGTGGTGTTGATGATGAAAATGCCTGAAAATATTGACTAGTAATATATAAAGTAGATAGAAATTAAGTAATACCATTGGTATAATAATATAATTTTTATTGATTCATTTAATCTACATGATCAAGATATATTTAGTTCAAAATTTGATATTTTTCTTGTCAAAAGTTTTATGTGCTTCATGATACAAATCAAACTTAAGAAAATAATGCCACCAAAGACAAAAGCCAAGGCAAAAGTTGAAAAACTAACTTTAAGTGAAGGTATTTATAACTTTAACAACCCACTTATATGCAAAGGTAATTGAAGTCTATACTAACACATACGTTTAAATATTAGCCAAAACCATTGTCAATGAATACCTTAAAAAAGAATATAGACCTTATGGAATATCCGATTTAGTTTTGAACTTGCACAACAAAGTAACCAAGGCAAGTTTGACCAAAATTTTAGATGAATTAGTGGAAGAAGGTGAAGTTGTAGTTAAAACTTACGGGAAATCTTCATTTTACTGTTATCAAGAAATTACCAAGGAAAACAACAACGAGGAAAGCAAATTCTCGAAAGAGGAAGTTGTTGATCTTGAAACTTATAATCAGTTTAAACAACATTTGGGAGAATTAGAGAGAGACTATGGAGAATTAAAAAAAGGTAACTAGGAATGAAACTTTAAATTTTATATTGTTTTTTTATACTAACTATACTCATAATGTTTCATCAGAAATTGCTGGAATTGAAGTTGAACCTACCAATAAAGAAATACAACTTCAAATATCGGAATTAGAACAAAAGAAAGAAGAATTAATAATACTGATTGATAGAATCAATTCGGAAAGTCTTGCGGAACAGAAAACTCAGTATGATGCCGAATTAATTAAAAAAAACTTTAAAAAGTCAAACGAAAAGTTCAAAAAATACTTGAAGATTGTGAGTAATAGGTTTAAATATTCTTTGTTAATAGAAAATTATTGATACTAACAACACATTTTAATGTCAAACAGTTCAAAAATTTGACAAGCATGATCAAAGAAAACGTTGACAATTATGAAGCACTTATGGTAAGTAAATTCTTGATAATATGATAATTTATTCTAGTATACTGACAATCATTTTATTATAAAAAGGAAGCAATTGGTGTTGAACCTCTTCCAAATACTTAATATTTAAAGTGTTATTATTAATGTGTATTTTAATTGTGCGGCGTAAAGGCCTTCCAAATTACTGTAAAAGTAGTATCAGGGTTATAAACCCTCAAATAAAGAACGTGACTAAACAACAAATTTTTGGTGTTGAATCTTTTTTTGCGCGACACACTCATTTTATGGAAAAATTCTTAAACTACACAAATTTCAGCTTAATGATTTTCTAAAAACTTACTAGTGTTTTTTCTCTCCGATTTGATACAACTCATCTCTATTCTGTACCAAAATGGCTCCAAAAGGTAAGAAAATTGCACCAGCTCCGTTAGCTGCTAAGAAATCCAAGTCCACAGGTACTAAGAACCCATTATTGGAATCTACTCCAAAGAACTTTGGTTTAGGTCAAGCTGTTCAACCAAAAAGAAACTTATCAAGATTCGTTAGATGGCCAGAATACGTTAGACTTCAAAGACAAAAGAAGATTTTATCTTTGAGATTGAAGGTTCCTCCAGCTATTGCTCAATTTACCAACACTTTGGATAAAAACACAGCAGCTGAAACTTTTAAATTATTAAACAAATACAGACCGGAAACTGCTGCTGAAAAAAAGGAAAGATTAACCAAAGAAGCTGCTGCAATTGCTGAAGGTAAGAAGAAGGAAGATGTTTCAGAAAAGCCATATGTTGTTAAATACGGTTTAAACCATGTTGTTTCTTTGATTGAAAACAAGAAAGCTAAGTTAGTTTTAATTGCTAATGATGTTGACCCAATTGAATTAGTTGTTTTCTTACCAGCTTTATGTAAGAAGATGGGTATTCCATATGCCATCGTCAAGGGTAAGGCTAGATTAGGTACTTTAGTCCACAAGAAGAATTCATCTGTTGCTGCTCTAGTTGATGTTAAGTCTGAAGATGAACCAACTTTAGCTAAGTTGATTTCTACTATCAATGCTAACTTTGTTGACAAATACGAAGATTCCAGAAGACACTGGGGTGGTGGTATTATGGGTTCTAAAGCTCAAGCTAAAACTGCTAAGGAAGCTAAGGCCAAGGCTCAAGCTATTTCTGCTTCTAAGTCAACTTAAATGTAACTTTGAATTTAAGTTTTTTGATATATTTATCTTAAAGTAATATAACCGTAATTAAACTAAAAGAGAAAAAATAGGAATATAATTTCCTTTTGTAAAATTAGAACCTTGTTAATAAAGTAATTTTATGACATAAGTTAAATAATAAATAAAATTGAATAAATAAATAAAATGAGGTAACTATAAAAAGAGATTTTATAAAACATTCTTTTTTCTTTTGGGGTTTGGGTTTTAAGTTTGAATTTGATTTTAATTTAATGTTTTAAATTTCATATTCTAAAATTATAATTTGATTGATATAATATAATAATAATAAAACAAAAATGTCGTTAAGTGCACCGTCTATACTATAATCACCAACATAAACTAAATTTACTTTAATTTACTGAATAATCTTGGGGCAGCACAATCATTGAGGGCATGTTGTACATGGAAAAATTCTTCAACACAATCTTCCTTGTAATGTTTATCTTCGTAGCCTGGTTCTTCTTGTTCTTTTGTAACTCTTTCAACACATTCCTCATAATGATGAATTAATGGTGTGACATTTGGATGAGCAGAGCATTCTTTCTTTAAAGCTTCAAATTGATCTTCAGATTCCTCATCATCATCATCGTCATCATCATCTTCGTCATCATCTTCATCATCATCGTCTTCTTCAACTTCAGCGGTTTCAGAAACAACTTCTTCAGCTGGCTATATTGATTTTTTTTTTAAAAATTCATGTTAGTAATTATGAAAAAAATAGAGAAACAAAGAAATGAAAGTCAATTAAACAAACAGGCAAACACTCAGTCCAATACTTATTGCATCTGAACCAATTTAATGATATGAACTTAAACTCAAATACCTATTTACCCGCGACATGAAATGTCAGTTTCTTCTTTGATTGGAATTTAATTGGTGGAAAAACTTATATGACCTGTCGAGGTTATTAAAAGTTACATAATTTGTACATGGTTGAATATTGGATTCATTTTAACTAAATATCAGTGAAATAATGATTATTGGTAATAGCAAACGAATGATTTAAAGTTGTAAACTTGATAATTTTTTCCTGAATCTACATTAACAGTACAAGAAATGATAAGATAACTCCAGAAAAATTGCATATCTGTTGTAGCCAACATAATAAAGATGAGCTAATAAGTTCCAAGTGATGTCGAACGATATTTGCATATAATTTAGATGTTTATCTAATAATTTGTTTGAATAATTGACTAAAATGATTGAATTGGTTTAACATACTTCTTCAGCGTAAGCGGTGGTTGGAGCAAAAGCGTTTATTAATTCAGTGACGAAAGACATTGCTAATATATATGTGTATGGTCTGTTTGTGTAAAAAGTGTTTACGAACGACTTATGCACTATGTGTAACGATGTACCAGTGTTATTGAACCAGAACAGAGTGTGCTAGAACCACAACGAGAGCCAGAGAGCGGATGGTGCGAACGAAACAAAAAAGTAAGGCCAGTTTCATCAAATTTGATTGGCTAGTGAAAAAAAGACAAAGAGAAAAAAAAACATCGACGGGACGATCGACGGGTCGTTGATTTAGGACGGAGTTGAGTAGAAATTATTACTCGTTGGGGAAGTTCGGCACGAGTCCAATCAGATGTAGATCGCCTGTTTGGCCTGTTGTTAATTCTGCCCATGGACTAACTGGCAATAGTACTATGGTTTGAAAATTTCATTTTACTACTCCATTAATTCCTCTTCTTTTTGAAGTTTTTAAATTTTACACTTAATCTGTGTATATTGTATACAATCCAAAACCAGTACAAAATTATCATTTTAATTAATAAATAATGACTGTTGAAGATCAGCATATATTGAATGAAACCCCTCAATCCCCATCGGATTTCAATGGCTCTGATGAAGAAATTTCAGCAGAAATTAATTCAGAACAACTTAACGATGATAAATATGAAGAACAAAATCAAGAAATAATTCCTGAAAGGATATTTGTTGGTAACTTACCCTACGAAGTCACGGAAGATGATGTTAAAGGTTTAACCCCAGATTTTGAAATAGTTTCCGTCGAAATTCCAAGAAAACATTTTTATAATAGAGCTTTAAATCAAACTTTCCTTCAATCCAAAGGTTACGGCTTTATTACCTATAAAAATGCCGACGATGCTAAGAAAGCAATTGAATCAATTGTTGATAAATCAATTTCAGGTCGAGAAATCTATGCAAAATATGCATTACCTCAGAACAAAAACAAATTTTTAAATCCAAATAATAATCAAATGTATAATAATTATAGAAATAAAAATGGTTATTATAATTCATCGAATGGGTCTTTTACTCCAAGCTTCAGCATAAGAAATGGTCAATATAATAGTTATTATCCTAATCAACCAAGTAGTTATTATCCAGCTCCACCACAAGGAAATTTTTATAGACCTGGACCAGCATTTTATCCTTCAGCTCCATCAACTGCTTCAAATTCTTCCCCTCAAAATGGTCAACAAATGCCACTGCAGCTACAACAATCAATTAAACCATTTTATCCTTCAAATCAATATATTCCCCAATCATCTCAACACCGTCCGTATACTCCACAACCAGCAAAGACAAAAGAAGAAAAATTAAAAAAACTTCAAGAGGGTACGCCGTCAACAACAACAATATTTGTTGGTAATTTAGATCGCAATGTTACGGTTGATGATTTACGTGATTTATTAAAAGATTTAAATCCACAATGGATTAGAGTTCCACGTAAGACATTACCAAAGGATGTTTATCGTATGTTGAAAGCAAGTGGCGTGCCGATTCAAAACAAAGGGATTGCATTTATTAGATTTGATAGTGAAGATAGTCAAAAGTTGGCGATTGAAGAGTTTAACGGTAAAATGTGGAAAGGTAAAAATTTAAACGTTACTGTTGCAATTAATGCAAACGACGAAGTTGAATTAGGTGTTGATGGTGATTTTACTGAACAGATTACAAATGAGCACGAAACTCAAAACGGAAATGAAAATGGAAATGAAAATGACGATGATGAAGAAGCTACCGATGCTGGTACTGAGGCAGAAACTGATGTTGAAGTTGTTGTCGGTGAAATCGATACCCAACCAGAAGAAAATGAAGAAAGTTAGTAAGAATGAAAATTTAACTGCTTGATGCATTAAATCTGTTTCTTATTCTTTATCAATTGAGCGCATTATAATGATGATATGATATTTATTCTTTTTTAAAGGCTTTTAGCTTTTCCTACTTCTTTTACTCAATTTTTTCTTTCAAATGTTTTTTGTTTCCTTTATTTTTTGTTTTCCCATAAAAAAGTTACTATATTACTATTGACATTTTAAACTTCAGTCCATGTTCATATTTATATCAAGATACAGTACATTTTTTATTTTTACAGACTTTATGATTGTCAAATAAATTTTATATAAATAAAAAAAACTAATTATTAATTATATTGCAGTAATACAATAAGAATCTCCCAAGGAACCGGTTTCGGTGAACAAATATTGAATAACTACAATTATTTATTGTTAGATATATGCTCTACCCCACAAACTTCCGAATTAGGTACCATATATATACTGTGACTGCGGAAAATAAATACTACACCTTGCACCTCTGAAAACATTTTTTTTTAAGTGCAAAAATTGTTTTAGAATTCTCGCGCACTGTACGTCGCAGCGGTCGATGGATCTTCTAACTAAGTATACGCTGGTTTTTCACTGTGTTTGAAAACAAGTCAACTTTCTTAAAATTTCCTTCTGTTTTGTAAGATAATCCGCAACAACTGAAAAATGGGTATGTAGTTGGAAACATGTTAATTTATATGAATATTTTATAGTTCCAATAATGATCTTTTTTCCGTGAATGTCAAAACTACATCTATTTAATCGAAAAATAGTCAATTTTAATATATTGCAATATTGAACGACTATTTCAACGTTCTGTGAATCAATAATTTCCATTAGGTTTATTAAGTTTTGAAAGAATAGAAAAAATTAGAAAAACAGACACTTAAAAGTTAGATATATTTAGAGTTTGCAATATTATTTTCAAATTTCCGTAGTCACTGAATTGAACAAATTAGGATGAAATTTGAATTCATTATACTATAATATTTCATTTAATCATTGGAATGATATTTGTCTATTTGACAATTTTAGTATTTATAGCATTAAACACTAACACATTTTAAATTTATATAGGTAGAGTTATTAGAAACCAAAGAAAGGGTGCAGGTTCCATCTTCACTTCCCACACCAGATTAAGAAAAGGTGCTGCTAAGTTAAGAACCTTAGATTACGCTGAAAGACACGGTTACATTAGAGGTGTCGTCAAGCAAATCATTCACGATCCAGGTAGAGGTGCTCCATTAGCTAAAGTTGCTTTCAGAGACCCATACAAGTACAAATTAAGAGAAGAAGTTTTTATTGCTAACGAAGGTGTTTATACCGGTCAATTTATTTACTGTGGTAAATCTGCTTCTTTAAACATTGGTAATGTTTTACCTTTAGGTTCCTTACCAGAAGGTACTATTGTTTCCAATGTCGAAGAAAAAGTTGGTGACAGAGGTGCCTTAGGTAGAACTTCAGGTAACTATGTTATCATTATTGGTCACAACCCAGATGAAAACAAAACCAGAGTTAAATTACCATCTGGTGCAAAGAAGATTATCTCTTCTGATGCCAGAGGTGTTATTGGTGTTGTTGCTGGTGGTGGTAGAATTGATAAACCATTATTAAAGGCTGGTAGAGCTTTCCATAAATACAAGGTTAAGAGAAACTCTTGGCCAAAGACTAGAGGTGTTGCTATGAATCCAGTTGATCACCCTCATGGTGGTGGTAACCATCAACATATTGGTAAGGCTTCTACTATGTCTAGAGGCGCAGTGGCTGGTCAAAAGGCTGGTTTGATTGCTGCTAGAAGAACAGGTTTGTTGAGAGGTTCTAAGGATAAGAACGATGATTAATTGTGATTATAGTTGTTTTATAAATTAATATTAATTTTTAACAAAGTGATATAATAACTGTTTGATTTTATTTTTCATATCTTTCTGTTAATGCTGTAAAGTAATCAGCAAATATGTTTTTGATTAACTACCATTAGTAACGCTTATGTAGTACGAAATAATATACAATTATATATTGATTTGCCATCTCTGATCCTTTGAATTTGGGTTCCCTACTTTATAATTAAAAACTAAGATTTTTATCAAGCTCAGGCTAAAGAGACCTTTTCAAGCTATTAGTGATTGTATATAATGTCAGTTATGCCAGTTGATATTTTATATGATTTACTACTATTGGAAGATAATCACTAAGGCCACTTAAGATTCAAAATAAATCGGTTTCTGACATGGCATTTTCCTTCATGATAAAGTGACTTATGCTGATTTTTAGGAGAATGGTCGTCATACTGAATTAAGCCACAGTATAATTCCTGACATAAATACAAAATTGCATAGTAGTAGTCCCTTCGATAAGAATAAAAATAATGCAAGAAAACAAACAACGCCGAGCGTAATAAGACAGAAAATTTTTGTATCGGTTAAAATCAATTTTCATCCTGTTATGTGTCTCCTTCTAAACACATTCTCAGAGTATATCAAGTTAATTGTGCAATAATTCATTATGAATGGAACATGTACTGATATATGGCAAGTTGATGACTTTGCTTCTTGTGCTAGGCACAAATATTTAGAAAGGTATATCCCCCTTACTTTGTTGGCAATTTCATTAGCTCTATTCACTTATAAAACTGTAAATTCATTTTTTGATAAAAATTTAAGACCTTTGCAATTGAAACCCTCCCTTGAAGATGATCCATTATTATCTTCTACACAACAAGGCTATGATGCTTTATCATGTGCCGAAGATGATGATTCAAAACTTTCTATCAGTGAAGCTCACTTTGACATTAGATACATTAAACCTGTCACAGCAGACGGCAAACCAATTGGTAATCTTAAAATAGTGTTTAGAAGTTTTAAGGATAGATTGTTTTTAGCGTTACAAGAATTACTACTGGCTTTTCAAGTGGCAATTTCTTTGTTTCCCTTTTTTATAGCAGATTTCAAAAATGAATGGTTTTCCTATAGTACACCATTGGCCAATTTGGTATTTTGGCTATATATTTTTGTTATCACTACTTTGAGACTTTTTTATTCTTCAAAAGGTTTATCTGAAAAGCTGCCAAATCTTTGGTACCATACTTTCAACCTTTGCCTGCTAAATTGGTTTTCATCATTTTTTTTATTTCGGTCTGCACTATTGGATCATGTTGCAAATGATTATAGTAAATATTTTTATATTTTTCAATTTGCCATCAATACTTTATTAGTTTGTATACAAGGTTGTGATTCATTTTCTGATAGACCAATTATCATTTACGAACAAAAAGGGCTTACAGCTTCTCCTGAACCAAGATCAAGTTTTTTTAGTGTTACATGTTTTTCTTGGGTGAATGATATGATTACTCATGCTCGCAAATCCGCTACAAAGATGTCAGATATTTGGTGTTTAAAATTGCAAGACAATGCTTATCCCGTTTTACTAAAATTTCATAAAACTAAATGGCATAAAAGGTTTACTGTTAATTTGTTTTATCAATTTCGAATGCTTTTTTTTTGGCAATCCCTTATGACTTCTGCTGAAGCAGTGCTAACTTTTTTCCCCTCAATGCTTTTAAAACAAATCCTAGAGTATGTCGAATCACCATCCACAGAATCTGCTAGTCTTGCATGGCTATTTGTTATTCTAATGTTTATTAGTGGTCCAATTGCTGCTGCACTTTCAGGTCGTGAATTATTTATTGGCAGGAGAATATGTACAAGAATGAGAGCCGTCATTATTGGTGAAGTTTATACTAAAGCATTAAAAAGACGTTTAAACGAGTCTGATAAGGCCGAAGAAGAAAAAGAAATATCTAACGATGGCAATGATAAGACCACCAATGATAATATTGATGCCAGTAATATAGATTCAAACCCGGCAGATGAAACCAAAGACAAAAAGCCAGAATCCAAGTCTAGAGATTTAGGTTCTATCATCAATTTAATTGCTGTTGACGCTTTCAAAGTTTCAGAAATCTGTGGTTATTTACATTATTTTGTAAATTCTTTTGTTATGACAATTTTATGTATTGTGCTTTTGTATAACTTATTGGGTTGGGCTGCATTGGTTGGTGCTGCTACTATTGTTTTAATGATGCCAATTAATTATAAAATGAGTATGCTTTTGGGTAAATATCAAAAGGAAATGTTGAAAATTACAGATAAGAGAATTCAGAAGTTAAATGAAACTTTTCAAAATATTAGAATTATTAAGTACTTTGCTTGGGAAAATAAATTTGCCGAGCAAATTCTTGAGATCAGAGAAGAAGAATTGAGATTTTTGTTCAAAAGATGCATTACTTGGATTTTAGCTTCATTTGTTTGGTTTATCACACCAACGACAGTTTGTTTGGTCGCATTTTATTGTTATACAGTGGTTCAAGGTAAACCATTAACAACTCCAATTGCATTTACATCTTTATCATTATTTAATTTGTTACGTAATCCATTGGATCAGTTTGCAGATATGCTTTCATTTGTTGTCCAATCTAAAGTTTCCTTGGATAGAATTGAAGATTTCTTAAATGAACCAGAAAGTTCGAAATATGAACAATTAAGTATGAAAAGAAGCCCTAATTCTCCCCTTGTTGGTTTTGAAAATGCTACCTTTTCTTGGTGTCAACTATCAAAAAATGATTTTAGATTGAGAGACATTGATATAAATTTTAAAATTGGAAAATTAAATGTTATTGTTGGACCCACAGGTGCAGGTAAAAGTTCATTGCTATCTGCTCTTTTGGGTGAAATGGATTTAGTTGAGGGTAAGGTGTTTTTGCCAGGTGCTACTGCTAGAGATGATTTGGTTGCGAATCCTGTTACAGGTTTAACTGAATCTGTGGCCTATTGTTCTCAAACTGCCTGGTTATTAAATGGTACAATTAAAGAAAACATCCTTTTTGCATCTCAGTTTGAAGAAGAACGTTATCATGCTGTTGTTAATGCTTGTGGTTTAAAACGAGATTTTGAAATATTGGCTGCTGGGGATTCCACAGAAATTGGTGAAAAGGGTATTACTTTATCTGGTGGTCAGAAACAGCGTGTTTCTCTTGCAAGAGCGTTATACTCTAAGTCAGCTTATGTTTTACTTGATGACTGTTTATCCGCAGTTGACTCACATACTGCAATTCATATTTATGAAAATTGTATTACCGGCCATTTAATGAATAACCGTACCTGCATTTTAGTCTCTCACAATATTTCTTTAACTATTAAGGAGGCTGATCATGTTATAATTATGGAAAATGGTAGGGTTAAGAACCAAGGTGATGTGGATTCATTGTTGAAAGAGAATGCATTCGATATTGATACAACTTCAAGTGTTTTGCAATCACGTTCAGCATCAACAGCTAATCTGAATGATTTAGATACGGGTGAATTTCAAGCGGCACAACATGCTCATATTCTGGATTCTACCTATGCGGCTTTAGCATCAGATGTGAATGCTGATCAAATGGAAATTGAGCCTGAGACGGATGACACAAAAATTGACAGAACTGGTAAACTAGTTGAGGAGGAAACCAAATCTGAAGGCACTGTTAGCTGGTCAGTTTATAAAACGTATATTGATCTTTTTGGTAACCCAGTTATTTGGACAACCTTATCAATTGTTTTCATGGCTACTCAAGGTGTTAATATTTATCAATCTTGGTGGTTGCGTGTTTGGTCTTTGGCTGAAAATGAAAGAGCTGGTATTAGTTCTGTCATCCAGCCTTCATACCATTCAAATATTGGTGGAACTATATCTATGGCATGGGCCTCAGGACTTGATCTTTTAAAATCAGTTTCGTGGAATAAGCCTTTATTCCCATCGAGATTTTCTTTGGTGTATGTTGAGAGTATGTCGGTTACTCATAGTTCTATGTACTATATTGCCATATATACATTAATTGGTCTAGTTTATTCCTGTTTGGGTTCCATTAGAATTATTCTTACATTCTTT
The DNA here is from genome assembly GCA_030580115.1 of Kregervanrija pseudodelftensis. NCBI lineage: Eukaryota > Fungi > Ascomycota > Pichiomycetes > Pichiales > Pichiaceae > Kregervanrija > Kregervanrija pseudodelftensis. The sequence continues at coordinate 332,741 of JAKTSJ010000002.1, forward strand.
GGTGGCTTAAATGTTTCTAGAAAAATTTTCAAAATGTTGTTGATGAAGGTCTTAAGAGCTGAGGTTCGTTTTTTTGATTCTACTCCAATTGGTCGTATTATGAATAGATTCTCCAAGGATATGGAAGGTATTGATCAAGAATTAGCTCCTTATGCAGAAGCCTTTGCTATTTCTGCAATTAGTTGTGTTTCTATTGTTATCTTAATTTCCTCTATTACCCCAGCATTTATTCTTTTGGGAATTCTTGTTTCTATTGCCTTTGCATATGTTGGTGTCCTCTATTTGACTTTATCCAGGGAGTTGAAGCGGTTTGAATCCATTACAAGATCCCCAATAAATCAACATTTTACTGAAACCTTAGTTGGTGTTACCACTATCAGGGCATATGGTGATGAGCGTAGGTTCCTAGTTGAAAATATGCAAAAGATTGATACCAATAACAGACCTTTCTTCTATATTTGGGTTAACAATAGATGGATGTCATTCCGTGCATACGTTGTCGGTTCGTTAGTTGTTGTTTTTTCTGCTGCACTTGCTGTTCTTTCTGCAGAGCATATTGATGCAGGTCTTGCTGGTATGTCGTTATCATTTGCATCATCATTTTCTGTTAATGCTTTGTGGTTATTACGTACATATGCAGACGTTGAAATAAATATCAATGCCGTTGAAAGAGTTCAAGAATATATCGATGAAACAATTCAAGAGCCAGTTTCTGAAATTCCAGAAAATGATCCGCCAGCTAGTTGGCCAGAACATGGTGAAATTGAGGTTAAAGATTTGGCATTACGTTATGCGCCAAACTTACCCCAGGTTATCAAAGGTATTTCTTTTCATGTCAGAGCTGGGGAAAAAGTGGGTGTCGTTGGTAGAACAGGTGCCGGTAAATCCACAATTATTACCAGTTTTTTTAGATTTATTGAACCAGACTCGGGTACAATAAATATTGATGGTGTCAATATTGGTAAAATTGGGTTGAATAGGTTGAGAAGGGGATTAACTATTATTCCACAAGATCCAACTCTATTTACTGGTACATTGAGATCCAATTTGGATTTGTTTGATGAGTATTCTGATTTAGAAATATTTGAGTCATTGAGACGTGTGGATTTGATTTCTATGGAGGAGTACAACAAGTTAAGCTGTTTGTTCAATAGTGGCCAAATTGCTGCAATTGATGTTTTTGACTCCGAGGAAAATACGAATAAATTTTTGAATTTAGAAAGTGAAATTACAGAAAATGGTGGTAATTTGTCCCAAGGTGAAAGGCAATTAGTTTGCTTAGCGAGATCATTACTGAGACATCCTAAGATTCTAATGCTAGATGAGGCTACCGCTTCCATTGATTATGAAACTGATTCCAAGATTCAAACGACTATTAGAGAGGAATTTTCCGAGAGTACTATTTTAACGATTGCTCATCGGTTGAAAACTATTATTGATTACGATAAGATTTTGGTGCTTGATCAAGGTAAAGTGAAAGAATATGATCACCCATACACATTGATTACGAATACGAAATCTCAGTTTAGATCCATGTGTATGGACACAGGGGAATTTGATGAACTTGTTAAATTAGCCAAAGAAGCTTATAACGATGACAAAAAATAAACTAATGCATTCCAATAATATTATTATCCTTTTTTTCTAAATTTTGTTTGAAATTTTTCTTATATACTGTTTTTATTACAATTTACTTATACCTAGTTTCCTTTAAGCTTAGCGTTTTTTTAAGATATTAATAACACATAAAATATCATATAAAAAAATATAAATTTATTGATGATGATCCCGACCTGCCTAAGACTCACTTTCAGTAATCGTTTCTTTTCTCCATTTTTTAACTATTAAACCATCACTTAACGTAACTTCTTTTTGAACCAATTGATAACCTTTGTGCGTGGGTAGATAATAAAACATAATAAACCAGTACATAAAACAACCAAATAAAATTAGTAATGAAAGATAAGCATAGTTAGGCAAACCTTTAAATTCGTCATCTTTTTTAAATGGATTTAAGGGCCCAATAAACATAAATATAGAAAATAATGTCATAAACACAATATCAAACATACTTGCTTTAATGGGAGGATCTAGTTCGGGCTTTCTGTGACGAATTAAAATGATACCGAAGCAAGTCAATCCAATAAATAGTTGTAATGGGTAACCTTCCAAATTAATTGCATAGTTATATACATTTCCAGGAGTCGGGATAAGCAAGAAGCAAGATGATATCAAAAAGGGAAAAATTAATGCTGGCATGGGAGCTCCAAAAGGAAAGTTTGAAGCAAAAAATTCACTAAATGGGAGGAAGCCTTCTCTGAAAGTTTCTTGATTCATTCGAGATATATGGAAAAGAACGGCAATTATATTACCAGCAGCAGATATGGCGATTGATGATGTAAGAATGCTGCGGCCAATTGTTGAACCAAAAATCTTTTCAAAAAGAACCGAACCCACCATCTCATCAATATTAAGAAGTTCATCAGATGGAATTACCACTAAGTAGGAAAAATTTATCAAAAAATAAGCAACATTAATAAGAAATAATGCAAGAGGCCCAGCAATTTTCATAGTTTTAATGGGATCCTTGATTTCATTTGTGACAATATGAGCAGTTTGCCAACCGTTAAGGGAAAAAATTCCCTTTAAAAGTGCCGATGTAAAAGATGATAATGTCATGGTAGTTTTGAATTTAAAGAAGTCCACAAAATGAAAGTTGTTTTTGATGTGAGTCACAGATTCCGGTAGCAAAAGAACATAAAGCCCAGTCAAAGACATTAGAAGCATTAATGCCAATTTCAGTAAGCCAATAAGATTTTGAAGTTTGACACCAAAACGTGTAGAAATGCTGTGGATTATACAAACCAGGAAAACAAACAAAAATCCTGTAAATTTAGCAGTTTTTGCTTCAAAATCATCATAACCAATAGCATAGAGAAGATACTCCCCAAATATAATTGCATTGGTAATAATAAAGCCAAATAAAACAGAATAGATGTTGAAAATAACAGCAATCATCATTTTTGGTTTGTAGTAGATATATTCCAAAAATACTTTCATACCACCACTTCTAGGTATAATACAACCTAACTCCATAAAACAAAATAAACCTGCAAAACTACTATAACCGGAGATTATCCAAACTAAAAAGAACAAGAAAGGAGAACCTCCGACATCCTTGTAAATCATGCTCGACACCGAAAAAATACCAGATCCGATGATTCTGTGAACAATCATCATGACCACACCATAAACACCAATATGCCTGCCATGTGGTGTTTCTTCTGGTTCATGCATGTGAGCCAGTTCGTCATAAGACCTCTGTGGCAGCAACTGATTAGATTTGTCTGGTTGCAATGTAGTTTCTCCAAAAGAGGAACTGCCAATTAATGGTGTTTGAGATTGAGGCTCTAGTTGTAAACCCAAATTCCCCATATCTATAGACTGGTTCATTCAGGAAAAAGGAAACTGCTACAGTAGCATGATAGAATCATTAGAACTGTGGCAACTTCTATAAAATGAGCCCAAGTGAAAAGAGCACAAAAATAAAAAAGCGAGACGTTAAGCATTGGCATTTATCTTAAAATTTCCGCCCACCATGTTTTTGCAATCACTCGTTCTCTTTACGTGTCACAGATCATGTTTAGTCAAGAAAACCACCCATGTGTGTCCATACCACTCAAGAAGTTTGCTTTTTATACGGCACAATGTCGATGGGAAAATTTCCCTCAACGGACCAACTTATCGATTGCATTTAATAGGCCTTCTAATCTGAACCGTGCGCTCACTGACCTTGTTATTAAAGTTTTGTGGAGGAGTGAAAATTTGGTATGGTGAACGGTATATTTTTCGTTATTTTTAACTTTCCAAGCTTAAAAGTTTATAGACTAACATTGTAATATTTTAAAGGAACGCATGACTTTTGAGTCTGCTCAGCAGATTAAAGTTTACAAAAAATATCCTACTATCGCTATTAAATATCAATTGAATAGCCAGTCTATAAAAAAAGTACAAATTTCTTTCAACAACACGGATGAGTTTTCTCAATGCATTAGATGTTTTAGGTTGTGGAATATTCCCATTACTGAGGCTGAGAGAAGTGATAATCGGTCGTCAAATACTGCAATTGCACAATATCAGAATATGTCATCATATATTCAATCAAATGGTTTCAACTCGTCACATGATGAAATAAAATCAAAAACTCACACATACGTTCGACCTAATTTTCAAGAACCCCTTCAATTATCCTCAAACGTTCGCCCTAATTTTCAAGAACCCTTGCAACCGTCGTCAAACGTTTGTCCTAGAAATGACAGTGATACTCCACGCAACTCATTCGTTCCGTCTAGTCAATTGTCAAATAACGAGCATAGTCAAATTTCACCACTACGTACGTTTGATTCAACTTCAAGTAGAACGATTCAACGAAGTTTCTTTAGTACTCTTGATGCCCCCCCTTTATCAAAATCGGATTCTTTTTATTCGAACGGGAGTAATTTATTTAGGAATGGATCATTTATGTATCCATTGCGGCAGAAAAGTAAATTAAGCTTGAGTAGTATACTTAACGAAGATTCTGACAATCAATTTTTAAACTATCAACCGAATCCGTTGCTAGGATCTAAGAATATTGATGTTGATTTACTTAATAATAGATGCTTACAAGAACCAACTCCCACGTCAACCCCTAATACAAGCCTTATTGCTATTGAAAAAGATCCCAGTGTTATTCACAGATTGAATTGTGTATACGAAATAAAATCAGTTGAAGCCGATTTGATTGATAAAAACGAAAAATTAGGAGGAGAAAATGATGAAATAATGAAAGATCTCGAAACATACGTTAAAAAACGATTACAAGATCAGAAATTTATTGAATTGGTTTGTATTACCCGGGTATTTTTATTATTTGCGAAATAAATACTAACAATTTTATTATTATTGGATTTAGTTAAAACAGTTAGATGATATCTTGTGATATATATAAAACGAATTCTAGCATATATATTTTATATATAGCTAAGTAAATAAAAACGGTAATAAAGTTGCGAATCAAAATAACGCTAATAAAAGAAACGTAAATAATGTGCTAGGAATGGCAATTAAAGCGACACCATTGTGAGTAGAAGTTGAATGGTTTGAGGAAACAAAAGAGATAGAGGAAGAAGTAAACGACTCTTTTTTTAATAATGAAGATAATGGATCAACAGTGACTGTAACCATTGTTGTTGTTGAAACTAAATTAACTAAATTGGAAGATAATTTTTTTTTGGAAGAGGATGAATTTAGAGATGAGATGGACGACATACTCGATGATCCATCCATAGAAGTAATAGAAACCAGAGTACTAGTTGGAGAAGGTCTATCTGGCGATATCACAGGCAAAGCAGTAGAATCGGTTACAGTTAATACAACGGTAGCATAATCGGTTGGAAGCAAAAAATCGTCTGTATGGGCCTTTTCAAGTAGGCTTGAGTACCAGGGCATCGCAGTCATTAAAGTTTTAAAATTGGAAAATGGAAAACTTTCAATGAAAACTGAAGTTGGGAAATTTTCAGTTGTATCATCAGTGTAAGCGGTTAAATCAGCAATGAATTGAACGAAATCTCCTGGGTAAGTCATTTTATGTAAGCCCATATACGAAGTATATTCACTATAGTTTTGGAAAGCATCAATCATAAGAGTTTGTAAGACGTCAGCTTGAGCAATAACCGCTGCAGAACGTTGTTCTAATGAGTTGAGAATAGTTGTTAAAGTTGTATTTGCTAAACCAAATTTTGCTAATATTATTAAATATGACAATTTTATAAACCAGTTCATAATGCTAACTTATTGAAAGAATCGTTTTAGCAATTGTCATGATAAATATATAAAAAAAAGGAAAAGCTTGCTGCTAAATAAAATATATAATCAAACCCAAATTTTTAAATGTATCACAATTTGGAATCTTTATTTGAAACAATATTTAAAGTACTTAATATAAACTAAAACATATGCGTGCCTTAAATTTTTATAATCTATGTCAAAGTTTCCTAATCTGGAAGTTAAAGGAAAATATTGAAACGAATATTTTTTAGCATTACAATTTTTTTAAAGCATAATTACTTTACTCGCTCATAAAAATGAAATTCAGAGTTTATGAATTTGAATAGAAAAATGGATAGTTATAATAAACCCAGCACTATTTGCAAGTAGTACATTGGATGAAAGTTTAAAGTAACCATCAATCAACAATTGATCAACTAAGTACTGTAAACTTAAGAAGATTATTTTGCAAAATCATTAAATTTTAATCAACGCTATTTAACTCTATATATTTATTATAGAGTTGATTAAAATTACACAGTGTTTGTTGCAATGGTTTGCTTTCATTACGATAAGAAATCATTTGAAAAAAGGATGAATTTTTCAAAATGAGTTTTGCGCCGATCGACGCACTACTTCAAACAATTTACAGCCATGAAATTGCTTATTGATGTATTTCCTAAATAAGAAATTCGTATTTTGTTTTACTGTTTTCGGTAACTGAATAGAGAAAGAAACTTTACAGATCATTAAATTTTGAAGGCTACCAGGAAACAAAATCGATCCATAGTCCTGAGTAAAACTGGCTTTACTTTGCTTTACCGTTACTTTCTTTTATACTCATTAAAAATTTATTTGGTTATCATCTGAAGGCTAAACAAATAAACACAAGAAATGTCTGATCCATTTAGAGAGAATCCTTTTAATCTTTTGAAGTCGCCAATTAGGAAACCAGATGAGGTGTACACACCGTCATCTTCTCCCAGGAAGAGTATGTAAACAATAATTTTATTTTTAACCTCAAGTCTCAGCTCATACTAACAGAAATTGAACATCTTTTTAATAAAGATTCACCATCGAAAGCAGCAATGAAATATTCACCGGCTGTTTCATTTAGAAGACGTGAATCAATGCAATTATTAAACAATAGTACGATGGCTAGAAATTTTGTCCAAGCTGCCGAAGAATCACCATTTCGTGAGCAAACCACGGCTCGTAAACTATTCACTAATAAAGAATCACCGACCAAATCAAGACCAATTTCCACAATAATTGATGATGAATCTGACGATGATGTTCTAAGCCACTACAGTGGTAGCGTTTTCAATAGTCCAAAGAAACACACATTAGATGATTTATCAAAATCAATTAATTCAAATAGAACAACCTTAGAAACCCCGAAACCAATCTTTTCAGCTGAAACTTTTGCAGCGGCAAATAATGAGAATCTCAAATATGATGATCCATTTAGTGAGATCCCCATGTTAACTCCTAAATCAACTAATATTCAAATACCTCCAGCACAACAATCGCCTCATTCTCGTGTTTCTTCAGCTGAATCAGCTTCCACATTACAGACATCCCATGCTTCATTAACTAAAAAAGAAACATATGCCTCATCTGGATTTTCAGATGATCAATCAACTTTAGGTCGTAAGACAATTGATGAAAATTATGAATTATCGAGTGATGAGGAAAATTTTGATGATGACAGCCATAGAAATAGTTTTGATAAACACTTGTTTGGACAAATTCCACAAGACTATCAACCACGTCGTAATAATTATCATAAAACTCAAAAGGTTTTTCGTTCAAGATCCGGTCATTTAGTTTTAGATACTCCAGTTCCAGAATTGTTGCATGATTTATTACCGATTACTGGCGATGATGAATTTGATTACATGAAATATTCTGCGGTTACATCAGATCCGGATAATTTTGTTGAAGATGGATTTTCATTAAGAGCTATCGAATATGAAAGAGAAACCGAAATTGTTATTTGTATTACCATGTACAATGAAGACGAAGTTGCTCTGACTAGAACCTTACACTCAGTTTTTAAGAATATTGCATATTTGGCCAAAAGAAAAAGAAGTCCTACTTGGGGACCAGATGCTTGGAAAAAAGTTGTTGTTTGTATTGTTGCAGATGGTAGAAATAAAATTTCAGAGGGTGTTTTGGAAGTTTTAGGTGCAATGGGTGTTTACCAGGAAGGTATCGCCAAATCGTATGTTAATAAAAAGGAAGTCAAAGCACATCTGTTTGAATATACAGCACAAGTTTCTGTTGATGAACAACTAAAGGTTGTTGGCGATTCTGAAGCATTAACGCCAGTTCAAGTCATTTTTTGTTTAAAGGAAAAGAATGCCAAAAAAATTAATTCTCATAGATGGTTATTTAACGCAATATGCCCAATTTTAAATCCAAATGTTTGTATTCTTTTAGATGTTGGAACTAGACCAAATGAAAGTGCCGTTTATAATTTATGGAAAGCTTTTGATTTAGACTCAAATGTTGCAGGTGCTGCTGGAGAAATTGTTACAATGAAGGGTAAATATTGGGGCAAACTTTTGAATCCGCTGGTTGCATCACAAAACTTTGAATATAAAATGTCTAATATTCTAGATAAACCATGCGAATCGATTTTTGGCTATATTAGCGTTTTGCCTGGTGCTTTATCAGCTTATAGATATTCTGCGTTACAAAATCATGAAGATGGTACAGGTCCATTGTATTCATACTTTTTAGGTGAATCAAGTGACTCCTCAATTAGTACAAATATGTTTAGTGCAAACATGTATTTAGCAGAAGATAGAATTTTAGCATGGGAGTTAGTTTCTAAAAAAGGTGCACAATGGGTTTTAAAATACTGTAAAGATGCCAAAGGTGAAACTGATGTCCCAGAAACGTTATCTGAGTTTGTTTTACAAAGAAGAAGATGGCTAAATGGTGCATTTTTTGCAGCTCTTAATGCTCAAAGAAAGTTCTATCAAATTTGGAAAACGGATCATTCAATGATTAGAAAGATTTTTTTTCATATTGAATTCATTTATCAGGGCCTGACCTTATTATTCAGCTTTTTTTCAATCTCAAATTTTTATATTACATTTTATTATTTAGCCGGTTCACTGATTACAATTGCGGGTACAGGTGGTAAAGTATTTTTTGAGATTATGAATTATCTTTGTATTTGTACTTTATTAGCAATGTTGGTTATTTCAATGGGTAATAGGCCCACGGGTGCACCCAAATTATTTTTAATCTGTGTTATTTTACTCACGATTTGTGGTTTATATGCAATGATTTCAGGATTTTATTTTTTGGCATTAAGTATTAAATCACACAACACAGGTGATGCTGGTGGCTTAAGTTTTGCATCAATTTGTGTTTCCTTGGCATCAACTTATGGTCTGTATACACTAGTTTCAATATTATATTTAGACCCATGGCATATGATTACATCATCAGCACAATATTTCTTGATGCTACCATCTTATACATGTCTATTACAGATTTATGCATTTTGTAATACGCATGATGTTTCTTGGGGTACAAAGGGTGATACAATTGCAGTGTCAGATTTAGGTTCTGCAATTATTGAAACAGATGAAAGTGGTCAACAATACATTAAAACTGGTGTTATGGAACAACGTGATATTAATTCAATGTATAATGAGACTTTATTTAAACTAAAGGAAAGAAGAAAGAAACCAATTAGTATGAGAGATGATAATGAAGAATCAAAATCATCAATTAGTAGTGAAGACTACTATAGAGATGTTAGATCAAGAGTTGTTTTATTTTGGGTTATAACAAATGTTATTTTGGTTATGACAATCACACAAATTTGGAAAGCTGATTCCATTAAAAATAATAAATATTTAGCATTTATTTTATGGTCAGTTTTTGGTTTCAGTGCGTTTAGATTCTGTGGCTCATTCGGATTTTTAATTCACTTATGTTTAAGAAAATTAGTTGTTGCTAAACATAAATGGGACTTAAGAAGGTCAGATGACGTTCCAGAAATGAAACAAATTCCAAATTAGCTGCATCTTTCTGTTTGTGCATAGATGTATAATAAGTTTAATGTTTTTGATAACCCCTTCCCCCTTTTCATTTTATTGGAATCACGTTTTATAATAATTGTAAAATTTGAATATATTTAGTTAAAGTATATAAAAAAAATCGCACATAAAAATAAAGATAATGCTCAAAAAAGAAGAATAAAAAAAAATAAAGCACATTAGTAACAAAAGAAAAGGAAAATGAAAAAGGAAAGGAACATTTTGAAGTACAGAATTGAAACAAAAAAAAAAATTAATATACATATCAATGAATTGAAGTTTTCATATTCATAACTTTCTCCTTTAATTTTAACAGATCATCATCATCAACAAAAGAAGGAACCCTTCTGCGCGATGGTTCATTATAATCCACTGAAAGTGGAGCTGTTGTAACTGTCATTGGAGACTTATTAAAAGCTTTCGAAAAATCATTGTTTGAATTATTATTTAGAAGTGAATTATCATTCCCAGTTTTAGTAAAAAATGAGTCAACATCAAATTGACTATTATTATTTTCGACATCAATGTTAAGAGATGAGTCAACATCCATTAATGAATCAGTAACAGCACTCATTGCCTTAAATAAATTACCTTCGGATGGAATTGTTGGTAAAATTTGAGGAAATTGACAATTGTTTGATCTTCTATCCATTCTTAAATTTAAGTCATCGTCATGATATAAAATTGAGGAAACCAAATCATTACTAGAATTTATTGGTAAAGTACCAGATTCTGAATTTGCTCTTTGACATATATTGCTATTAATGCTATTATTATTATTGTTAATTGAGTTACTTCTAGTAATACTATTTAGATCTCTTGCATTGTTTGTATCAATGGATCTTGAACGTAAACGTCTTGAGTCTGCCGACATTGATCTTACTCTGGTAGCAGGTCTGGTCAATTGTAGTGGAAATTCGTAGGTGCGTCGTTTCTTCTCTGAAGAATTATGATCAACTGCTGGGAAAGGGCTAGTGGCTGATGGGAATAATGAAGGTATGTTACTGTCATTTGAAGATATTGATATTCTCCGAGCAGATGTGACAGAGGACTCTCTTGAGCCAAGCGATAAGTTTGAGGAGATAACACTTGAAGTCGAAGCATTAGATTTTCTTCTTTTTGTACTTGCATCATCATCTGTTGATGAATAACACAAATCACCTGGTAAGTGAAAAGCATTTAAATCAAAAGAAATGTTACTATTTGTGTGATTACCCTTTTGGTATGATTTTTTATCAAATAGAGAAGTCCTATTTGAAATATTAATATCTGAAGAATTTATTGAGGTAAACAATTTTAAAGTATCCAATTGATTCAAATCACCATCACTATCATTTTCGTTAAAATTGATATTATTTTTAATGTAGTTAACCAAAACTTCAATTGTTGGATCAACATCTTTAACGCTAACCAAAATTTGATACAATTGAATTAGTTTTGATAATCTTATGACTAAATTTTTATCATATTCATTATTAGTCCTATTATCATCATTGATTAAGTTTTTTAATTTGATTATTGATAGTAACGCAATAAAATGAAAGTTGAAACTGTGTAAACATAAATTTTCTGCAGTTTCTATTGAGATTTCAGTATTATTGTTACTTAGAGTTAAATCATAAACAAGATTGACGAAATCAATATAATAAGTTTTATTAATTGAACTCTGATCATACCAATTAATTAAGATTTTGAAATATCCATAATAAGAATTTAGTTTATTTAAAACAACATTGTTGTCATCATTTGAAATTTTATCAATCTTAAGTTTCCAAAATTTTAGTTTTTCATCAATTTCAATAAGTTTTTCTCTGTCTTTATTTATAACTAATTTCATAATATTCAATGGAATTAAATTTAATAAATTCACCAAAGATAAAGTTATTTCAATATCATTATTAATTAGCTTTATAGTTTCCAAACTGGCAGGACATTTTTCATTATCCACCTGATAACTATCAATTTCAGATTCATCATCTAATTTACAGTTAAAATAAATTTCAGATAACTTAATTAAAATCTTATAGTCCCAATATAACTTCAATCTTTGAATTTTGATTAGTTGGTCATGAGATTGTTTTTGAATAACTAGTAAGTTATTTGATTTGTTAATGTTCAAAACGTTCAACAAAAATTTATTAATATTAATAATATCTCTTAAAAATTCAATATTTGAATGCAAACTATTCGAAATAATTGTTAAATTGTAGTTTTCAAATTTTATTAAATAATAGAACATTAAAAGAGAAATTTCAAATTTGTCTAAATTGGGTTCGATCAAAAAATTTATATTTTTAAACATTAAAGTTAAGTGTTTAACATTAATTAATTTAATTGATTCATCTAGTTGATTTAAAGACTTTTTATCAGGTAACGCAATTGAACTCAAGTTATTTTCTTGAGCTTTCGGTTGTGATAGTGTAAATTTCAAAATTAAAATTAACTTAATTAAGATATCTTGATCTTTTAAATTAAATTCATGATATCTTTTTTTGATTTCGCCATTTTCTAAAAAAGTGGAGTTTTTCAAAGTATAGTTATTAATAAAAGTTAAGTAATCATTATAAAATAATTCAAAATCTAAAATAGGGATTAATTTATTATAATCATTGAAAAATAACCAAATCAAATGATCTAGATTTCTATTTGAATTATTAGTTGATTTTGAGTTGGAGCTTGGGTTTGAATTTGAACTTACTGCTGCATTTGAGTTCGAATTTGAGTTTAAATTAAACAATGGGAAAATCAATTTATACAAAATCAAATTTAAGTATCTATTGAGATTCATATGATAATTTGATAAGGATTTGGTGTGTAAATTAATATCATCATTTGCAGGCGAAACCGTAGCCGCAAAATTGGATAAACTTGATTGTTGCTGAAATTGATTATTTTTGTTAAGTTCATAACCATTGAAAGAGTTGATTTTCAAATGTTTAATAAAAGAATTAAAAGGTGTGATTATTGATTGTTGTAAATTGATTAATCCGTTTTGGTCAGTCCTAACAACTTGAATTGGTTTTGGTTTGTCATTATTAGTTTTATTGTAGTGTTCATTGAAGCTATTACTGCAGCTACTGTTATTAATTGCAACTTCGTAGTTATTCTGACACTTATCATTACTAACATTATTTAATTTTTCTTTCAATTGCTTTAATTCCAGTAAGATTCTGTTTCTATCCAATTCAACATCTAGCAATTTTTTTTCCAAATTTTTTGTATAGCCTTTGGGGAATGAGTTTCTGGTTAGTTTATCAGACACTATACATTGGAAACCATCCTTTTCACAGTTTGTACAACGTGGGTTATTTTCTGACTTACCACTGCACTTGATTTTTCTAGCACGGCATCTGTCACAAGCTTGCGAAATCCTAGTTCTACCATTCACGGGATTTTTGATTATATTCCATGAATCGTTGTTCAGAGGTGTTGAGTTTTTGGAAGGAGAAGATGAAGGTGAGCAAGAAGAGCAAGAAGATGACATGGATTCCTTGGTGCTATTGCTGTTGTTGTTGCTACTGGTAGTGCTACTGATATTGCTACTGGTGTCGCTAGACTTTGTGTTATTGTTGATGTTTAACGTATGTATCGGAGAATGGCAAGACATGGTTGTTCAAAAGCAAAAATATAATATGTGGCAATTTGAGTTCTAATGGACAGAGAAGTGTAAAGCAAACGTATATAGTCTTTGAATAGTGGGAGTGAGTTAATAATGTTTATAATTTGAATAGTGTGATGTGAAGTAATGTGAACTTATTTTTGATGACTTGAGTAATAAGAATTATCTGAATAAATTGAATATCTGAATAAGTTGAATAATCTGAATAAGATGAATAATCTGATAAGATGACTAATCTGAGCAATCTGAGTAACCTGGGTAACCTGAATAATCTGAATAGTCTAAATAACCTGAATAATTTAAGTAAATTCCAATTTTATAAAGAGAGCGTCTGTGTAATGAGAGTTTGTATAGACTACGGTATTAATGAACGCAAAACGGTATAATAAGGAATTGGAATTGGAATGGAATTGCAAATGTGCTTCTTGCAGTTCAGGAAAATATGAAGAAAAAATGGGCAAATGGGCGATTGGTGATTAAGAATTCAAGTTTTTAAAATTCTGGGGAAATGAAATTAAAACGAATAATAGGGGCGTTTTGGTTGTTTAATTTGTGGGGAAAACAACAGTGGTCTGTGTACTACTAAATGAGGTTACTATTTGCGGATGGCCCAACAATGAAATCCAACTGTTACCTGGAACCCGAAAATAGACCTTGATTCGGTAATGATAAGAGTTCCGCCAATTGCAATCGAGAGATCCATCGTATGGTCAACATTTTTTTTTTGCTATGTTGGAATTGAAATTGAGTTTCTTTTTCAACATACCGAAGAACCAATTTTGCTACTGGTTTTTTCTCGTTTTCGGCCTGACACAGTTGGCACGTGACACACGTCAAGGCGTCAGAACGTCAGAACGTCAGGCAATGCAATTCGGAAGTCACTCAAACTCCGACCGGCACCACGGGCCCACCCACGGGTGGGCCGGCCGTCGGTGACGTCATGCATGTGTGATTTTGTTTTTTGATTCTGCTTTAATATCACGTGATCAAAACTACGACGACGACGACGACGACGACCGCGACGGCAGTTGCGTCTTTTTCTCCCTTCTAAATAACTTTTCGTGTTAGGGTTCTGGGTTCTGGGACCTGTGCACGGAAGTAGGCATGTCGAATGCTCACAAGCATCTTTTAGTATGGTGTGTTTAAGTGTAAGGGAATGACTATTTTGACCTCCATGTCAAGAATTCAATCAATCAAAAATGGAATTGATTGGTTGATTGGCTGGTCGACTGATTGGCTGACTGTTTGTAGATTAATCAATCAGTTTTTGTCTTGTGATCTACAAACGATACTTTACGGGGCTCAACATAAGAAGCTCAGAAGATTCTGTATCGATTTGGCTACAACATGAAATCGATGCGGTTCTCCTTACATGATATTATAGTAGACTACAACCGGCTCGAAATGGATGAGTTCGGGGCATTGCCAATTATAACCCGAAAATTTAAAGCCCAACATAATCTTACGGTAAGGAAAGCCTGAGTTTACAGCCAATGTGATCGCGTCGCCCATTTCGCGAATATTTTTTTAGCTTCGTAGGATTAAATTACCCGTTCTAAGTTTGTGTCCGCCCCTGTAAAACTGAATTTGAAACAGATCTACATACTAATTGCGATCATTTCTATACGTAGATTTATACATACATATACATATATTATATATAATTTATACCTATATACCTGTATTAGCTATATTTATACTGTATATATATCGTATTTATATCTGTATTGTATCCGCATCTATATCTATCTCTATATCTATATTTATATTTGTGTCTACATCTACGTTTGTTTATACTGCCTCTATCTATAATTGTTTATAATTTGCATCTCATATAATATACGCTTAAGTTGATTTGACTTTTATAGTTGCCGAAAAAACAGAAAAAAAAAAACACCAAAAAAAAAACAACTATTATATTATTGTACCACATACTATATTTATTTCACTTCACTCTGTTCCATTCCGCTACGCGTTATTCCCATTAGATAGCTATCATCTACTTCAATAATGGTTTCGTTAACTTATTCGTTGAATTTTTTCAGACATAAGTCGATTCAATTGATCAGACGTAGACCAATTTCTTCGTTTTTGTTAGCAATCAGCATTTTGTGTATTTTTTGCTCACTATCAAATAAAGCTTTTTACAGTGATAGCAACAAGTATAAAAAAAAATATAAACTCAAATCACAAATTATACCGGATTCAAGTTACCACAATAATAATAATGACTATAACTATGATAATAAAAATATTAGAAAAGTTAATGGTGAGACAATTGCTAATATTATTGATAACAATGAAGAAATCAAGAGAAGTTTGCAGTTGTTATACGACTACCAGCCAAATACAGATAAAATGAGCAATCAACGCAAAACCAAACAAGAATTGCTGGATATTCTTACAGATGGTGATGCAAAAAGTAACGAATTAAGAAAATTGACGGAATTTAAACTAAATCAGGCTGCAGAATTCCCCAATGACCTTATAAATGAACTAAAGACTAAGCACTCATCATTGGTATCGAAATTATCAGACTTTGATGAATCAAAGCTAAATTTTATTGGTAATGGTTTAGTGTTATTGGCAGGTTCCGAGGACGATTTAACTTGGTTGGCGTTATTGTCTGCTAGATTGTTTAGAAAAAATGGTGGTACTTTACCAATTGAAGTTATGTTACCTTCAAAGATTGATTACTTGAATGATAAAGAGATCTGTGATATTTATTTACCACAGTTGAATGCAGAATGTATAATAATGGATGAAAAATTGGGTTTAATTGAAAAAAATCTAAAGTCAATGGATGATGATATCAGCGATGAGACTAGAAAACAAGCAGAGAAAAATAATAAGCTGATTAATTATATCTTGGGGCATAAGAAATTACTTGGACGTGATTTGGCTTTATTGGCTTCAAAGTTCCAAAACGTTTTACTTTTAACACCTGATAATTTTATTTTAAAACCAATGGATGACACATTTTTCAAAAAACAAATTTTTGTGGATAATGGCTTGATGATTTGGAATGATTTTTGGAAAAGATATATTTCACCAAAATTTTATGAAATTTCCGGTACAAAAATTGAAAATATTGAATCAAGTCTGGATGGTTTGCCATTACCTGAATCAAAACAAATTTCATCATTAAAGGCTGCAAAATTTTTTAACTATAACGATAGAAAAGGTTCTTTGCCATTTAGGCAGTCAGATGGTGCACAATTAATCATTGATAAAAAAAAACACTGGAAAACTATTTTATTGTCCACATATTACAACCTAAATGGACCAGGTAATTATTATTCCCTATGGGATTTAACTGGAGATCATATCTCAGAAAAAGAATCCTTTACGATCGCTGCAAACTCATTAAGTTTACCATTTTATAATATCAATACAGAGGTTGAAGCAAATGGTTTTTGGTATGATGATAGTTTCCATGGTGTTGCGATGTTACAATATGATCCAATTGTTGATAGTTTTTCGTATAATACATTCATTGAAAAATATCAAGGTAAGTCTTCTTTAGCTTCATTGGATTGGGCGTCTTATCAAAGATGGTTAAAAGAATCAAATGAACGTAAAAGTGGATTATTTTTAAAACCTGGTAACCCAAGATTATTGCCAGTGGAACTATTTAAAGATAATGTAATTATTAAGGATAATGGTGACAGACTTAGATTATTTTCTGAAACAAATTATTTTGGTAAAGATTTTGAGACAATTATTTTCAGAATTATGAATGATTATATTTGTCATTATAGTTTACATTCAAATTATTTAAATAAGCATTTTACAAAAAAAAATATTGCTAAAAGAGACGAATTTTGTAATAATGAGATGAAGCAACATTTGCTATGGTTAGTTAGTGGCCAATAATAATTCATCTATTTATTTGTTTGCTTTATGCTTTATATCGTTTATAACACTACTGCTTTATTTAATTACTATTTTTTTTTCAGAATAATATAACTAATTCATTTAACTTTTTTTTTTTTATTTAAAACGGGACAAAAAATAGTCGTCATTAAGAAACTCATAGAACTAGATAAACAAAATAAGGAGACATTAGAAAATTGTAGAATAAAATTATAAATTTAAAGTTTTTATCAAAAAAAAGACTTATAAAACTGGAGCAGTAATCTTGGCCCTAACTAATTTGACTTGTGTATAACTTTCGAAAGCTTCTAAACCCATTTCTCTACCAATACCGGATTCTTTATAACCACCAAATGGAGCATTTTGATGGAAATCATTATAAGTATTAATCCAAACAGAACCGGCTTCCACTCTATCAGAAACGTAAACTGCTTTATTGAAATCTTCAGTGTGAATACCAGCAGCTAAACCAAATTCAGAATCATTTGCTTTTTCAATTAGTTCTTCGACTGACTTAAATGGTAAAACAACTGCAACTGGACCAAAGATTTCTTCTTTTGTTAATCTGGAATCTTGTGGAACATCATAAAAAATTGTTGGTTCGACAAAATAACCCTTTTCACCGATTCTGTTACCACCAGATAACAATTTTAGTTTTGAGTCTTTACCAATTTTAATATAATCTAGAACAGTTTGAAATTGATCTGGCGTTGATTGAGCACCTTGGAAAATGCCTTCTTCGAATGGATTACCAACTTTTAATTTCTCAACTTCTTCCTTAAATTTGGCTAAAAATGAATTATACCATTTTTCATCAGTTGCTTGAATGTAAATTCTTGAACCAGCACAGCAGACTTCACCACCATTGAAAAAAATACCAGTAATTAAGTTCTTGATAGTTTTTTCAATATCGCAATCTTGGAAGACCATATTTGGAGATTTACCTCCTAATTCTAATGTCACTTTTTTAATAGAATCGGCACATTCTTTCATAACGGTCTTACCAACACCTGTTGAACCAGTAAATGCAACCTTCTTGATCTTTGGATGTTGTAAAATTGCATTACCACAACCTCTACCGGAACCAGGAATGACATTAACAACACCTGGTGGGAAACCTGCTTCTTTAATTAAATTACAAACAAACAAGTTTGATAATGGAGTTGCAGATGCTGGTTTTAAAACAATAGTGTTACCAGTAGCCAATGCTGGACCAATTTTCCAAGCAAACATTAACAATGGGAAATTCCATGGAGTAATTGCACCACAGACACCTAATGGTTCTTTTTTGGTATAAGTAAGATGTAATTCGTCAGTAGTGATAGTTCTGCCATCTATTTTATCACAGTAACCTGCACAAGATTTAATATATTCAACAACAATGTTAACATCAAATTTTGCGCAATGTAAGGCTTTACCATTGTCTAAAGATTCAATTTGAGCCAACAAATCTCTATTTTTATCCAATAATTCACCCAATTTATATAATAATTGAGCTTTCTTAGATGGTTCTAGAAATCTCCAAGATTTAAAGGCTTCGGAAGCAGCGTCGACTGCAAGATCGACATCCGCAGCTTCAGCTTGTTGTAATTCACAAATTAAACTTTCATTAATTGGTGACGTAACTTTAAAAGTTTTACCAGCCTGAGCATTGACAAATTCATTGTTAATAAATAAACCAGTTGGTTGTTCATAAGTTGTGTTAATAACAGGGAATGTAACGGTTGTAAAAGTCATTTTGAAATTTCTGAGTTTTATCTTTATTTTCCTATTGAAAAGATTACTATTAAGTTTGAACATCACCATCTCTAAGAATCGATTAGATTATTTGGGGGATTCAAGCCTTTTATAGTATTTTGTAATGGAAAATAATCCCGTAGTTCCATTTGAGAGCTTTTAGCAAACAGGATGCTTATTAATGAAGGTAGGGGGTGGATTTTCAACTAGATCGGAAAGATCCCGAAAAGTTTTTTCTCATTATGGTCAAGTGGATGATTGCAATCCGGGTATCAATGTCTGAAAAAAAATTAATAAGGTGGGGTATATATAATTTCTACACAAACTTATCGGTGGTAAAAACTGAAAATCTGGCCTATTGACGTTAATAAGATACTAAGAAACTTCGTTACATGGAATTGTATCGGTCGATTGATTAAATAATATTCTTTTTTTTAGGAAAAAAGGACAGGGAGAACGTCCGTTTACTGACAACATAGCAGAAATGGTAAAAAAAAATGTGGGGGTTATTATGACGAGTAAAAGTAAGAATATGGGTATTTTGAAATACCTTAACGGCGTAAAACAAAATCCTGAGATCTTTAAATTTCTCAAACTGTACTTATCGCATAACTATGGATTATGTTTGATTGAGTCACTTAATTTTATTCGATTACGTTCAACAATTCATAATTAAATGTTGAGAAGTTACTTATTAGTTATCTCATACGTGGTAAGAAATCCATCGGCAATTTCAACTTTGAAATATGTTGAGTATCAAATTGCCAAATTGCCAAATTGCCAAAATATCCGTTGCTACCTGGAGAAGTCAAACGGCTAAAAGGAATTTCATTCGGGCTCATGTTTACCGAAGCCGTTGGAGTTATCGCTAAGTGCCATTGCTTGCAATACTTGGTGAAACCTATAACTATGTATACATCGTTTACAATTTGAACTTTATTATTCAACTTGATTGGTATTAAAAGCTAAGCGTTTCACCCTTCTCCATAAAAAAACCCCCGTCACCCTCCACTAATTTGTACTTCCTACCCTCTGTTGGGTTCGCGATTCACCAAATGATTACTCGGCTATTCGCCCTTTCATCCATATGTCTCACCCTCCCTATTCTGTGACATCTCGAACACTTCGAACAAGCAAGTCGGATTGCTTTCCGGGCTCACTTTCTCACCATGATTAAAGTATACTTCAGCAGCTTAGAGACTGAAATCTACACTAATTTGGCCTCGAACAAAAATGTCTCTAATAGTATTGGTGTGATGCCGGTACTCAATGGATACACCAACATGACAGCTAGGTTTTTTAATATGATGTAACTTCGACATAATCTTCAGCAATCACGGATAACAAGAATTATAGTATTTTAGTTACACGGCTGGATACTTGATTTTAAAGAAAATCAAGTTGTAGAAATTTCCCCTAATTAAGAGCCGTCAACTAAACGAAAAACCGATCTTGAAAATTATTTACTAGCAAAATGAGCTAACTGTAACATGTTAGGTTTATCTTTTCAACGTCAGTAATATCTAAAGTATTTTTTAAAATCGGTATACTTCCTATATATATTTTGACCCACGTTTCCTAATTTCAAAAGAAGTCGTTTATGTAGTTGTCAATCAATATTTGTTAACGTGGGTTCTGATTACGTAAAAGCAAAAATAATTTACATTACAAATCGTCATAATTCTTCAAATTTCGTAATGGTTAACTAATCGCGATTGAATTTGAAAGCCTCGGCTAAAAACTATTAGTAGCATACTTGGTCGACGGATGGCATATGTCTGTTACATATTTCATTCTATATATATAGAGAGATGTGTTTGCCCTCAAGTGAAAATTTTATTCCTTGTACATTTTTAATGTTCGTTAATGGTTATAAGTAAAAGCAACAATTATGTTTAAACACGTCAAAATCATATGAAGCAGGTTATTATTGTTGATGGAAAACGTTGAACTATCTTTACATACAATAATCTAAGATAGAATCAATAAGATCTCCAATAGGTATCTGCTGTATCTTCATATTCATCCTCAAGTTTTTCTTTTACCCAAATAGAATATTAATCGTGGCAGTGTTGATCTTGGGTAAAATATTTTTACTTTTCATGGTTCAAGTTGGGCCCCTTTTTCTTGAATAGGTTGTTACAACAATCTGCTCTTTCAATTATCTTACAAGACAAAAAAATATGGGTGGATTATTAGTTGAACTTTACGGTGATGGAATTGTTTGTATTAACCCTAAGAAAAACTCACCAGTTTAAGAAAAAAAAAACAACTAAACTAACTATTAAACTATGCATTTTAGTGTATTCTTAATAAATGTACTAAAAGAAGAATTCGAGTTAATTTTGAAGACAGCAAAAGGTTTTCTGAAATTGATTATCAACCAAATGATTTTAAACTTTCTATAGCAATTGATTGTTTGGTTGGTTTTATTGATTTTGGTCCCGGTTACTTAATAGTTTGTACTGAATCAAGTTTACCCGATTTATTTCAGGAATTGAAAATGAAAGAAAAAATTAAAAACTTTGACATTTATTTGAATAATATTGATATTTGGAGAATCACAGATGTGTTGGTTGTGCCAATGATTTTTAAATATGCTCTTAAAAAACTGTTGAAATTTAATAAGAACAAGAATAGAAAAATCAACAAGCAGACGTGCAAAGAGAGTAATAGTGATGGAAGTGAAGGAAAATTCAGTATTAATGAAGATACTCGTTATCAGAAAGGAATTGCAGTTGATTTTATGATGAATAACACTGATATTTTTGCCAACAAACTAAAATCAAGTCCGCAATCCAAAATAAATCCACTAAATGTAAATGGATTTATTGAAAAATCAATTGAAAATGAATTTGAACTATCTAATTTATTAACCACTGCAAGAATAGAAAATATTCAAATATTGAAAGAAACAAAGTTAATTCTAGATAAAGATAAACTCTCTGAAAATGTGCCCAAGAAAATTGAACTTAAGCGTAGGGTTATGAAAAAATTTGAAAAAACAGTTAAACAGTTGTTCGTGAATAAATGTTTTTATTATAGTAACACAATCGATTTAAGTAGAGAAATTTCAATTAATTCAAACGATTTTAAATTTGGTCCAATTTACCAAAATCATGAAAATGTCGAAACTAATGAATTTTTTTGGAATTTTTTTTTAAGTAAACCATTTAACCAACTCGGTGGTAATGATTTCATTAAACCTATTATTTGTGGATATATTGATGTTATAAATTTTGAAGTTGAAAAGGATAAAGAGAACGGAAAAAAGTACGTTGGAATAATTATTTTAATTTCAAAAAAAAGTATTAAAAGAAACGGGTTTAGGTATATGAGAAGAGGTATAGATGATGAGGGCAACGTAGCCAATTTTGTTGAGACAGAGCAAATTTTAATAATTGAAAATGATTTTGAATTTAAAATCTGTAAATTCAAAATTATTCGAGGATCAATACCCATTTTTTTCAAGCAGGATCCGTTTAAATTGAAACCGGTACCTATTATTGAAAGAGATTTTGAAGAAAACAATGACAAATTTATAAAACATTTCAACAACTTGAAAAATATTTATAATAATTCAGAAATTGTTTGTATTTCATTAATTGATGAAAATATTGAAAATGAGGGTAAATTGGGTAAATTATATGAAAAATTGGCAATTTCAAATAACATTTTATTCTATTGGTTCGATTTTAACAAAAAATTTTCCAAGTTAGGTTATGATAAACTTGATGAATTAATTTATAATGAAATCGGTATCAATGATAAGAAGACAATCAAAGAAATTTTGGATATTTTCAAGTATGATTATGAAGATCAATTCAAACAGTCCGGGTTATTGAGAGTCAGCTGTATTGATTGTCTAGATAGGACCAATATTGTCTGTAAATTTATCAATAGAGAATTGATAAGGAATCAGTTGAAAGATTTAAATTTTGAAATCAGTGACTTAAACGAATTTAAACAATTATACTCAAATTTATGGGCAAATAATGGAGATAAATTAAGTACTATGTATGCCAATACCAATGCTTTGAAAGGTGATTTCACGAGAACAGAAAAAAGGAAATATACCGGAATCTTAAATGACGGATTACTAAGTGTTTCCAGATATTACTATGGGATGTTTACAGATTACTACAAACAAGTCATTGTTGATATCTTGTTAGGAAATATAAATGACGAAATGTTTGAACAATACGAGAATACATTACACAATATGGATCCAAACTTTCATAATGAACGAGAAATCACCAAAAATAACTTACAATTTCAATTAAAGTTAAATTTTGAAGAAGATGAAAATTTTATTGGGTCGTGGTGGGTCAAAAGTATTTTCAAAATCAATAGGTTCAAGAAGGGTAAATTGAAGGAAGTTATTATGTTAATCAGCAATAGACATTTCTATTTGATTGAAATTAAACTTGGTAATATTAAACAGTATTTCAAGATTAAGAACGAGGAGATATTAGTTATAGAAATGGGTAACTACTTTATTAATTTAAAGAATAAAATATCAAAAGATATTGATAAAAATAAAGGCATTAAGTTGTTTTTTATGAATTATGAAATGTTTGAAAAGAATCGAAATCAGAATGAAACAACTGAGGCAACTGAAGAATTACAGTCGTTGAGCATTAAATTTAATAATGATATGCATAAGGCAATGATTGATTATATCGTTGAAATTTTGAAAAAGAATTGTTCTAACTGTGAAACCATCGAAAAAGATATCGTAAATTACAGGCAGGGTAAGCGGGATACGAATTTAATGAATATTGTTGGTTATGAGTTAAGAAAAAGTATATGGGGGTAGTGAACTGCAGTGAATAAGAACCTCAGGGTTTTTTTTGTTTTTTTTGCTTTAAAGTACTTTTTCATCAGAAGATTTAAAAGATAATTCTAGAAAACAAAAAAATCTCTGCTAAAATATGGGTATAGATTTTTACCAGAGGTTTTTTTATCATGTCATGTAATAATTGACATGTAATTCTAGAACAAGATTTTCTTCGATGCGCGACAAATTATTTTATTATTGTAATGCACGCAATTTTTACTATTTTACTATTCAAATCCCAAGAGCATTTGCAATTAAAATTAAAATAAGGCATTAATTACCTTCCTGCATGGCATGAAGTATATAGTTTACAGATACCATGAAATGAAAAATTTTCAAAATCAAAGTCAACAACAGTATCACTGTTAGTACGATTAATATACATGCTTCTAAATTACCGATATCTGTTAGCAAGTGAACAATGCAAATACTTCGATACAAATAGAAGGTTTTTTTTTAGCAAAAAACAACGTGACAAATTAAAAAAAAAAATGCCGATTCCCATGTTCAACTGAGGTACACGACTAATATAATACCTATGGAGGCGGCAATCTATTTTTAACTGCAATAGCATTAACCATTTTATTGTTTATTATTTATTGATTGAAGCACGGTCATATATTATTTTGATTGGTGCTTCAATTACATATATAATCAATTTTGAGCACTACAGCACAGTATCGACCGAAGTTGAGCTCTGCTTTCTCTCTCTACCTCTAGCTTTAGTTATAACAATAAACGTCAGCGCAGAACGACTAAAGAAATTAGAAAAATTCTCCCATTAATATTCTCCCGCCATTCAATGCAAATTTACAAGCAGATAAAACCATCATTTAGAACTTTTAGATTTTTTTGATGTGTTGCGCTTGGTCTCGCTATTATTGTTATTCCATATACGGCAATTGTTAGCTACTGGTTTTAATTCAGTGTGGGTGTTCAGGTTCCAATTTACCCGATTCTGTCCACTTCCCTGTTTTGAGCTCTTAATTGTAGCTTTAGGGGAATTACACAAATTTTTCTTTCACTGATTATCATGTATAAAATCAAACAGATCTCCCACGTATGTTGTGACAAAAGACTTCTATCAAGGCCTTGTATTTAATACGTCTTTTGATTTGTCTTTTTCTTTCTTTTTTCTGTCATTCCAGTTAATTAGTAAAACTATCTGTCTCTCTCTGACTTAAAGATTATAAATATGAACAACGACGCAGAACAACAATTAGGTTACACACCTGCTGCTAAAGACAAAAAATTTGGTTTTGGTTTAACCGGATCAGCTAAGAATTTAGCCATCATCCTTTCTGGTGAATTCATCGGTACCTTCATTTTCCTTTGGGTTGCTTATGTTATTGCTCAAATTGCCAATCAAGATGTCTTTTATGGGACTGAAGGTTCAAACCCACCAAAATTAATCATGATTGCATTCGGTTTCGGTTTCGGTGTTATGGTTGCAATTATGTTAACCGCTAGAGTTTCTGGTGGTAACTTGAATCCGGCCGTTACTTTAACTTTATGTTTCGCTAGGGTTGTTGACCCATTCAAGGGATTGTGTATGATGGTCACCCAATTAATCGCCGGTATGGCTGCTGGTGGTGCAGCTTCCGCCATGACACCAGGTAAGGTTGCGTTTGCAAATTCCTTAGGCGGTGGTTGTTCAAAAGGTAGAGGGTTAATGTTAGAAGCTTTTGGTACATGTTTACTATGTATTACAGTTTTAATGTCCGTTGTTGAGAAATCTTCTTTGAATGATTTTGCTCCAGTGTGTATTGGTCTATCTTTATTCTTAGGTCACTTAATTTGCGTTTACTACACTGGTGCTGGTTTAAATCCTGCTAGAACTCTAGGTGCTGCAGTTGCTGCTAGAAGTTTCCCAGTTTATCACTGGATTTACTGGATCGGTCCAATCATCGGTTCTTTAATCGCATTTGGTATTTGGCAACTCTGGAAATTCTTGAACTATGAAACTGTCAATGAAGAAGAGGAATAGATTACTCAAGTCTTCATAAACATTCATCATATTCAAGAAATCATTTAATTTTGAACTTTCAAGAAACGAAGCAATATTAAAATAATGTTTTAATGCCTTTTTCTCTTTGTTTTGTGCTTTTCACACTTTCGGGAAAATAAAACAAATGTTAAATAACAATATAATAATAATAATAGTAATAATAATAATAATAATAATAAAAATAATAAAAATAATAAAAATAATAATAATAATAATATAATAATCCTTAAAATGCCAAATTGAAGCTTGGTCTTTTTCACTTTAAAAAATTTGCCTGTATTGAACCTGGCTATACTACCTACCCAATTATTTATCACGTATTATAATCGATAGCTCTGCTAGAATCAGTTACTTGTTCGAATTGGTTACTTTAGTATATGTCAAGCCCATAGCATATTGAATAGGAGTAGATCCGGGTAGGGAACCACAGATACGATACCCTCTACTATTTTAATATTGCCACTATAATAGCAAAATATAAAGTCTAGATCTTTGAATTTACGAGAAAGTTAAAAATTGAAAAAATATACGAGAGTTAATAAACAATAATTATCTAAGGTCTGGATTACCCACACTACTCAAAATGCTTCTCATCACTTACTTTGCTTTAATTTCAATCTTTTGTATGTAATTTCTGCGAGCTTGCTATTAACTCATTTAATTGCAAAAAATCGGTAACTATTAACAGTTTATGCGGTGCACAGATGTCTCTTCTATTGTTAATAAATTTTCAATTTTGAAACTAAAATTGTCTATCAAACCGTTTATCACGATCATAATCGTTATTCATTATAAATTTAGTTTGTTCTCAGTGAAATGATCGATCCAAATAATATATTTAACTATAAATATGATCCACAAGCAGCTATAAATAAGTTATACATCGGTATTTTCCTTATTAAGGATGACTGTTCAGATTCAGATATAGAAATTTTATATAAAATATTAGAATCTGAATTTAGACCATTTATTAAATTTTTTAATTGGTATAGAACACCACCTGAATTTAAAATTTTCCAAAAATTTATTTATGGTGAATTTAATGGTGGTTCTTCAATTGAAGATTATGAGTTAATCTATTATTTATTATTCAGAATTTTTAATAATAATACAAGCGTTTTTATGAAACTAATTTCAAATAAACATGAAGTTTTATGTACAGCCGATGATGATGAATTATTAGATGATCCAAAAAAATATGAAAACTTTATGAGTAAGTTTAAGAATAGATTATGGTGGTGTGGAGATGGCAAATCATATGAAATTCCACAAAACTTTCATAACGGAAAAGAATTAAGCTTAAATATTGCTTTAGAATACTTGTTTAATCACAATAAAAATAGTCATACTTTCCCATTGTTAGAGAAAAAAAATATAATTAAACTAGACAATGATTTAGAGAAAATTTTGGAAAATTATTACATTGATGAAATAATTGTTACCGAAAAAATGTTTAATTTAATTAAGATTAATAATCCAAATTTTTATAACTCTGCACTAGTTGAAGATTACTATCAACAAGAGTTGGAAAATATGTTAAAAAGTGATTTTGATTTCAGTATATTAAATAATGTCTTCCCAGGTTCAAGATTAAAAACTTTTAAAATTTTAGATAATGATTATAGATTACCAAAAGGAAATACCAAAAATGAAGCTACGTATAAAATTAAATTGAAATTGAATAGTATTGCTGTTTCAGTTTTAAATAATGCGGGTAAAGGATTAACTGATATTTTCAGTAAGAGCATCATTTTTGTTAACGTAATTGAACTTTTTTTGAACTGGAATAATCAATTGAATGAAAATGATAGATTATTAATTAACTTCAATAACAGTAATAAAAATAATACTACTATTGAAGAATATAATGAAAACATTGGATCTGATTTATTACAGAAAGAGCTTATCAAGATCAAAATGATTGATAAACCCATCAGATCTGGCGAGATTAAAAAGGTTAGTAGAATCAATGAAAATTTTAAAAAAGCTTTTGAAAAAATGGCTGATGAATTAGAATTTAGCGATGATGATAATGAAAAAGCTGATCTATCGATATATTTAAGGCCTTCTGATGGAGAAATTGATCCATTAATCAAATATTCAAAACTTAAAGAGATGGAAAAATTTAATGATAACGAGTTTGACATTCCCTTAGATATTAAAAATAATGATATTTTTAAAAATCCCGAATTCTACAAAAATGAAAGCAAAAAAGATATTGAAATTGAAAACGAAAATTTATACGATAATAACGATGAAAAAGAGGTTAGAGATTATTTTAAAAATGAAGGAGTTGATATTGATGAAGACGATTTTTTTGAATATGTCTGTAAAGAAGCTTTAAAATTGGATGATTCCTATATAGAAAACCTTAGAAATGGTGTAGAAAATTTCAACTTGAAACGAACCAGAGAAATTGACTCTTCTGATGGAAGTGATGTGGATTAGAATAATAATAAATTGTATATTAATAATAGACGAAAAATAATTATAAAATTACTGTCAAATCAGGTTCGTGTATTTTATAGATGAAAATGAATTTTATGGGCGATAACACATCTTGTTATATCTTTTTTACTTATCACTAGAAACTAAACACGCTATACCATTTTCAAACCAAACATTTAAAATAGCTAGATTTATAAAACATCCAAAGTTATAATTAATATGTGGAACTATCTGTTTGGTGGTCAAAAACAAAAAAAAGAACTGCCAAAAAAGGCTATTGTTGAACTTAGGGAACATATTTCAACATTAAATAAGAAGACTTCGTATCTTGAACAACAGATTAAAGAACAAGATTCTATTGCTAGAAAAAATGTCACCGCTAATAAAGTTATTGCAAGACAAGCATTAAAAAAGAAGAAGAAATTAGAGGCTGATTTAATCAAGATTGAAAATCAAATAGAATCGTTAGAAACTCAACTAAACGCCATTGAATCTGCAAATTTGAACTTAGAAACAATGAAGGCAATGAAACAAGGCTCAAAGGCAATCAAGCAAATACATAGCGATTTCAATATTGATAAAGTTGATGAAACTATGGATAATATTAGAGAACAGGTTGAAATTAGTGAGGAAATATCGGATGCAATTAGTAGACCATTAGGTAATGACTTGGTCGACGAAGATGAATTAGATGAAGAATTAGCAGCATTACAACAAGAAGAAGTGGACTCTAAATTAACGGATACACACAAAATTGCTCAACAGCCAATCGCTGCGCAACCACAGCGCCAACAACAAGTTAAACTACCTGATGCCCCTAAAGGTAAAGTTGAAGCAGAAGAAGATGAAGATGAAGATGAAAGAGCTTTAAGAGAGTTGCAGGCTGAAATGGGCATGTGATGGTGTTTTGTCGGTTTATATATTTTCTTTGTTGTCACTTTAATAATTTTTGGTACTTTTTTTAAAAAAAATTGCTCCTGTGTTCATCTTTTATAATTTATGTTTGTTCTTGGATTAGATTTTTTCTCCCTAAATCTCAAGACATACTTTTTTTTTTAATAAAAGATATGATTAATTTAATTCTTAAACATATATTTTAGTTTTCTTACAGGCATTAAATTAAAACAAATTACAAGAAAATAAACTTTATAAACTTAAAACAAAACAAAAATGTATAGACTTTACTTAGAGGTATACATGTCATGTAAAATGGTTTCAGATGATCCTTTACTTCTATCCTTACAGAAGAGCAATAATTTGCCAATCTCTTTAACCACGGTATAATCTGCATTAATAAGTTTATTGCCAACTAATGCTAACAATCCCACCATATTTCCTTTACCTTCAATAACATTCAAAACATTAACCCATTTTGCAAGGTTACCGTAGAACTCTGATCCTGAGTTATTAGTAAACCATGTATGTAACATAACTCCACCACTTTTGAACGTAAATGCGTTTCTAATTTGCTTCAAATATCGGTATCCATCATTTTCATCATCCCCAATATCTTCTTCTAATTTATCATTAGAGTTTGTGGTAATGGGTTTAAATCCCATTTTGACATAATTATAACACCACAAAACAAGGGTACAATATCCAATAACATAACTTCGAAAAAACAAATCTGCATCCGGTACATAATCATATTGATATTCATATGGTGAATCCTGCGGAGACAAAAACATTTCAAATAGTAATAAGTAACATTGAACAATACATACCTCTGCATGTCTGGTAGTTGACCAATCCTTAACTCTTTTTTCAATCGCTTTTCTTTCCATTATTGATGATGGCTTAACATTCATTCTCCATGGCGCACCCGCCATAATAAATAGATCATAGTGTGAAGCAGACATATACACATGAGCCATATGGTAAGTAATACACTTACATCTTGTATCACTTGTTGAAAATTGAGCAGAATTACCAAGAGAATTTAAATTATCAATTGCCGTTTTTGATGAACAGCAAGATCCACCAACATCGGTTCTCCAAATGGTAAAGGCAGCAGTTAGCAATTCTCTCCAATTATTTGACATCTTATTAGCACTGAATTTATCTAGCCCAAAAAACAATTGTAAATCACGTTGTTGAATCTGAAACATAATAGCATTTAGGCCCGCTAATAAAACTTTTTTTCCAAAAGAATTTGTACGAGATGGTAACCCATTCATAATATTTTTTAGTACCATTAAAAAAGGTTGAGGGCGTTTGCTTCTTTTAAAAACCTGATTAAAATGTACAAAATTGGATTCCCAAACGGCATCTTCCACGGGCATTGTCATTTGAATTTGATGTGCATATATTAACATTTGATGACCAAATGAAATTGCATCAATGGCATCCATATAAAAACACATATATGTTGTTCTTTTCATTGATTCAATTTCGATCCATTTGTACCAATTATCAGCACCATCAGGTCCATTATAATACTTCTTTTGAGAGCCTCCTAAAGTTGGCGAACGGCGTAATAATTGAATTGTTGTACCATGGTGTAAATGAGCACGTTCATGTAGTTGACGATTAGAACAATTTTTTTCATAGAATTCAAGCATTAGTAAACTTTGAATGATCCAAATCTCCGCAGGGGGTTGAAAAAAGGGTGACGAAAAAAGTAACCATCTCAAAGGTTCTGTAATAGTATCAGCCAAAATCTTAGGCTGTGATAGTTTTTTTTCATCTGGACAAGTTATAGTATCAACACACATAAATAATTTTGAGCCTAAAATAATCATTGATAATAGTAAAAGTGAAGGAGTCTCAGATGCATTAAAAGTAGGCCTGTGTAACATTGGGAAACGTGGATGAAAAAAATTCCAGTATGTTTTGAGTGCTTTTTGAAATTTTGGTTTAGTGAAATCAATATTATCCTTTAAGGCTGGAATTAAAAAACCAAACTCTTCCATTTGGTTATCTGTTAAAGATGTTAGTAAATTCTCATCTATTCCATACATACTTATAGTTGAATCGCCGGAAGTTTGATAATCCTGCTGTCCTTGTGAATGCTGAAAAGATAAAAGGTTAGAATTTGTATTGCCACTCATTATATTGGTAGCAGTTGGTGGTAAATTAATGTTTAACAAAGTGTGTGAGTCGATATTTGACAATTTGTTGGGTGAATTGGAGTAATAGCTATTATTTGAGGTTGGAGAAAAATCGTCAAACCCATCAACAATAAAAAAACTCTGGGTATTATTATTTAAATGAAATTCATTCAAATCTGATAAGAAATTATTTAAATTTGTGTTGGAACTGCTGCTTGGATTGACAGTAGAATTTTTATCATTCAACTTGTCTTTGGAAGTTGCACTTAATTGGCCGTCAGTAAAAAGCCAATCAATAAGATTAGGCGTTATTGGATCATCAATTGGCATACTCGTTGTAGCGGGAAAATGTGGATTATGTTGCTGAATAATCTGACTGACCGAACTAAGTTGTTCTTGATTTTGGTTTTCAAATGACAATGAGTTATCGGCTAAAGATTGTGTTTTGGTTTCTGATTCTGTTTGAGGTGTATTTGTACCCGTACTTGCTTCAAAATTTGGGGAGTTTAATACACCAATTCCCGTTGATGTATTTCTATCATCTTTGAATTTTTGTCTTTGAATTTTGTTTTCATGTCTTTTCAGATGCCTCAAAAGTAAATCATGTCTGACAAAAGTCTTATTGCAACCTAGAAAAGAACAATTGAATATTGTCTTGGGGTTATGGTTTAATTTATGACGAGACAAATGCTCCGATCTTTGGAAAGTTTTATTACAGTTTGGAAATTGACAGATGTATGGCGGACCAATTAAAACTTTCTTTCTACCCCTTGTTTTTGGTTCCTTGTTTTCTGTATTCGATTTATCGGAAGTCTTATTTGTAAACAACTGATTGTCCGAGGTGGATGAAAAATCTGGAGAAACCGACTGAGACACTTCATCTGAATTCATGAGCATAGACAATTTAATTGGATCAGACATTCCTATGTACATATATGCCTGTCCCTTGAATATTTTGGCACAGTATATATATATATATATAATTCATGTTCTAAATTTCTTGAAAAAAATCATTTAATCAAACTTTTACCTAATACAGTGAGTGGTACCACACAATTCGAGATTTCCGCCCCCGTAAGCGATCTGATTTCAAAATCTCAGAGGAAAAAATGTTACTCATTATGATAAACTTTATCTGCTACAAGAAACAGGCGGCGTTTGAATTTATACCAATGGAAGATTATATAGATCTTGTAAACCAATTCAAAAGACAAGGAAATTTTGATGCCAAGAGAAAGCAGCTGTTGGAATTGTTTACAAGCGAAGATGACAACGACGACAAAAGCAATATTAATAACGTTGATGCTGAGAAGCAAAGCGAAAAGTTGGAAAGATTGATTCACAGTTTGATCGAAGTTAAAGTTGAGAAAGATCCATATATACTTTTAAAGAATAAGGGTAAAATGTCTTCATTAATTCAAACGGAGCTCGTCAAACAGCAACTAGAGCAAAATAATGCACCTGTAAATTTGAATGACAGTGTGTCTTCAGACCCGGAATCCAGGATTTTGCAGAATATTAACACTCTCATGGATGATTATGTGAAAGAAATGATACATGACAAAAAAGATTTAGATATGGAACTTACCCAGCAGTTGAAGGAATTGGGAGGACAAGAAGACAATAATTAAAAACTTCGTTTTTTTCGCCCGTGCACCTACCAAATCAAAAAAAAATTGATTGATTCGCAACCAGCAAGGTGACCTTAGATATTCTCCTGATACCGGATTGATCATCTGTGCTGTCAAACAACGTTAATTTATTTTATGGAACTGACTCTGTTCCTTAAACTGGTATTATTTTAGAATTATTCAGCGTGTTAACTTTTTTTTCTTATTACCGTAGCTTTATTTCTAAATATCCAATAATAAGTTCATTTTCTTTGCTTTATTTTATCATTTAATCAGCGATCTTTAATACTAAATATATTTTATACAAAAGAGCAAAATTTTTACCACTTTCAACATTTTACATATATCATATCTTCAAAATGACACTTCGCTCAAAGGATTCTTCTACTGATGACGATGACACTTGTTGCGTGGATCCAGATTCTTTAAAGGAACTACTAGAGTGCTGTTTTGATCCTCGGCATCTGCTACCATCAGTGGAACAAAATATGGAAACTAATACGAATTATTTCATGAACAAAACTTTTTGGGATTATGATCCATGTTGTCTTGATACATGTCATTCAGATGATGTTAAAGATTGTAATAAGTGTTCCAATTCAAATGGTCAAACTTCAGGTAGTGACTTTAATGGAACGGAAGAATCTTCAACTTCACCACAAACTATCCCAGCATCTGATATACTGGACTGTTGTTCTCCAGTTAATGTGTGCTGTGAACATGCTGATAATCATGGTCCTTTCTCTGAATTAGAAGCCCATGGTGGTAATAAAAAGGGGGGTTGTGTTTCAGATTCACTTTCCAAGTTATCTAAGGATTCACCAATAAGCACGACAGTTCCACCTCTAATATATACATCAAGCTCAATGCAAAAAAATTTAAATAAAGCTCTTATTCAGTTTTATCCTAAAGAATTAAATTCAGCAAACTCTATTTCATCTGGTACGAGAGTTAGTGATATTCGTGATTCTTTAAAGCCAAAGCAAGAACAAACGTCAAGCATTGATAATAAAAAACTACATAATCATCATCATCATCATCTACTGCACCTTCTTCATCATGATCCTGAGGATGCAAATCACGCACATACTCACGATATTATTATTCATCATCATCAGGGAGAACAGGGACAAAGTCCAAAGCTTCCAATAGAGGAGCTTCCACATCATCATCATCATTTACATTATGAGGATAAGGTTAATGGAAAAGTAATTAAGCATAACTTTATAATTCCAAGTTGCGATCCTTTGATCAAAAATCCTGTGGTATGCGAGGACGATCCTAACGATTCATGCAACGATTTTATTACATCTACTGTGTGCAATTTGGCAGGCGAAAAATATACTAATTCACATCATCAAAATATTCATGGACACATTCATCCGCAATTCAGACTACCTTCACAAGGTGTGCCTATATCTACACCTCATCATCATCATCTTCACCATAATCACCATTCTCATTCACATTCAAATTTACATTCACATTCCCATTCCCATGATGGTTTACAAAATGATTTGCATCCAAATATCAACCATAGGCAATCGCCAGCTCAAATTAAACGGGATATATTATCCAACACTGATATCAAATTGGAAGAGGAAGATTTACAATTAACTTGTAAATGGCAAGACTGTAATTTAAATTTTCAAGCCAGTGATCTTAACAAACACGTGTTTGAGAGTCATTTACCAGATTTGCCAGGATCACCAACTGGATGGAGTGGTACACCAAATAATCAAACATTTCAATGTGAATGGTTTGATTGTATGTTTAATACTGAAGATATTGATAACTTATTACAGCATATCTCTACACATACGGAACCTGAAAAAAAGGAAGAAAATCATGTTTGTGAATGGATAGACCCTGAAACTGGAGTTGAGTGTGGTTGTTCTTTTCCTTCTACTACGGAACTAACCGACCATTTGATTATTGAGCATGTTAAATCGAGTAAATCTAGTTATGAATGTCATTGGAAAAATTGTAATCGTCAGCATAAAGCATTTGCCCAAAGACAGAAAATTATACGTCATTTAAACACACATACTAAGCATAAACCATTTGAGTGTCCCCTTTGTCATAAGTTTTTTTCCTTGGATCTTATGCTAAAACAACATATGCGTATTCATACTGGCGAGAAACCTTATAAATGCAAAATTTGTGAAAAAACTTTCAAAACATCATCAAGTTTGACAATTCATATGAGGATACATAGCGGTAATAAACCAATGGTTTGCAATATTTGTGGGAAGCGGTTCAATGAGTCTTCAAATTTAAGTAAACATATGAAAATCCATTTCAGAAAATTTAAATGTGACATTTGCTTAAAAAGTTTTAATTGTCAGCTAAAATATATGAGACACAGAGCTTCTTGTGAAAAGAAAAAATTTAATATGGAAGTGGGTGTTAATAGAAATATGGAAGTGGGAGTTAATAAAAATATAGAAGTGGGTATTAATAAAAATATGGAGGTGGCTGTTAATAAAAATAGAGAGGGCATAAATTATTGATGGTCTGTATATATTATTTATATTTTCTAGATAAATATGAAATTGAACCTAACTCTATGGCAATTCTTGTAAACCTGAAGACAGAGTACAAAAGGTTATCTTACTGAGAAACTTTCGGGGCTGTGTTTTTTGATAATTTTTCATGTACGGTGAGAAAATACTTCATATTTTAAACACATCGTTTAGAATTATATC
The DNA here is from genome assembly GCA_030580115.1 of Kregervanrija pseudodelftensis. Classification (NCBI taxonomy): domain Eukaryota; kingdom Fungi; phylum Ascomycota; class Pichiomycetes; order Pichiales; family Pichiaceae; genus Kregervanrija; species Kregervanrija pseudodelftensis. The sequence goes on from JAKTSJ010000002.1 coordinate 368,530, forward strand.
TCTTCGTTTTCTATAGTTACATTGGTTATTCGGGATGAATTTTTGTTTAATACTACAGAATAAACGGTACTTTCAAACTACGCGTAATTTGTATGCATCAAATCCAATTTCAGGAAACGCATTATCAAGAATTCATCAAATATTAAGATCAGATGGGGATGCAGATAAAGATGTAAGCAAAAATACGAAACGTGCCTTCAAATCGGAAAAGTCAAGTTTTAAAAATAAGCTAAGCACAATGGAAAATATAATAGATGGTCCCTATTTGATGAAGGAATTAAGTTCAAGAAGTAGTATTCCGATAAATACCAAAATATCAAACCAAAAGTACAGCATACTGGGACAATTTCTTACTTCGGCTAATATTAAATTAAATTGGAGTGTTTATCATTATAATCAAATACCGGGTGAAGCAGAAAGGCTTTCTGCAGAAAGTAAACTAAATGAACAAGAAGAAGATATTGAAGAGGTCGATGATTTGGGAGAAACTAAATCGTCAGAGGTAATTAAACCCACAACATCAAGCGATTTGATTGATACAGATGAAAATTTGAAAAGACCAGAAGGAATGAAAAAAGGCCATGTTAAATTTTTAGAAAATAAAGAACGTGCAGTTTTAAGAAATGATATGGAAAATAGTTTACCTGAGATAATATTTCTGGGAAGATGCAATTCTGGTAAATCCTCATTAATTAATGCATTATTGAGTAAAAATAAGGAGGCCATGAGTGCATACGCTAGAGTGAAAGATACTGCTGGCTATACCCCATGCTTAAATTTTTATAATGTTGGAGGTTTGTTCAGATTGGTTGATTCACCCGGTTATGGAGAGAAGGGGCGGAATTGGCAAGGAGAATTGACGTTCCAATATTTAGCAAACAGAAGGGTTTTAAAAAATTGCTATCTAATTTTGGATTCTAAAATTGGGTTAAATCAATATGATGAGATGATTTTAACAAGTTTGGTGCAATTAGGTGTCCAATTTGATATTATTTTTAATAAAATTGATAAAATTGATAAAAATGAAAGGTTAAATACTATTCTTAAGTTAGCAGATGAACCTATATTAAAAGGTTTAAGAATTCAGCCCAGGTATTATTGTGTTAGTTCTGTAGATGGTGGGAATGGAAAGGATTTAAAAAACAGAACGGGTATTAAGGAACTTCTCTATGGAATTTTGGAAAGTTGTGGATTTGCTGTTGATAGTACTTTGAAAGCAATGAAGAAAAAGAAAATTGTTAAAGAAGGGGATTCTAGGCGAAAATATAGAAACATGCAAAAGTCATTAAAGCATTTAGCCAAAAAAAAAAAATAGATCTCATTTAAGTTATCATTAATTAGAGTAATTTTTATAAAAAAATTTGCATATTTTGTAACATTCAGAGCAAACAATAAACTTTAGTTAAATTTAATCGAAAAAATAGCTTTCAATAGAACTTCCTAGATACACTTTCAATTGATTTTTTGTGCTTGGTAAAACTTTGCACTTCACCATTGGAATACCAGCTTTCTGATAAGCTTGAAATCTATGGCAACCACCAAATGCAAAATATTTTTTAACTCCTTTATCAGAAACACATAAAACATCAATAGGAGGTAATTCTCCAGAAGTGATGTTTTCAAGACTGCATGTCAATGAAGCAGTCGGATTTCCGTTTAAAGTGTTTACCATCGTTCCAATTTTTGTATTGTCTAATGTTGGGACTATCGGTCTAATGATTTCACTTAATGGGATATAATCAATTTTACCAAAATTACGTGTTTGTAAAGACATTTTCTATGAGTGTATGGATATATATATATATATATATAGCTGTGTCTGTATGTCAATATTTGTTAAGGATCAGGCGATTTCTACAAAATAGTAATACTTATTTTCTTTTATATTTATTTTTGTATATTTGTAATTTCTAATCATGATTAAAAACAATAAGCCAAAGCCTCGAATCTATCTTGTGGCGCATGTACGTTTAAATGCCCATCACTCGCCACGTTTTCAATTGCATGAAAAAATCACAACATAACAAATCAAAACAAAACAATTATAACGTCATGGTTCTCCTGATCTTTATAATCACTTTTTTTTTTGTTACAAGCAAGTAATGTCGGAAGAGCAGCCAGATTTTGAGAGTTTATCTTTGGAAGAACGTCTCAATCATAAGGTACGTCTGAACCCTTTTGAAAATTTACCTACAATTGACTTAGAAAAATAATAATACTAACAATATCAAATGTTCTATATTTAGTTATGGAAAGCAAGATTACATGCTTATAATGAGCTAAAGAATACATTTGATAGCTCGACACTAGATTCAGATGCATGCTTTGGCATTTTTCTGAGAAGCCCGGAGACATTGCGAAAAATAATCACGGATAGTAATGTTGTTGCACAAGAAACTGCCATAGAAGTACTCTGTTCATTTCTAGAACATGGTAGTTCTCAAGCATGCTTGAAAACGAGGTCTTATGTTATCCCTTCACTTTGTGAAAAATGTTTAAGCTCTTCGAGATCTGGAACTAAACAAAAATCTATTGATGCCCTCTTATGGTATATTGAACTCGATACCCCTGATCCTATTTTAGAATTAATAATTCCTTCAATATCAGCAAAATCACCCAAACTTGTTGCAGCTACGGCTACAGCTTTTAATGAGATCTATAAAGCGTTTGGTTGTAAACTCTGCTCCCCAAAATTGGTTATTACTATTATTCCAATTTTATTTGCACATGCTGACAAAAATGTTAGATCTGCAGCGTCAGAATTGGCTATTACTTTGAGATCTTATATGGGTGATTCATTTGATAAATTAATTTTTCCAAAACTGAAACCAATTCAGCAAAAAGATCTTACCAAAGAATTTTCCAAAATTGTGAGTCAACCTATTCCACAACGTCTATTGAGATCACAACAAAAATTAGGTGAGGCCATTTCTGAAGCTGGTGATGATGCAGATGGTGACATCGAAATGCAAGATTCAGTATCTGTTTCTGCTGCGAGTTTACAAATGATAGATGCCTATGATCTTGCTGACCCAGTGAACGTTTTGAGTAAGCTTCCGTCAGATTTAAGTAGTAATATAAATTCATTGAAGTGGAAGGATAGAGTTGAAGCACTAGAAAATGTCATTGGAAATTTTAAAGTCATTAAAATCAGTAAGGATGATTATACTGATTTTATTAGATTAATGGTAAAATGTTTAAGAGATGCTAACGTTCAAGTTGTTACACTGGCTTCCAATATAATAGTTTATTTGGCAAACGGCTTAAGAATGAATTTTGAAAAATATGTTTCTATTTTATTAATACCGATTTTGGAAAGAACTAAAGAGAAAAAAAAATCTGTAGTGGATGCTTTATCCGAAGCACTAGATGTTTGCTTTCTATACTCTTCATTTTCAGAAATTTTGGAGCAAACTCTTCAGCATATGACTCATAAAACTCCTCAGATTAAAATTGAAAGCTCAAATTTTATTATTCGATGCCTTAAAAATATAGAGAATGCACCAAAAAAGGCTGAAACTGATTCAATAATGGAGGTCTCAACAAAGCTTTTATTGGACTCGCAATTGGGTGTTAGAAACTCAGCCGCTGAAGTTATAGGTATTCTAATGAAAGTTATAGGTCCTAAAGCTTCCAAGCAATATTTGGAAAAAATCGATAGTAGGCATCAAAAGAAAATTGAAACTATTGCTGCTGATTCTGAAGTGAAAATAAAATTCAACACTGAGTCTCTTCAAATATCTAAAACAAGGTCATTTAATGGTAGACATGAGCAATTAAAAAAGCGGCCTACTCCAAAAATCGAATCAGATTCTAATTCTACATCAAAGTTACAGTTGAAGAAAACTGTTCAAACATCAACTACAACTCGGCCATCAGATAATGGTAACATATCTATGGCATTGAAAAAACCTTCGGATATGCCGCCTTTATCTCAAAGAAGTACACTACCATCGAAAAGGGGGGCTTCTTCACCTTTAAAAGAGGGAGATGTTTCATCAAAAATGAATTTAACATCTCGCTCATTAAAACCAACACTTTCTACGTCGTCATTTAATGTTTCAGCTTTAGATGCACGTGAATTGGAAACTTTAAGAAAAGATAAGCTGAAATGGGAATCTGAAAAAGGGCTTCTTCAAAATAAGATAAGTGATCTAAAGTCCACCAGCGAAATCACTTCGAAAGAGAATGTTGCTTTAAATATAAAGATAGATGATTATAAAAATAAGTTTACAACCATGAATTTAAGTTTAAAATCAAAAGATACTCAATTATACAGACTGCAGAATGATTTGGAAAATTCTAGGTCTAGAATTCATCAAATGGAACAAAAGTTACAATATCTTCAACAACAGTTCCATAGCTTACAGGGGAGTGAAAATAAGTCCTCCAATATTCTTGAGCTTAATAGTTCTTTCGAAACTAAATCGTCCGAACTTAATAGAAGGATATCCACTCTATCCATTGATTCCAATGTTTCTGATAGAGAAAATAATGGATTTCGTACCAGCTTGGGTTCAACTACTAACAGACTTACTTCCGGGCTTTATGAGATGGATGACAATGACGATAGTTGGAGAAGAGCTACTACGGTAACCAACGAACTAAAAGCCAAAATTCAAAGAATGAAAGCAAGAACTAGAACTTTGAATACTGTAGAGGAGCCCTTAAATTAATATTGGGTATTTTGTGTAATAATTGTTAATAAATAGTAATTTCTAAAATAATTTGATTTGTATTTGATTGACAAAAAACACTATGTTCCAACTTAGGGATAACAACAATAAGGATGGAATCAGTGTTAGCGAATTCGTTAATCCAAATTTTCATTAGTCATTTCTCTCAGGCATGTGAACTCTCTTGCTTCATAATTCACTTTTCAAGTTCTCGATACACATCTATCTGTCATCCGATATTAAATTACAATATGTCAACTAAAATTAAGATTCTAGTTCCAGTGAAAAGGGTTATTGATTCGGCATTAAAACCAAGAATCAATAAAGCACAAACTGGTGTTGAAAGTAAAGGTGTCAAATACAGTATGAACCCATTCGATGATATCGCAGTTGAAGAAGCAGTGAAGATTAGGAAAAACCATAAGGCTTTGGTTGAGTCTATTCATGCTGTTTCTATTGGACCATCCAAAGCACAGGATGTTTTAAGAACTGCTTTAGCTAAAGGTGTGGACAGTTCTACATTGATTGACGTTGGTGATAAAATAATTGAACCCTTGGTTGTTTCAAAGATTTTACAGAAAATTATTGAGAGACACAATTCAAATTTAGTTATTTTGGGTAAACAAGCAATTGATGATGATTCTAATCAAACGGGTCAAATGTTGGCAGGCTTATTGGGTTGGTCACAAGCAACCAACGCCTCTAAAGTGACTGTTGGTGATGATGGTTTTATTGAAGTTGAAAGAGAAATTGATGGTGGTGTGGAAACTGTTAAAGCTCCATTGCCAATGATTATTACAACTGATTTGAGATTGAATGAACCAAAGTTTGTCACATTACCGAAAATGATGAAGGCTAAAAAGAAACCTTTAGAAGTTTTAAAGTCCGATGCTTTAGGTGTTGACATCAAAGATAGATTAGAAGTTGTTAAAATGGAAGAGCCTCCCGCTAGAAAGGCCGGTGTTATGGTTAAGAATGTCGATGAGTTGATTTCTAAGATGAAGGAATTGAAGGTCATCTAATTATAATAGAACTTCGGATATTAGTAACTCTAAATATAATTTAGTCTAGTGGATTTATTTATTTTTTCAATTACTATCTATTTATACGTAATAGAAGACATTTACATTTAACTCAATAATATAATCCAAAAGTAGTACTACGAATTAATAGAGAACAATATTCTTTCATTAAATTTGTCAGCGCGAGTTTTATCTGTTCTAATTGTTGAAAAACTCGATGGGAACACTCTCTTTCCCTGAAATCATAACTATAAACTATCTCAATGTCGGTACTTCAAAAAACCTTAGAGTTTATAAATCCTCTTTTGGCAATACAGGTTCAATCTCCATCATTGAAACCACTTATAATTGGTATTGAAGGACCCCAAGGATCTGGGAAAACGACACTTTCAATAAGTATTAAAAATGAACTTTCCCTGCTGCATCCTAACTGTAATATAGTGAAGTTTTCGATGGATGATTTTTACTTCAATTATGAAGAGCAATTGAAAATCAACGATCAAAATAAAGGCAATTTTCTTTTACAAGGCAGAGGTCTTCCTGGAACTCATGATTTGAAATTATTATTCTCAACTTTTGCTAAATTACAGAAAAAAGAACAAATTGATATACCAGTATATGATAAGTCAGCACACGGAGGTAAAGGGGATAGATTACCGTTTGAACGTTGGATTCATATTACCGATAAAATTGACTTGGTTATTTTTGAAGGTTGGTTTAACGGATATCCTGCATTCAAGAATGACAAAGATCTTCTTAATAAATGGGCTATTATAAACGATAGAGAAAATCCTAAATTCAGTTCACTGACTGAAAAACATATTATTAAGCTTAACAATAAGCTGAAAGAATACGAAGGAATTTGGAAAACATTTGATGCTTTTGTATGCATAAAAACCCCAGATTTGGAGGCGGTTTACAAATGGAGGTTGGAGCAAGAACACCAACTTATTGTGGAAAGAGGCTCTGGTATGACTGACAAAGAAGTCATGTTGTTTGTGAACAAATATATGCCGGCGTATCAGCTTTATTATGATAGGCTTGAACTCACAGAGAAAAGAATCAAAAAAAGTATCCAATTGATTATCGATGAAGATAGAAACTTGATATAGTTTTTTATTTATTGAGAAGAATCACTTTCAAATAATAAGATTCTTTTTAAGTCTTTTGATTTAAAAGTAGCTCTATTATGATTATCGCCACTCTTACTGACGGGCCTGTTTTGAGGTTTTGCTACTCTACCCACTTTATTCTTTTCCTTGTTTGATGAAGCGTACTTCCCATTTTTAGACTCCTTCCTCAGTGACGGCGGTAACATTGTCTTTGCTTTTCTTTGACCACTGGTTTTTTCGTTTTTTTTTGTCTCTGAACAATGTTCCAGCTTTTTTGGGTGATCAGAAATAGTATCAAAATGCTTACTGCACATATCCCACAAATACTGAAATTTTTTACAAATGGAATTTACTTTCTCTTCTGTCTTTTGTTCGTTATCTTGGGATACAGTTTGGGTTTTGATCAAATCGGATAATTTATCCTCAATAGATAATATTTTATGATTCAGTGAAAAAATTGTGCTGTCAAAAGTTTTGCAATAACTTTCCAATTTCTCAATTGTACCTTTAATATTTGCTAGTTGCTTTTTGTTATTTGCACTTTTATCATTAAATTTATCTAATTCTTCAGCAATTGACAAATCAATTATTTTTTGGATATCCTTATTCCTTTGATTTTTTTCTAGACGAAGCTTGCATAACGATTTTGTGATAAAATCGAGATTTTCCGTTAGTTTCTGAGATAATAGCCCTAATCGGTGAATTAAATCAATAGATGTGTTACGGTAATCAATACTCTCTAATTCTAATTTACTAGCCCAAACAATTAATTCGTGTTTATCAAAATCTTCGTAAATAGATTGTTCAACTCCGCTCTCAGAATGTTGACTATCTCTAGAATCATGCTCCGTAATCAAAGTGATTTCCTGATCTTCGACATTTCCTTTATCATTCATAGTAAATATAAAATTCCTAAACTGGAGAAATTGTTCTACTACACGTAAAAAAAGGCAAAAAAGGGCAATATTTCAGTCGTATATGATCCCAATAAAAATAATTTATTACGTGGAGCCCGGATGTCTGATCAAATTTTCGCATCACCTTTCTTTAAAAATATTACATTCAGTTTCTATTTTGAACAGACACGGTCACAAATGTCTGGTCTTAAAGAATTCGTTGAAACGAATGTTAAAGTGATTACAACAGATGGGAGATTTTTCATAGGTTTGTTGGAAGGATACGACCAAAAAGTCAACATCATTTTATCCAATTCCAAGGAACGAATTTTTTCAGTTGATGAACCCACACAGGACATAGTTGTTGGAGCATGTATAATCCGGGGTGATGAAGTTGTTTCAATTTTTGACTACGACATGGATGAAGATTCCAAGGTTGATTACACCAAAATATATGCAGGGAAATTGAAAGATACAAAAAATTCCCTTGTATAAATCAAACGTTGTATATATTTTTTATCCTTAATTTGTTATATTATTTGTATTATAGTATGTTGCTTTTTGTTATTACAGTCCAATTATGTTAAAACCAGTTTTACTTAATCGAAATAACGAAGATACACACATTAACAATCCTAACGCTACAAAAATTTTTATTCTAGTTTTTAACAGTGGGAATACCGAATTGCTTCATTTTGATAGCAATCTCAAGCAAGTAATCAATTGCTTCGTTGTAAACCTTTGCTTTCCAAACAGTTTCGCCCCAGACATAAATGCCATGTCTTCTGACTAGAACAGCCGTTGCTGAGGGATATTTTTCAATGGCGATTCTTAAAGATGTTTCAAGATCCTCTTCTTTCTCGGTATTATCGATGATTGGAATGACTAGCGTATCAGAATACCACATATTTCCAGCTTCCGTAATTTTAGGTAGGGCTTTGATTTGTTCGATTGAGGAAATTTCAAATACTTCATCAAATAAAAGAGTACACATGACAGCACTTTGTGAATGGGTATGAATGCAAGCACCTGCATTTCTCATTGAATAGGCTGCCATAAATAATGGTGTGCAAGCAGATGGTTTGAGACTCAATGGCTTTCTAATGTAATCTTGACTTTTGAAAGACATAACAAAAATGTTTGATGGAACAATACGTTCCTTTTGTACACCACTTGGAGCTAAAAAAATGTTGTTGCCATCTCTAATTGAGATACCACCCCCAGTACCTGTTACCCAACCATTATTATAAAACATCTTACATAATTCGCAGATCAAATTGGCAGGGTGATCTGGATTTCCAGATGACACTAATGAATTATTGTTTTCAACACTTGTTGATTTCAAAACGTGATTATCTTGATCTTGACCGCAGTTGCATGAAGTGCACATTTTTAAGCCTCTATAACGTTTTTGCTTTGAACTGTACTATTGTACAAAAATTTAAAGAGAAATTTTTCTAAAAATTCTTTCAGGTTTACTCAAAAAACTGTGGAGTTTAAGATGCACATGCATTCTCATTATTATTTCACCACGTGTAATGTAACGTTAGGTCTCCGATTGTCTTCTATGAATCGATAAAATTAAAAAAATATAACCCACTTCAACTCTAATCTTGCATAACACGCGTGGAAAATGTATGTAAACCTAATGGCTCTGCTTAAAGCTGGGCAAAAAAATACTAATTGATCGAACCCAGGATCGAACTGGGGACGTTCTGCGTGTTAAGCAGATGCCATAACCAACTAGACCATCCGACCAATTGTGATTAGGTAATGAACGTTGACTTTTTTCATAATTGCTCTTTTTCATAATTGCTCTTTTTCATAATTGCTCTTTTTCTAACATTTGGAATAAAGAAGTTTTTTTGGGCTTGCAATGTGATAATGATTTTGATAATGTCAGAACATTAATTATATGTCATGAGTTAAAGACATATTATGACATTAATTTTGTTCTATGATTATGTAATTGCAAGAACATAATATTTATTACATCATTATGTGAAAATTATGCTAAATTTTGAAAAGTATAATAATAGCAAATGTTTGAATAGCTGAAAAATAGATTCAATTAATTAATAATTGATTGACGTCTAGAACT